>PVJH01000142.1:0-332037 GCA_004026705.1 Nesogale talazaci
TGAATCGTGATGGGAGTTGCATGAGCCCCCAATAAAATGATTCATTTATAAGGGGGGGGGGGAGCTTATGCCTAGGGCTCAAGTATAAAATATTTGAAAATGAATAAGGCAACATGTGTACAAATATGCTTGATACAAATGATGTTGTAAGAGCTCTCCATAAAATCAATGGGGGGGGGGGGGGGAGGGGGGGAAGAAAAGACAGAAAAAAATTCCGAGACTGTTAACTGTTCGTGGGAATAGGAAGCAGTCTTTGTCCCGCGGAGTCGCAGGTGATGTCCAACTGCTGACCTTCTGGTTCACAGCTCAACTCGTAACCACCACCCTGTCAGAGATCTTCAAAGCCTGTGCGATGACAAGAAATGACCAGTAGGTGGCGGCACGTCCCCATACAAAGCGGGCACTGTTTCAGTTTCAGGTCTGTTCCAATTCTTTCCTCGCACTGTCCCTTAGGTCTGACCAAAAAAAAAAAAACCCAAAACTAAAATTCACGCATCAGTATTCTGGCCACACCCCAGTCTCGCCTCCTCTGTGCGCTTCAGGCGTCCTTAATCATTAACTCTCTTTCCAGCTCGGAACAGCATCAAGCACAGCAGTTCCCTCAGAAAGTCCTTATGGTTAATTAATTGATTTGCTGAAGCAAAAGCAGTCTTTAAAGAGCTAGAAGGACTTGGCGAAACCGAGGAATTTTCATAAAAATCAGTCGAGTGCTCAGTAGAAAATGATATCTTGTTTTGTCGGCCGTTCTCAAGGGTACTGACATTAGGGTGTTTCTCTCATTAACAAATCTATGAGATGATCATAAGTTAAGATCACTCTTTTGGGGAACAAAACTAGAATGGGATGGAGAACAGTGAGGATTAAAAAAACAGGCAGAGGGCTGAGCCCCGGTGGCGTAGCGGTTGTGCGCGGGACTGCGGCCCACTGGGTTGGAGGTTCAATTCCAGCTTCCAGGAGCAAAGGTTGGGCCTCCTACTCCCACCACCTGAGGGCAATGATGCCTAAAAAATAATAATAATAATAATAATAATTAATTAATTAATTAAAATTTAAAAAATTAAAAAAAAACAGGCAGAGTCACCTGTAAAGCACCAGTCCTTTTACACTGCAAAAGAAGAGGTTCCGTTCTCATCACCTTGCGCTCAGATGAAGTAGAAAAGCCGCGGTGCCGCAGTGGCAGAAATCTCACCACTAAGCGGGAGACCCGGTCTGATCTCTGTGCAGCGCGCGCCATCAATCAGAGGACCTGCAAGTCCATGTCGCGATGTTGTTCAGCTGAGCGTCCTCGGAGGGGCTAGGAAGAAAGGTTTGGCGATCTGCCCTTGAAAAGCAGCCAATGAGAGCCCCACTTGGCACGATGTTCTGCCCACCCCATCCCGTTCTCGTGAGCATGGAGGGGCCATCGCTCAGAGGCCAGCTCCGAGGCTGACAGCCATAAGGAGGCTAGTGACGCTGCTTGGGAGGAAGAACCGGTCAGCAAGGAAAGAATGAAGCTATAAAAACAGAGACTACAGGCAGCCCTTCCTGCCCGTGTCTATCACGTGGGACAAAGGGCTCAGAGCGTCCCTCGGTCCACCTAAGGCAGATGCCACTAAATGTTCCAATCAGTAGAGCAACTGCCTCATCCATTCCCAAGGCCACAAATCAATCTTCAAACCAGAACATAAGCGTCCCACCCTGTCTAGATGTCTAAGTGCCCCACCTTCCCAAAATGAATCAGTCTGTCTCACGTGAGTTTCTCTCTCTCTCTCTTCATAAATAAACACATCTGTGTGTGTATGTGTGTGTATTCTCTCTCCATATATATTTATACATGTGTGATGATATATTCTCTGTCTACATATGCATTTATGTGCGTATGTGTATATATACGCTGCTTTGTATATATTTATGTGTGTGTGTGTATACACCTAAGGATAGGATCAGGATCGTCAGTGTGTATTCTGTTTTTAATAAGCTATTGGGGCTTTGGGGGCTTTTAGTTATCATTCACTCATGATCATCTTTGACTCTCGTACCCCAAGAAGATAGCAGCCCCACTTCCTTGAGTCAATTCCAGCGGATCGTGACGCTGCACAGGCTTTCTGAGGCTGCACATCTGTCTGAGAGCAGATCGCCTCATCTTTCTCTCATAAAGAACTGATGCATTGGCATCACCGGCCATGCTCATGGCAGTTCAATCACTTTGCTGGTAGCGTCATCATCGCTCTTTTTGGCTCAAGGAAGTGCTCAGACATTCAATTACCCCTGAGACCAAGATTCTGTAGCAGGAAACTAGATGTTGGACTAAAATTCTCCCAAGTAAACATGGCATACCAGGAGTCCTCAAACTTTTTAAACAGGGGCCAGTTCACTGTCCCTCAGACCAATGGAGGGCAGAACTATAGTTAAAACAAACAAACAAACAAACAAAAAACTATGAACGAATTCAGTGCGGGCCTAGGCGGGCCGGATAAATGTCCTGGTCAGGCTGCATGTGGCCTGCGGGCCGCAGTTTGAGGATGCCTGCTATAGACTGTATACAATGGAGCTTACTTATTTTTATCCCATACATAATACATTCTAAATAAATTTCTAGATTGGTACAGAAAGGTACAGCTTATCAACTGGCATAGATTACCCACCCGATCTGTCTGATGCATGAATTGACCATTGGTTCGCTTAATTCCCTGTGATGTGGCCAAACATCAGCATTTCTTTTGCCTCAAAAGTTAGCTCCTTGTCCTGGAGCAATTGAGCCCATTTCATAATGACTCGAATTGTAACCGAGGCAGGGAGGGACAGTTTTCTTTTGGAAGCCAGCTGACAGCATGGCAGCAACTGTGGTCCTTTGGGAGGTGCCTGGATTAGCCCAATTTCCTAATGATGTTTATACTAGTTTCTTCTAACAATATTAATTACATATAACAATCAGCTTTAACATGGGCTATATATATCCTTAACATGTATGGCACGTCACAGAAAGATACAGATGGTGCAGCACATGTAGAACATAGGGTGTCCGTGAAAGGTGATTCCACGATTCATTATCTTCACCTTGACTTTCCACATGACCATCCCTTATCATGTTATGCATGGGCCAAGAAGCAGGATGCGCATAGTAATTAATGGCCCAGACTCTTATTTGAGGTCCTTGGAACACAGATAAAGCACTAGCTTTACTGGTGGCACCAGTAGTTTCTTCTCTGACCTCTGTAACCTTAGAATGAAACGTGCCCTCAGACAGAAATGGGGAGCCCCTGCTCTTCTGATACCTCACACAAGAAGTCGTGGTCAGACAGTCAGTTTGAGCTCACAGCCACAATTTAGGGTAGGGTACAATTGCCCCTTTGGGTTTCTGAGACTGTGACTCTGTGGGAGCAGAGCAATTGATCATCTTTCTCTCTTAGAGTGAGCACCTACTGGATTCAAGGGGCGTTGTGCTGAAGAGCCCAACGTATAGTCTACAACATGGGATGGTGTGTGTAGTGACCTACTTACTAAGACGAAACCTTGGGATCTACTGCCTTGGCTTTGACTACTCTATGTCCAGGGTCCCCGGCGACATCCTGATTACGCACCGGGCTGTGTGATCTGCCACCAGCAGTGGGAAACCACTAGCAGCTCCGTGGGAGAAGGACTGAGTCTTCTATCCCCGTAAGTTGTTATAGTCTCGGAAACCCACAAGGGGGTCACTGCGAGTCAGCATTAGCTGGATGGCAGGGAGACCCTGTGTCTTGTTTGAGAGTAACACATCGGCTGGGTATCAAAGCCACTCACCAACAATTGCTGTCTGCCTCACTTGTGGAAATTCAGGCGTGAACGCTCTCAGTGGTCGACTCTTTGAATCAAGACCAAATGTATTTGAGGTAGACTAAACATACTCATATCCAGAAGTATCTCTTTCTATAACTGTCTACAACGTGTTCTCCTAAGAGCAAAACAATGACAGAGACTACAGGATAGAATTTTGCAATACCATTGACCTATTGATTGGAAAAATCTTTTTCCAATAACAAACGACAACATGACCTTCACTAGATGGGAAGCATATAAATCAGATCAACTACATCAGTGGAATTAGATGATAAGCAAGATGAGTATCATCAATCAGAACCAGGCCTAGAGCCCACTTAGGAGCAGATCATTAATGACTCAGATTCACGTTCAAGCTGAGCTCAAGAAAATAAAAACAAGCCCATAAGTGCCAAAATACAATGATGAGCACATTCCATCCAACTTAGAGAACATCTCAAAAATAGATTTGGGACAGTCAACATTAATAACAAAAAGCAGATGAAGTGTGGGATGACACCAAAGACAGCATGTATGAAGAAAGCAAAAGGTGTAGTCAATGACTTGAAAGGTCACTGTCCTGTGCCATTCTCCTACTACCAGAGAAGCTCATGAAGAAGGGTTAGGGTTAGGGTTAGGGTTAGGGTTAGGGTTAGGGTTAGGGTTAGGGTTAGGGTTAGGGTTAGCAAGATTCAAGGTTGGAAGGAGAATCAAGGAGGACCCCAGTCTGTTGTGGAAAGGAGCAAAAGTCACCCTCACCCAGGCTGGCAGCAGGTTAGAGACCAAGTGGACCTGGTTCCTTCTCAAAGTCACTGAAATGTGGGGTCATTGCTACTGTGACGGAGTCAGACCCAACCTAGCGTGACATTACGTATAAAAGATTGAAAACTTCTGAGTTCTGAGGGCATCCGCACATGAAATGATTTAAAGTCTTGGAACTCCTACATAGCATTGCTGTGGATAGGAATTGAGTCCGTGAGCATGGGTTTGGATTTGGGGTGCCAAGTTCACCCTCAGTAGACGCTATGGACAAACCCATTGTTTAATCAAGGTGTCTATGGGTTGCTTTCCAGTTTCAAGAGCACATCTCCCCAGATTATGTGAGACAATACTCTGTTGTGATCCAGATTTTACTTTCTCATCTGTCCCAAGCTAGAAACACCACTAAAACCTGACGCTGGGGACCTTATAGGCAACCTATCTGATATTTGAAATATTGAGGGACATATCTTTAAGTACCATACCAATATGCAAGAAACCAACTTACCACAAACTGACTGGTAAGGAGTAACTAAAATGTATAGCATCTCTACTATATAATGGTTTCAATGCATATTCTCTCTATTCAAGGGGAATCGCTACCCCTCCCCCCCAAAAAATATATGGAGCTTTGTATTATTGCGAATGTCGTAATTCACAAAAGAAACTACTTTTTTGTCTTGTGGTGGCAGTGGGGTGGTGGTAGCCGCACGATGTCTGTGTGTTTAAGCCCTATCAAAAAACCCAGTTTCTTATGCTAGAGTTGCAAAAACGAGGTCTGAGAAAGTGATGGTTCTCAAGCTAAAAATTAAAGGGCTGGGTTGAATGTAAAAATAGAGCATCAAATTTAGGAGTAGCTTACAATTATAAACCAAAACATTCTCTACCCAGAAATAGGAGGAGGATTTAATAGAGCTATTTCAGTAAGTGTTCCCACCAGTGAAAAAATGGCTCATCAAGTGAGAGTTACAACAGCAGTGAAAGGTGGTTAACTTGCCATAAGAAGATAAACACAGGAAGCAAAAATCTCTTGGTAGAGATGTAGTTCAGGACAAAATCAAGAAATTGCACATTCCTGCACTTAGTCAAGGCACAAGCAAGGCTGTCCAACTCAAACCTACCATTGGATGATGGCTGTGGGAGAATTATGAGAACTATGCTTTCCTGACTTTATGAGAATTTAATAGAAGAAAGAATATCAACAAACTCCTTTTCCCGCTGTTTTTTTTTTTCTTAACCTAAATGGAAAATGGAAGAAGCTCATAGTGGAGAAGATTATGGACTTGGGAAATGTTCAAAAGAGACAAATGATATACACTAAGGGGGTTTCCAAAAGTTTGTGGAGAATGGAATTAAAAGATTATGGGATTTTTCTCACAAACTTATTGAAAATGCTTGGGGGAAATGAGTTTCTGCCTTAGAACCAATAAGGACTAGCTTGCTTTTCTTCTTTAGAACTGTGCTGTGGGCTTTGTTTATGAAGCTGGGGTTGGTCCACCAGTAAGAAAATCCCCACAGTCATAAGAGAAAACAATGAGAGCTTCTACTGTGTTATTAGGAGATCATGGGTGGTGTAAATAATTAAGGACAAGCTGCATGCTTGGCAATTTGGTTCTTCCTAGAAGACAGATCACAGTCTTGAACATTCCAGGGGAACAATTTACTGTTGATATATGGATCTGAGTCAGAATTGAGTCAAGGGCAACCAAGAATAAGAACCAGGAGGTCAGTAATCAAAAATAAATAAAGAAGTGAAAAAGAAGAAAAGGCTTGGATTGCATCATATGCAATAAAGGTTAGTTCATTATTTATTTTAAAATCTTTATAGAGGGGCTGAGCCCCGGTGACGTAGTGGTTGTGCACAGGACTGTGGCCCACTGGGATGGAGGTTCATTTCCAGTAGTGGCTCCACAGGAGCAAAGGCTGAGCCTCCTACTCCCACCACCAGAGGGCAGTGATGCCCCCCCCAAAAAAAAACCTTTATAGAGTTATCCCAACCGTGTGTTGTAGTCATTAAAATCTCAGGAACTAAATCCTATTGAAAAATTGAAGGGGAAAAATTCGAGTTCATAGAAAAGGAAACATAGCTGCAAATTTTATGGAAAAGCTCTCATTCCTCTCACAAAATGGAAAATGTAGATTAAAACTCAATTGAAATTACATTTCTCAGCTACTTGGTGGGCAAACATTTTTAAATGTTTGGGAAAGTTGTAGACATAAAGAGACTCTCTTACATGACAGGTAAAGATGCAAATGACTTCAGCCAATAAGTCCAGTTGTGTGATATCGATCAAAATCATGAAGTCCCCAGATGTTGTTAAGTGGTTAATCCTCTCCGCCACTAACCCACAGAAGAAGAAAGACCAAAGAGAAGTTGATGCATTTGAATTATGGTGCCAGCGAAGGCTAATGAAAGTAGCATTGACTGCCAAAAGTACAACCAAATCGATCTTGGAAAAAGGACAGCCACAATGCTCTTCAGAGACAAGGATGGTGAGACTTCATCTTACGTACTTTGGGCTTGTTGTCAGAAGCGACCCGTCCCTGGAGAAGAACGTCATGCTCGGTAAAGTAGCAGGGCAGTGGAAAAGAGGACGGCCTTTCACAAAGTGGCTTGATAAGGCGGCTATGACAAGGCAGATGACTAATTATGAGCACAGCCTCTGGCTGGACAGGGTTTCTTTCTGTTGTACGTGGTCACCATGAGTTAGAAATGGCTCAAAAACACCTAAGACAACAACAACTAGTCCAAAGGTTAGAGACGCAAGTCCACCCTGAGGCACCTCAGAAGAAAGTCCTCTACTTCGCCCAAAACCATCATTGAAAGCCCCATGGAGCACAGTTCTACTCTGAGCCAGATGGGATTTCTTTGATTCTAATGGATTGGTGGCAGGTGATTTGGGTTCATCAGAAGCACAAGTACATCTACTCTTTGACCTGAGTCCCAGTACTCATCTCATAGATATTCCTGAGACTACACAAAATGACTTTTATCCAAATTTTTTCCTGAAGCATTACTTGCCATTGAAAAAAATTGGAAATGTCCATTAATAGCAGGGTGATGATAATGTTGGAGTAGATAAGCTTTCTATGTATTGATCAGGAAAGATGTCTAGATTATAATGAAATGATTCATGCAAAATGATGAGCAAATAGCATGAAAAATTATGAACATATATAGTACATTCCCTTCCCCTTGTTAAAATAGCAATTATTTTGAACCAGTACTAAAAACTGGATTTTATTACAAGTTGGGATGACAGTTCCTTCTAGAGAATTAAAAATATTCCAAAGAGAAAGGTGATTCATGAGATATTATACTCCAGATCATTACTAATAATTATATGTTTGCCTAGAAACAGAACCAGAATAGAGTTTCTAAAACAGCTGGGGTCAAGGAAGATTCCTACAGCAATTTATTACTGTTCTGTTACTGTACTGTTTATTACAATTTATTACAATTCTATAATTACTGATTGAGTAACATAGATTCTAGTCTGAGCTGAGACTTTAAAGAGGGCAGGGGTGGGACAAAATGCTCACGGCAAAACCTCTCTACTGATTAAATCAGTCTATTCTTGATTTAAGGAGCCCCAGTGGCATAGCTGACCGAGCACTGAACAGCCAGCCAAAAGATCAGAAGTTCACACCCACCAGTCTCTCCACTAGAGAAAGATGGGTTTGTCTGCTCCTGTAAAGACAATGACGCTGCCTTCTGTGAGGCTCACCTTCCTGAAAAGATCGCTGTAGATAAAATGGGTGCATAAGCAAATGTGGTGAAGAAAGCTGACGGTGCCTGGATATCAAAAGGTATAGTGTCTGGGGTCTTAAAGGCTTGACAATAAACAAGCAGCCATCTAGCTGAGAAGCAACAAACCCCATATGTTAGAATCACACCAGCCTGTGTCATCTTGAGGTGTCGATGGGATCGGATATCAAGCATCAGAGACCCAGAACTATAAATCATCTCACTGTGAATGAGGGGAAGGGCGGTGACAGTGGAAACTCAAAGCCCATCTGTAGACAATTGGACATCCTCTTACGGAGAGGTCACAAGGAAGAGACGAGTCAGAAAAGGGACAAAACATATGGCCTTCCTCGAGTTTTTTTAATGCTTCCTGCCCCCCACTATCATGACCCCAATTCTACCATACAAATCCAGCTAGACAGAAAATGTACACTGCTACAGATAAGACCCCACAACACAGGCACCCAGGACAGATAAATCCCTCAGGATCAATTATGAGAGTAGGGATACCAGGAGAATTAGGGGAATGTGAAGGTGGGGGAGAAGAGGAGAACTGATCACATTGATCTACATATAACCCCCTCCCAATGGGATGGGCAGCAGGAAAATGGGTGAAGGAAGACTGTACTCAGTGTAAGACCTGAAAAAAAAAGTTTATAAATTATCAAGAGTTCATGAGGGAGGGATTGGGGGAGGGGAGAAATAAGCTAATGCCAAGGGCTCAAGTAGAAAGGAAATATTTTGAAAATGATGATAGAAACGTGCACAAAGATGCTTGACACAATAGATGGATGGATGGATTGTGATAAGAGCTGGAAGAGTCCCTAGTAAGATGATTAAAAAATAAATAAATAAAAATATCAGAAACCCAAAGTGGCAGTCCTACTTTGTCCTGCAGGGTCATGCATTGAAATTGACTCAATGAGAGTGAGTTTGGTTTGGTTTGTATTTTTTGATTTATACAGGGCTTTCAGGAAAGCAGTATTCTCAAGGTTTAAGGTTCAAAAACTATCTCAGGAAGAAAATTCAAGTGAGTTATTTTAACCTCCATGTAATCCACAACTCTGGATTCCATAAGAATTAAAAGCTCTGTTTCTCACATGTAAGAATGAGATGGAATTGAAGACTAACATATATTCATCCATCCATTTACATTAAAAATACATTTGAAGAAAATAATGAGAAAGAGACAGATATTGTTGCAGTGTGGGTCAATAGAGGATGAGTGGGGTGGACTAGACCAGAAAAGAGTAGGAAACTAATTCCTCAGTGAAGAATTGGGTGAAGAGACACATCGGATGATGTAAGATATGACAAAGTAATAATAATTTATAAATTATGAAGGTTTCATGGGGGAGGGAGACCCAGGGGGGAGGGGAAAAATGAGGAGTGAATACCAGAGGCTCAAGTAGAAAGCAAGTGTTTTGAGAACGATAAAGGAAACAAATGTACAAACGTGCTTGACACAATGGATATATGTGAGGATTGTGATGGGTTGTAGGAGCCCCCAATAAAATTATTTAATTAAAAAAATAAAAATATAAAGATCCCCCAAAGTTGATTTGGAAAAAAAATGTATAGTTTTGATTTATGAACTCTAACAAATATAACCCATAAAAATAAACACGCAAAATAAAGCTTTCAAAGGGCCACAAACTTTTTTTAGCCAAGGTTTATTGCAGTGTATAAGGAATATATAGAATTCAATGCCGGGGGTTGCTTTTCCCCAGACTTCTGAGTCTCTTGACCCTTCTGTCTTGGAAATAAAATAGGCTGGACCATCAAGATTCCTTTGTTTTCCAAAAACAGCCAGACAAGTCAGGGCTCCAAAGGGCCCATATCTTCTGACTTTAGAACGTGACGAGAGCTTAATGTATATTCATTGTTTGAATTGATCGTAACATGCGCTAAGTAGGACCGTGGTGGTGCAGTGATTTACCATGTAGCTCCTAAGTGAAAAGCCAACAACTCGAACTCACCAGGGGAGAAGGGTGCTGCGATCATGACACTCTGCCTCCATGGAGATTGCTGCTGTTGCTGTCAGATAGCATCAGATAGGGGCCAGTTTATGGTGACCCCCTATACAACAGAGCAAACACTGCCCAGTTCTGTATTATTCCCACAATCGTTGTTCTGTTTAAGCCCAGAGCTACTATGTCAGTCTATCTTGTTAGGATCTTCCTCTTTCCAGCTGGCCTTCTATGAAACATAATGTCTTTTTTCCAGGGATGGCCCCTCCTCATAAAATTTCCAAAGCCTGTGTGAGACGTAGTCTTGACACCTTCTCTTCAAATGAGCATTTTGCACTTCTTTCCAATGAGTTATGTTCCATTTCTTGGCTGTCCTTAGTATTGTCAATATTCTCTGTCAGCTCCCTAATTCAAAAGCAGTAGTTCTGCTCGACCCTTCCTTCTTTGTTGTCCAGCTTTCTTAGTCTAGGAGGCAACTGAATATTACCAGGACTTGATGTGCCTTGGTACCATGGCTTGCTGAGCCCTGGTGGTGTAGTGGATTACACACTGGGCTGCTAACTGAAGGGACAACAGTTCAAGACCACCAGCTACTGCTTCGGAGAAAGAGGAGGTATTGGACTTAATCTCAGAAACCCACAGAGACAGTTCTCCTCTATCCTACAGGGTCTCTGTGAGTCAAAATGACTTGATATCAATGATGCATGCCTTCGGCCTCAAGGGGACATCTTTGTTCTCTAACCCTTTAAAGAGTTTTTCACAATAGATCTGCCCATGGGACCATAACTTTAGGAATCTGATGGACCAGTTCTGCAAAAATCAAAACAAACCTGAACCCAGTACCATGTAGTGGATTGAAACTCATAGCAGCTTTGGGAAAACAGAGTAGAAATACCCTGTTGGATTTTGGAGACTTTCCATTTGTCTGGGTGCAGTCACCCTCCTCTTTCCCCAGATAAGGATTTGGTTTGGATCACTGATAGCATGGCTAGCAGGTCAGTGCATAATGCATGCCACCACCAGGGTTCATGAATTGGTTTGATGGCAGTGAATTTGGTTTGGGGTTGGTAGATGAAGTAAGGTCACATTCATGTATATTCCAATGACTAAGGGACCCTCTACTTAGAGTCCTCTCTTTAAGATCTGGATTGGTGAGAATACTCATAAACTTTCATTACTTGTCGCTTCAAACATTCTTTAAAAAGAGATGTGTCAATATGGGGAATTCAGGACAGACGATCCTTTCAGGATCAATGGTGTGAGTGGTGATACTGGGAGAGTGGAGGAAAAGTGGAGGAGAAAGAGGGAATCAATAGCAGGGATCTACATATGACTTCCTCCTTGGGATACAGAAAACAGGGAAGTGGGTGAAGGTAAACAAAAGACAATGGGCGATATGACAAAATAATGACAATTTGTAAATTATTAGGGGCTCATGGGGGAGGGAGTGTGGGGAGGGAGGGGAAATATAGGGAGCTGATACCTGGGGCCTAAGTAGAAGGAGGATGTTTCGAGAATGATGATGGCAACAAATGTGCAAATGTGGTCTGCATACAATTGAAGCATGTATTGATCAGGATAAGAGTTATATGAACCCTCAATAAAATGAGTTATTTTTTAAAAAAAGATATTTTTGAATGTGAAAATAAAGAGGAATGTTATATGGAAGAGTGATGGCTCTAAATAAGAATAATCTATAGCCTGATTTGCCCAGACACTTAATGTACCTGTTTATGGACTGAGTGAGTAGATACCTCAGAACCTTCCAAGACTTTCTGCACTTCTCCTTGTGACCGTGTGATCAACAGGCAGGTCTAGTCCACAGCACTTCCTCAGCCTGAACAACATCTCTTCCTCAGAGGCAGTAAGTGTACTCGCACCACTGAGCTTGTCACACTCACCTCCCCAAGCCTTTCTGTTTCCTCGTGCTAAGAACAAAGACACTCTATATTCCAGAGTTAGGAGGATGGAAAAGAGCTACTTAAAAAACAAAATCATTGGTGGGGTATACACACTGTACAGAAGACCAAGATCTATTTATTTCCTTTTCACTCTGTCCTCCTTTTCTTACTTGTTCTATATAAAATATTGAAGAAAAGAGTAACTATGATAAAATTAAAATAAGCAACAGAATTTTATGGACATACATTTTATAGTAAATAATGTTCAATTATTAAAATCTAATTTTCTATTTTTCAAATATTAAACCACTTTTGGGTTTTTTTTTACCTATCCCCTTTCAATCATGTTTCCTTGCATTCTTTTTTAAAATCATTTTATTGGGGGCTTATGCAACTTTTATCATGATCAATGCATACATCTATTATATGCAGATCACATTTGTTGCCTTCATCATTCTTGAAACATCCTCCTTCTATGTAGTCCCTTAATATCAGTTCCTCATAATTCCCCTCCCTCCCCACTCCTCTTTCCTCACAAACTCTTAAAAATTTATAAATTATCATTATTTTGTTTCCTTGTATTCTTTATCTCTTTCATTCTCAAGATGAGATTAGCATCACCTTTCAAGGAAAAGAAGAATATTCCAGACTACAACAAGAAAGTCCTTGGTTAACTTTGAAGTTCAAAACTGACTCGTAGTAGGACAAAAGTCTTCAGAAATATGTTTTCAATAGCAAAACTCTATAGCATATCAAGAAAAAATAGGGAAGGGGCAGGGAAGTCAGTTACCACTGAGTGCATTCTGACCCATGCCAGCCCTGTGTCTGTCAGAGAACTCTGTTCCATATCGTTTTCAGAAACAGATCACAGGACTTTCTTCCAAGATGTCACTGGGTAGGTTCAAACCTGTCCTCGGTAGCATCCGATGGTTTGCAGCACCCATAGACTTCTTTCTGAAAGAGAAGAGAGAAAATAAAATAAAAGGGCTGATGATTTCATGGAGTCTTACCCCTTAGCCTTGTAGTACAGGGTTGAAGAGCTTGGTTATTAACCAAAAAGTCGGTGGTTCAAATCCAAAGCTGCTGCATGGCAGAAAGATGTGGTCACCTGCTTACATTAAGATTCTACCCTTGGAACCATTAGAGACTGTTCTAAACAGTCAATATGAGTTAGAAGCAACAAAAAAGCCTCCTGGTGGTGGTGGTGTTGCCGCTGTTGTCATTGTCATCATTGTTGGATGCTTTTGAGTCGGTTCTGACTCACAGGGAGCCCCTGTAGAAGCGAGCACTGCCTGCCCCTGAGCCGTTTTCACAATTGTTCCTATCTTTGAGCCCACTGTGGCAGTCACGGTGTCAACTCATCTTGTCAAGGGTCTTCCTCTTCTTATCAGCCATGATGTCCTTCTCCAAGGACTGTTCTCTTCGGATAACATGTCCAAAGTGTGTGAAACACAGTCTTGCCATCCTTGCCCCTAAAGATCATTCTGGCTATATTGCTTCTAAGATAGACATTTTTTTTCTTTTGGTAGCCCATAACACTTCAATTATTCTTTACCAGCAACACAATTCAAAGGCACCAATTGTCCTTTAGGCTCCCTTATTCAATGCCTGGCTCTCATATACATATAAGACAATTGAAAATGCCATGGCTT
This sequence comes from Nesogale talazaci, assembly GCA_004026705.1. Classification (NCBI taxonomy): domain Eukaryota; kingdom Metazoa; phylum Chordata; class Mammalia; order Afrosoricida; family Tenrecidae; genus Nesogale; species Nesogale talazaci. The sequence continues at coordinate 13,805 of PVJH01000142.1, forward strand.
TGGACAGGTGCATTCTGGTCCTCAAAGTAACATCCTTGCTATACAACACTCTAAAAATGTATTGTGCAGCAGATTTACCCTATGCAGTCTGTTGTTTTCGCTCTTGACTGACACTTTATGAACATTTATTTGAATCCAAGCAGGACTAAATTCTAAATTTGTTTCTCCATTTATCATGATGCTACCTCTTGATCTAGTGGTGAGGATTTGGGTTTTTTGACATTGCCTGCTCTGCTAATTCATATTGAAGGCTGAAATCTATGATCTTCATCAGCAAGTGCTTCAAACAAGTAAGGAAGGTTAAGTCAGCCCCACAGAATTAAAAGTTAACTTCTTTTAAGCTCATGATTATGAGAAAAGAGGAGAGACTTATATAGTCTGACCTTGACTCCCCAGAGCCTAAAACCCAAGTTTAGAGAGTGGAAGGATGAATTTATGACTTGGAGGAAAATATCTCTCAAAGATAAGCTTCCCTGACACCAACTCAGGTCCCACAAGTCCCATGAGGAAGAGACTAGTAATTCACAGACAGTCACTACAGTGAAGTTATCCTGAATGTGAGGGCAGGAAGCTCAGATTTTCCACAGCACAGCAAACCAAGCTGGGTCTTGAAACAGAGCAGACCACAGGGAATTGTGCTAAAAAATAGAGCAGGCAGCACCCCATAAGGTGAGACACAATTAGGTGGAAAATAAAGTTGCAATAGAGAAAAGTCATAGAACAATGTGGATGTCTACACATGAGTGCACCACTCTCCATGAATACGCCTACAAACCCAAACCCCACACTTTCAGGTAACAGGAAGGAAAAGAGGAAATATCTGAAATACAGTGTGTGTGTAGGGGAGGTAGGAATGGGGAAGAAATTGACAGTCCAATTACAATGTGTGTAGGGGGGTAGGAATGGGGAAGAAATTGACAGTCCAATTACAAGGAATCAACTGGACTAAATGATGTAGTGACCTCTGTAGCCTCTGGACTCATGATGATGACATTAACTACAGAAAGAAGAAGTACATTTATTTTAAATATAGTTACTTACAAATATGAGTGCAAGATGAATAAATTTGCACTTGTAATCCAAACTCAGTGGTAATGTGCATGCGGTACATGCAAGTATGTAGCTGTAGATACAAGCTGTATGTGCATATAAAATTGTAAGTTAATGTATTTCCCATAGTCATCCTATTAGATCTTCTGCCTGGATCTGCTTTTCCAGGACAGTTAGTCCAAGCCTGAGAACTCATCCCTTCACTTGTTCATTTGCTTTTCTCTCTTTTTTATGAAAAAATCATTTTATTGGGGGTTTATTCGTCATTTTTCACAATGCATAAATACATATACTGTGCCAAGCACCTTCACATGTCTGCTGCTGTTATCATTCTCCAAATATCCGCTTTTCCACTTGAGCCCTTGATATCAGCATCCCATCCTTTCCCCTCTTCCCCTGTTCTCCCTTCTCCACCAACCCACAATACTTTATAAATGATTATTGTTCTGTCATATCTTACATTGCCCAGCATCTCCCCCAGCCCACTCCTTTGGTGTCTGTCCTCCACATAGGAGGTTATGTGTACATCCTTGCGGTTGGTTCTGTCTCTCCACCCTACCTTCTCTCTACCCATCCAGTAACTCCAATCTCACCACTTGCCCCTAGGGACTCATCGCCCTAGATTCCCCATACCTCCAGCTCCCCTCTCTACCAGTGTACCTTCTCCAGTCCAGCTGGATTTGTAAGGTAGAGTTGGGACCATGCTATTTGGGGGGAGGAAGCCTTCAGGAGCTAGAGAAAAGTTGCATGCATCATCACTGCCTCACTGTACCTTGACTGGTCTGTCTCCTCCTGATGACTCCCCTGTAAGGAGGTGACCAATTACCCACCACTGGGCCTTAGGTCCCCACCTTGCTCTCGCCCTGATTTGTAATGATGTGATTCTTGTTCTTTGATGCTCAATACCTGCTCCCTTCTACCCCTCTTGATCACACCGGCTGGTGTGTTTCTTCCATGTGGGTTTTGCTGCTTCTGTGCTGAACAGCGACTCATTTATCTTCAGGTCTTTTTTTTTTAGAATCATTTTGATAAATGAAAGCAACTTGTGCATGATGGGAAAAGTCAACTTAGAGACCAAAGAGCTGGTTCCAGCTTTTAGAGCTACTCATTGATACCTGCCCTGTGACTTTGGGCAACTCCTTAATCTCTCTGTTTCCTCCTTTGTTAAACAAGATAAAGCAGAACGTATACATAGGCACTTGTATTAAACAATATAAAAACATGAAAGCTCTTGGTGCATTTCAAAATATTCTGTAAGTCTAAGTTCATCTGTATGCTAAAAATCCATTTCATCCGAATACTTTTTAAAAATCCCATCAACTGGTTGTCCATTTAAACACTGAATGGTACAAATTTGAAGAAGTTACACCTCTTGCTTTGGGTTTTGTTTGTTGGTGTGTTTTTATAATCAAATGCAGCAATGCCTGTGGTTCACCTAGATTTCTCTGTGAACTCTGTTCTGGCTTATCAGAAATCTATTTATTTCACGCTGAGAAGAAAAGGTTGCAACTTGGGAAAATTCCAAGATTCATTCAGCAGATTATCTCTTGTCTTGAAATGACTCATTTCATTGTCTACATCAGGCGTCCTCAAACTACAGCCCGGCGACCACATGCGGCCCACAAGGACGTTTATCCAGCTACTGGGTGTTTTTACTGCCACTGCCTGTCCTGCTTAGCAGCTGACTCATCCCATGCCAGCAGTGAATTTTTTCATAGTTTGCTTTGTATGTTAGTCCGGGTAGACTAGAGAAACAAATTTCATAGATATGCATATGGATATAAGGAAAGGGTTTATATACAAAACGAATGGAACACTGAGAAAGCATGCCAGCCCAGTCCAGTTCAAAGTCATAAGTCCGATATTAACCCATATACCTGAAATCAGTCTATAAAGCCTCCTTCCGACTCACGAAGTAACAGGTCAATGAGTGCAGACCCTGGCGCTGGCAGGGGTCTCCCCATGGCTCCTCACTTCCAGGGTTCAGGGTCCATCAACAGCGGCAGCCCCAGCTTCAGCAGTCTAGCTCCATCAAGGCAAAGCCATGTGGCCTCTCCTCCGGCTCCTCCAGCTTCTCAGACGCTGCCATCTTGTCTTGTCCATGATTCATCGTCTCTGAGACCTACTCCCAACAACTGGGAAAGATAGCTTCTCATCTTCATGAGGGAAATATAGCAAGATTTTCCAGAAGTCTCAGGAGAAAGCCATGCCCACACAGAGGCCTCATTGGCTACTCAATGGCTATCTCCAGATTAACAGGCTAGACTCCACCCCTACATTTCATTCATAAAATTAACATAAGCACATGACTGCCACACTTTATTTTGTTTTTTTAACTGTTGTCTGGCCCTCCAATGGTCTAAGGAACAGTGAACTGGCCCCCTGTTTAAAGAGTTTGAGGACCCCTGGTCTGCAGTGCTCTGATTCATACAGGAAAGTACTGCCAGGAGTTTATTTCCTTGCCACGTTGGACAAAGAACATGATACATGCGCGCTCACACTCACGGGAGAGAAATGAATGTTGCAGAGAGGATGGGTTTCTCTAGACTACCATCTTGAGCACCTCTGTCATGTTGTGAGGTAAAAATTGAGGATTCCCTTTATAACGTGTTAAATATAATAGCTAACCCCCATCATTTGTTTGCCTCATTAATCTCAATCTCCATCTTGTGAGGGAATTAAACTCATCAACCAAAAATGAACACCTTATAATTGATTTGGAAGGATCTTTGATTAGCCATATGAGATCCAGAAGATGACTTGAAAATGCGCCAAGAGCTCTTTCATGTTTACTATCTTCTTTAAGACAAAGACCAGGGTATAAAGTTTCATCTCACTAAATTCATTTAAAACAGTAATTCAAGGTTCCCATGATTTTTTGAAGTACATATAATGCATGCAAGTGATATCTATATGTATGTATTACGCCTACATGAAATTTCAAATTCATAGGATATTGTGTTCATAAAAACAAGGCTTGCACAGGCCCCACCATGCACAGACATGAGGACAGGGGTTCCAGGGTCAGGAATAGGTGATTCAGAGAGAACGGAGAAGTTGAGGCAGTCTTGTCAGTGGGACGTTGGACTAAAGTCCACGAGCCAGTCTTCAGGAGAAAGCTGAGACTACCTGCTCCTGCCACACTTTCAAGTCTCCGGCAGCCTGTATATGGTTGCTCTGAGTGGGTTGCATTTGAGAGTATTTAACTTATACCACGGCACTGCACTTGTGGTGTTTTTAAGCCTCTCCCATACACCATGCTACATATTACTCTATAAAATGAGGGCCCTCCTCTTTGGACCACATCAGATCCACCTGTGCAGCAGCCAACCACATGTAGGTCGGTGGACCCGTCAGGTATAAAAGCATTTAGAAATCATGATCAGAGAAAGAGATGCATCCATAGTAACTAGACGTAGCAAGCACAACAGCTGTTCACGCCTCACAGATAGACCCTGTGATACACAAAAGGGCTGGAAAAATTTGGTGAGTTTTTCATGTAAAACTGGTAAATTTGGTCCATAGACCTTCCCTGAAGTTTTATCTCTTCTCTTTCTCTCACCTTGAGAGAATATTCCATTATCCTTTAATTCCATTTTGCCAAGAGCTCAAAATGCCCTGCCTTATTTCTGGAGAACCCTTCTGTCATAAAGTCAATTCTGACTCATGGTGATCCTAAACAGGGTTTCCATTGCAGGAGATCTTTATGGGTGCATCTTTCGCCATCAGAGAAGCTGATGGGTTTGAACTGATGACCTTGTGGTTAACGGTCCAATACTTACCCAGTAGTGCCATCAGATTCCTTAGATGTCTTATGTGGTGGTCATGTACTTTGGTGCCAATTTCATGATTGGGAAGTTAGGGATGGAGTCTAGCCTGTCAATCTGAAGATAGCCAATAAGACCTCTGTGTGGGCATGGCTTTCTCTGAGAATTCTGGAAAATCTCACAATATGCCCCCCATGGAGGTGATAGACTTACAACTCAGTCCTTGAGAGACATTGCAGCTGACAAGACACAAGGTGGTCTCCCTGTGAGACATTCCTGGAGAGGAAACTACATGGGCTTACCCTGGTGGAATCAGACCTCTAAAGCCGGAGAAGCCATGTGAAGACCCCTGCTAGCACTGAGATGTTCCTCCCACCACTGGATACACAAGATTCTGAAGCAACTGGCCTGTGATTGTCTTGGCATCATTGCATGTGCTTTGTGAGTCTGAAGAACATTTTATAGATTGGTATCAGACATATGGGCTAATATCAGACTTATGGATTTGGACAGGACTGGGTTGGGATGTTTTCTCAATGTTCCATTCCTCTTGTATATAAACCTCTTCCTTATATACATGTGCGTGTTTATGGATTTGTTTCTCTAGTCTACCCAGACTAACACATCTTGATAGCTACAATATATGTCTATTTTACTGGCTTATATATACACTGTACTAAACTTTCTACCAATATTTTAATGTGACCTTATCATCTTATAAATAATAAGTGTACGGTATAACAATGTACACTTGGATTGTAGGCATCAGCTTCTAAGAGATCTGTAGTTTCGCCATATCCCACATGGTTCCAATTATTAGGCAACTTTGGGAACGTGGGCCCATGGAGTAGTTTTATTCTATTACATCGAGTCACTATGGGTAAAAAAGTGATTCTCTGGCATCCTACAACAACATAGAGACAAATGGATATTTTTTCTCCTCTGCCTCCATCCCGAAAGTGAAATCAAGTTCTGATATGTTACTTTTCTTAAATAGGAGAAAAAGCAAACCATGCACTGAGCTTTCTCACCAGAGATTGTGCAGAGGGAGGTGATAATTAGGCACCTTCCCTCTGATTAGATATGCAAACTAATTATAAGCAATTATCTGACAGCAAGGTTCCAGCAGCTGCAGAACTGCTCTCTCTTTGGGCCCACCTCTGAGAGAGGGCATAGTGCTAGAGTTTCTGGATATTCAGGAACAAAGTCAGGGTGAGTTTATGAGGAAGCCCTGAGAAAGCCACAGACTTTACTAAACACAGGTTCATCAAAAAGTTTGTGGGACAATGGAGTACTATACCTCACTCCAAAGCTCAGACGAGCACATGAAACACATCTCTCCATAGGAAGAACTGGAGGAAATTACGTTAAGCGAAGTCAGTCAATCACAAAAGGATAAGTACAGCATGGTAAGTAGAAACAGTATGGTGTGTATAAAAGAGAAGACTCCTATATATCATATTAGCTGGCCCAAGAGATAGGGTAAGGGGAGGAGGGAGACCAAACCCAGGGAGGTACACGTTGGATGCAACACAGTAATGGGAGAAGGATGAGGAGGTGGAGGGGAGTTCAAAAGGAGTTCAAAAGTGATAGGATAACAGAGGGAACGGGGCACTAGTCCACCCAGGGAGGGAGCACGGGTCTTGTCTCCACAGAAACCGGAGTGGGTGAGCAGTTCCTACCACAAAATAGCCAACCATGAGGACAGCGTGGACGCATGGAAGTATGCAAGAAAAGAGAGCTATAAAGCCGGACGCAACCAGAGTCAGATGGACACCATCTCTAGTAGTGGGCGTGGCAGAGAACAGGGTGAGGGAGGGGCCAACATCCCACACCCACAGGGACAAAGAAAAGAAGGAAGGAAGAAGAAGAGAGCTGGTCCAAGCTCCATGCCAACACATGATGCTGAGAGGAATACAACCCTCTGGAGACCCATTGCGCCACAGAAAGGACTGGGCAAATGATTCCTGGGGGCATGAGAGAGGAGAGGAGAAGGGGGGGAGGACAAACACATGGACGGGTTGAGGGAGCAATAAGTGGTTAGGAATTGATGGAAAGGAGGGTATGGGAGGTCTGGTTGGGATTAAGCAAGGACAAGGAATCCATGAGAAAACAATGAAATGCCAATGAAGGTGGAACATGATGGTGGGACAGGAGGGAGATGGAAGGAAATAGAGGAAAGAGCTAGAAGGCAAAGGGTACTTACAGAGGTCTAAACATAGGTATGTCCATACATAGATACACTATCTATTATAAGATGGGAATAAATTTAAGAACATATCTGTAGGCCAAGTATTAGGGTAGCAAGTGGACCTTGGGCCCTCACCCTGGTGCTCCCTCAATGCAAGAACGCTTTGTTCTATGAATCTGGCATTCCTCGAGGCTCAACACAATCACTGAAGTAAAATGGGTGCACAAACAAATGTGGTGAAGAAAGCTGAAGGTGCCTAGCCATCAAAGGATATATCAGGTGTCTTGAAAGCCTGAAGATAAACATTAGACCATTTACCTGAGAAGAGACCACAGCCACACAGAAGAAGCAAAACAGCTAGCGTGGTCAGATGGTGGTGAAAGTGGTAAAAGGTCTAGGCTATAGACATCAAATGGGGGTGGGGGACAAACATATATCACTGTATGCACACATCCCCAAGGTACCGCTTGAAGACATGTAGGAGCATGAGCAAGGGTGGTGAAGAAAGCAGATGGGCCCACCTCTCAAGAGATAGAGCATCTGGGGGTCTTAAAGGCTTAAGCATAAACAAGCACCCATCTACCTCAGAAGCAACAAAACCCACCATAAAAAAGCTCACTTTCCTGTGCAATCATGAGGTGCTGAAACAATCAGGTATCAAAGAACAAAAATCAAAATCAGTGGACCAATTGACTTCCGATATCACTGAAGACAAATGGCTACAGAGGCAAACAGAGTAGAATAAACAGAAGAAACGATGGTACCCAGCTAACAAATGATTGAATGCTTGGAGTCTCAAAGACTTGAAGATAATCGAGTCACCATTCAGCGCAGAAACAGCAAAGTCCACATGGAGGAAGCACACCAGCATGCGTGATCAAGAGAGGCTGAAGGGAGCAGATACAGAAGAACAAGAATCACATCATTACAAAGGAGGAGGAGAGCAGGGTGGGGACTTAAGGCCCACTGGTGGGTAATTGGTCACCCCTTTACAGGGGAGTCACAGAGAGAAGACTGACCAGTCAAGGGGCAGCCAGGCAGTGATGATGCATACAAGTTTCCTCTAGTTCCTGAAGCCTTCCTCCCCGCCCCCCAACCATCCTGGTCCCAACTGTACCTTGCAAATCCAGATGGACTGGAGAAGTCACACTAACATAGAGGGGAGCTAGAGATACGGGGAAACCAGGATGGATGGGCCCCTTCAGGCCAATAGTTAGATTGGAGATACTGGAAGGGTGGAGAGAAGGTGGGGTAGAGAGACGGAACCAACTGCAGGATATACACACAAGCTCCTGTTTGAAGGATGGGCATCAAAGGTGTGGGTTGGGGGAGAGGTCGGGCAGTGTAAGATATGACAGAACAATAACAATGTATAAAGTATGGCAGGTTGGTGGGGAGGAGAGAGCAGGGGAAGAGGGGAAGGGATGGAAAAGCTGATACTAGGGGCTTAAGGGAAAAGGCAGACGATTGGAGAATGATAATAGCAGTGGACATGTGAGGGTGCTTGACACAGTATGCTTATTTATATATTGTGAAAAAATATGTATGAGCCTCCAATAAAATGATTTAAAAAAAACAACAACCACAAGTTTGTGGGAAAAGCCCATCATCTTTTAATTTTGCTTTCCTTTCTGACGTGTGTCTTCACAAGAAGTCAGTTCTGAGAGCCAGGTCCTTCTTTCTTCCAGAAAATCTTTTTTCTTCTTCTTTAATTCTTGTGCCAAATGTTACCCATCTCAGTTAAGCTCTACGTGCTGAGGTTAAGGAGCTCTGGTAGCACACGGAGTTATGTGTAGGACGACTCATTGCAAGCTCAGCGGTTCAAAGCCTCCAACTGCTCCAAAGGAGAAAGACCAGGCCTTCATAAAGATTTGCGGAGTCGCAATGAGTCAGAACTGACCCGCTAGCTGTGCATTTGGCTTGAGTGCTATAGTTAAATAGAGAAACATATTCTTATAGACTAATAAATTGGGCAGTTGAAGTGTGCTGAGATAATGCAGCCCATAGCCTGAGTCCATACACGTGAAGAGTGACAGAAGTAGAGTCTTTTCGGGCTGAGTTCCAGAGGCTTATGTGGTTGAGTGCGGGACTGCAACTTGCGGGCTTGGCGGTTCAAATCCAGCAGCAGCTCTCAGTGCAAGGCTGGGTGGCCCCCACTACCACCAGAGGGCAGTGATGCCCCCCCCAAAAAAGTAGAGTCTCTTCTAAGCAAAGATCGCTGGTGGCACAGTGGGTGAGTGCTCAGCTACTCACTGAAAGACAGGCTGTTTAGATTCAGCCCCCTGGCTTCTAGAAAAATATGGCAGCCTGAGGAAGGGGTGAACATATCAATGACACACAACTCTAAAACAAAGCCCATTATGGTCTAGTTGATTCTGACCCATCTATAGTGACTCTGTAGTTCGGAACCCACTTGCATCATCCAGATTTTAAGGCTGTATGCTTTCTGTGTGTGTGGGCATCACTGCCTCTGGTGGTCGTGGGCGCTATCCAGTGTTGCTCCTTAGAGCCGCCGCTGAATTTGAACCACCAAGCCCACAGGCTGCAGTCCCGCACTCAACCACTTACGCCGCCAGGGCTCAGCCCGGCTATATGCTTAATGGAAGCAGACTGACACATCTTTCTCCTAGAGTGACTGTTGGGTTTGAAACTCCGACCTATCATTTAGCACTGGCCTGTTTCATTTAACCACTAGGCCACCAGGCCTCCATCCCTAAAGATTAGAACTCTGGAATTCCCACGGTTCAGTTCTACTCTACCCTAGAGGATCCTCCTGAGTTAGAATTGACTCGATGGGGCTGAGCCCTGGTGAGGTAGTGGTTGTGCGCTGGGCTGCAGCCCACTGGGCTAGTGGTTCAAATCCAGCAGCAGCTCTCCAGGAGCGAGGCTGGGCCTCTGATTCCTACCAGAGGGCAATGATGCAAAAAAAAAAAAAAAAAAAGAATTGACTAGGCAACAACAAGTTTGTTTTGTTTTTGTTGCTTTTGCTTCCCTTCTCTATATTTTGTATTGGGCACCAACATCCATTCATTCAGAAAATGTTTTAAACAAGAGGCACTATTCTGGATCGTTGACATTCAGCAATGGCAGAAGCAAGCAATGCCTTCCTCTGGTGGTTTTCACATGGCAATACATGAGATCGAAAAGGACACACTACATGTCTAAAGTGATAAAATAAACTAGAGAAGATAAACGGAGACAAATGTATGAGTGTGGCAGGGGCTATATTGTATAGAGAGTCCAGAGAGGGTTTTTCTGGGAGCATATAAACAATCAAGCTGAGTGACTAATCCAAAGCAGGAGTTCTTCCTAAACTGAGAGGTAAGACATTCATCAAAGAAGACAAAGAATGTAAATGACCTGAGCTAAGAGTACATTCCAACTTTCATGGATTAGCCTATGGAGACAAATCTGCTATGAGTTTGGTGGTTTGGACCACTCTGAAGCACTCTGAAAGACGGGGTATGGCCTAGAAAATCCAATGAAACACAAAGCCCTACTCACGTGGGGTCATGATGAGCCAGAATCACTTCTATGGCAGCCAGCAATAGGGTTTTTTCCTCATCGGTGCCAGTTCAAAGAGTTCTTCAGTGCATAACCTTGTCCATCAGCTATTTTGCATAGGTGAGATTGCAGGATCAGAGAATTGGTAGAAGTCACCATATTCTCCTCCATTGCATAGGTAGAATGTTTTATTCCTACCAACACATCACAGAATAGTTTCCCAAAAGCTCATCCAGGAAGCATGAGCTATAATTTTCAGTTTTTGTCTAATGGACAGGCAAGAAATGATATGTCTCTGATGACTATTTCTATTTCATTTCCCATGTTTGACCTCACTAATCTTAACTTCACACAGAAGCACTGTGCCCAAAAGAACTAGTTGGCATCCCACCATTTCAGAAAGCAGCACATGAGCAAGAACCAATGGTACTAAAGAAAGAAGTTCAAGCTGCACTCAAAACACTAGCCAAAAGCAGGATTTCAGGAATCAAGAGAATATCAATTACATGTTTCAACTAACTGATGTGGCACTTCAAGCACTTAATCTATGCCAGAAACTTTGGGAGAAAGCGACTTGGCCAACTGATGAGAAGTCCTCCGTATTTGTGTCCATTACCAAGAAATGTGACCCAACAGAATGCTCAAAGTATAGAAAACTATCACTGGCATCTTATGTAAGTAAAATTTTGTTGAAGATTATCCAACAAGTGTATTGTAAGGTGACCAGATGTCCCACTTTTTAACAATTCGTCCCGCATCCCAAGGCATTTTAAAATTAAATAAATATATTACAATATCATTTTTGCTTTCTATGAACATTTTTGTTGCTCCATATAGACCAAATTTTTAATCAAGAACTCCCCTCCCCCAAGTCAAAGGTGTCACACTTAAAATGTGGTAAAACATGACCCCACAGGCAAGGGAGAGAGGGACCAGATCCACATGTAGCTCCAAGCCTTGAGGGCAACATACTGGCATGGAGTGTGAATTAAACAGTATGACAGGGCTGGGCCCAAGCCAAGCTGTTTTGAACCCTCCCCCAGAAGAAGGTACCGTAGAACCCCGGTACTCAACCGCATCAGTACTTGACATAATTGTATTTCTGTGTGAAATGTGGAGACAATTTTGTATTTGAGCTTTAAAAAAATTAGAATCTGACCTGACACATGTGATGTTTGTAAACAAAAGCAGTTCATGTTTTGGTCACTGGGCGTTGTTTGGCATTGTTAGTACACATTGTTTAAACTTTTTGTGACTGTGCTGTGCTTTTTGATATAATTTTCTTAATTGTTGTGACTTTTTGTACTGTTTTTAGATTAAAAGCATGGGTCCTAAAAGAGGGTTTAAAAAAAAAAGAATCATAATAGGGAACTGGTTAACCTTGTTATTGATATTGTTAATGATCCTCTAGCAAACCCTTTCAGAAAACAGTTAAGGAAACACCAATAGAAGGCCACTTTAGAGAGATTTTTGTTTTAGAGAAAGCCAGCCAGATCCTAGTGAAAAAAGGCAAAGAAGGGGGGGGGGGCCTAAAAAGCAGTTCCCAGTTCATTTTATGGAAGGTGATTCCCATTCCAAACAATGACTCTCTCTCCATATCTCCTCTCCACATGTGTCCACAGATCCATATCTTCCTCAATCTCAAGGTATGGACTATGTTAAAAACTACTTTAATGTTGTGTTTCTAATTTAAATTATATTATTTAACTCTGAACTTACTTACTTTGGAATTTCTATGGAATGTTTAGTATAAAAAGGCAAGGTTAGAGGAAAATGTGGTGGTCAAGAATGGATTAATCAGCGGAGTATAGATTGGAATCCCAAGACCCATCAATAGGTGAAGCGACATCCTTTTACAGAGGGGCTGCAGGGAGGAGATTGAGCTAGTTAGGGTGCAGTGTAGTAATGATGAAATATGCAACTTTTCACTAGTTCTCAAATGTTTCCTCCAAGCCACTATCATGATCCCAATTCTACCAGACAAATCCAGCTAGAACAGGGGATATACACTGGAGATGGAAACATAGAGAATGTAGGATAGAAGTTCCCTCAGAACTAGTGGTGGGAGTGGTGATACTGGGAGGGTGGAGGGATGGTGGAATGAAAGGGGGAACCAATTTCAGGGATCTACATATAACCTCCTCTCTGGGTCAGACAACAGACAATATGAAAAAGTAATAAAAAATGTGTAAATGATTAAGAGTTCATGGGGGATGGGCAGGAGGGAGGGAAGGGAAACATGGGGAGCTGGTCCTGGGGGCCTCAGTGGAGGGAGAATGTTTTGAGAGTGATGATGGAAACAAGTGTGCAAATGTGACTTGCATACAATTGATGTATGTATGGATCGTGGTGGGAGTTTTATGAGCCCCAATAAAATGATTCATTTAAAAAGGGGGGCGGAGGAAAGAGGAGCTTATACCAAAGGCTCAAGTGGAAAATATTTGAAAATGAAGATGGAAACATGTATACAAATATGCTTGATACAAATGATGTATTGAATGTTATAAGAGCTATAAGAGCCCCTAATAAAATCATTGAAATAAAAGGAATGGATTAATCCATTTTCAGTTATTTCTTATGGGAAAAATTGATTCAGATCTCAACTGCGTGGCATCTCAATGCTCCTTTAGAATGAATTAGCATCGAGGTCCGGGGTTCTAATAGAGAGGAGCGCAGTGAAGATATAACCTGGGGAGTGTGCTGGCTCTGTCCAGACTATACAGTACAAACTGAGAAAGAAAGAGAGAGAAGTGGATCTCATCGGGGCCCACCAAGCCCCAGGGGCAACATCTCTGCTCCAAGCAGCCGACACACAGTTAGGTCTGCAGGGTGAACCTCACCATGAAACAGCTACAGGTGCAGCAATGAAGACACTGTGCAGAAAGTGTGCCCAGTCTGTCCCCACGCACTACTGGGCAAAATGTGAAGGCAGTGCAACAGGGTGGCAAGGGGTCAAAGTAACCAATCCCCAAGGACTCCTGAAAATAGACTTAGGACTCAGGGGTTAGGGCTTGGCAATCCATTAGACCCAATTGGAAAATATTCATGAGGATCAACACTCTGTGCTTTCACTCTCTGTCTATCTATATAAGGTAGACGGGACAAACAATCCTAAGGAGAAAATCATGAGACTGGTGGTTCTGGATGGACCTGGGAAAGGAGGATACAGGGAGGGGGAGCAGGGAGCCAACAGACTCGGGGATAAGGGAACAAGAGATATAAAATTGCTAGGAAGGAGGGCTTACAATGCCTGGTGGGGTTTGATCAAGTTCAATGTATCTGAGAGGAATTACTGAGAGCCAAATGGAGGGTGAGCATGATAGCGGGACAGGGAGAAGGTTAAAGGGAAGAGGAAAGAACTAGAAGGCAAATGCTATTTATAGAGATATCTATAGGAATGTAGATATGTAAATATATTAATTTATAATGATAGGGATAGAAGTGAAGACACATATGTTTATATGTAAAGTATTAAGATAGCAGACAGACTTTGGGCCTCTACTGAAAGCTTCCCTAAGCACAAGAACACTTTGTTCTAATAACCTGACACTCTTCGATACTCACCTTTCCCACACAAACACTGAAGACAAAATGGGTGCATACACAAATGTGGTGAAGAAAGTGGATGGTGCCTAGCTATTAAAAGATATAGCATCTGAGGTCTTAAAGTACAGTGACCAGATTTTAAGTGGGACACCATTGACCGGGGGCAAGGGGTGGTTCTTGATGAAAAATTTGATCTATATGGAGCAGCAAAAATGTTCAGAGAATGCAAAAATAGTATTATAATATATTTATTTTAATTTTAAAATCTTGCAGGACATGGTCACTTTATCTTAAAGGCTCAAAGTTAAACAAGTGTCCATCTTACAGGAAATTAAGCCCACATGGAAGAAGCACACCAGCCTGTGTGATCATGAGGTGTTGGAATCAGGTATCAAAAAATCCCAAAAAATTACATTTATGCAAGCAAGGGGGGTTGAAGTGGAGACCCAAAGCCCATCTATAGACAATTGGGCATCTTCCCACAGAAGGGTTACAAGGAAGGGATGATTCAACCAAGGAAGGGTGAAGCATAATCATTTCTCTAATTCCTCAATACTTCCTACCTCCAAACTACCATGACCCAGTTCTACCTTACAAATCCAGCTAGGCCAGAGTACAACCAGTGGTACAGATAAGAGCTCTTGACACATGGAATCCAGGACAGATAAACCCCTCAGGAAGAGTTGTGGGAGTAGCAATATCATGAAGATAACAGGATAGTAGGGCAGGGAAAGGGGAGAAGGGGGAAACCCATTAAAAGGTTTGATATATAACCTCCTCCCACCACCCACTCCCAGAAGTAAAAAAATAACAGAAATGTGGGTGAAAGGAGACAATGGGTGGTGTAAAATATAAAACAACAATAATGACATAAAACTACTCAAGGACTTCCAAAGATGGGAGAGTAGGGAGGAGGCAGGGAAAGAGGAGCTGATATGAAGGACTTGACAAGAAAGAAATTATTTTGGAAAAATTGATGGCAACATATGTACATGTGTGATTAATACAATTGAATGATGGGTTGTTATACAATTTTTAAGAGCCCCCTCCCCAATAAAGTGATTTTTTAAAGAGCTGTCAGAAATTCAGGCCAGATTCAAAAGAGGATGTGGAATAAAGGATAACATTGCTGATATCAGATGAATCTTGGCTGAAAGCAAAAAATTCCAGAAAAATGTTTACTTGTGTTTTATTGATTATGCAAGGGATTTCATTGTATAGATCATAGCAAACTATGGAAAGCTTTGACAAAAATGTGTAGTTTAAGACAGTTCACTGCACTCATGTGGCAGTTGCACATGAATCAAGAAGCAGTTGTGTTACTAGAACCTGGGATATTGCATGGATTAAAATCAGAAAAGGTATATATCAATGTTGTATCCTCTCACAAATTTACTTAACCCATATGTTGAGAAAATCATCAGAGAAGATGGAGTATATGAAGAAGACGATATCAGAATTAGAGGCAGGGTTATTAACAACCATTGATATGCAGATGACACTAACTTACTTGCTGAAACTGAGAAGACTTGAGGCACTTACTGATGAAGTTCAAGGATTGCAGCCTTCAGTATGGATTACAACTCAATTTACAAATATCCCTCACAACAGAATCAGTTAGTAACATCATAATAAATGGGAAAAGATTGATGTTGTCAAGGCTTTCATCTTGCTTGGATCAAAAATCAATTTTCATGTAAGCAGCAATCAAAAGATCAAACAATGCATTTCATTAAGTCTCTTGTGTGAGATTTTTTTACATTATTGAAAATCAAGGATAGTACTTTTAAGACTAAAGTATGCCTGAGGCAAGTTATGGTATTTTCAACTTTAATATACATATGAAAAGTTGGACATTGAAAAAGAAAAAAGAATCGATATATTTGAATTGTGGTGCTGGAGCAGAATATAGAAAGTACTATGGACTGACAAAAGGACAAACAAGAATTCCATCCTGTTGATGACCATTCTAGCCCTTTGATTGTGTTGTATAAATGTGCCAAATCTCCAATAAATGTGTTTAAATATTTTGATATTATTTTATAAACAGAGTAGATGGAAAATGATCCCCATCTATTCATATTCCTAGTCTATTTTATGAAACAAGGAGATACAGATCGGTAAGGCTTGTTCAGTCTTCTTGATAATCTGAACTGGTGTTACATAATGGGGGTAAAGAGGAATATATCTGGAATCCAAGAGATCCCATAAGCCAACTCTTAGTGCTACCATGCCCTGTGATAAAAGTTAATGGTAAATTACAGCAAACCCACTCTCGGTACCACTTGTGACAGGCAGGGTTCTCTTAGAGAAATAAAAATCAGGACACTAGTAATTCTTTTTATATTTTTATATATAGAGAAAGGTGTATAAGATAATAAAGAAACAGTTAACTATAAAGCAGTACAGATTGTTCGGTGCAACTCACTTGCATGAGGCAACCAGAAGACTGGCAGTTCTTCAAGTCTTGAGGGCCGCTGAGAAGTCCTCTGTAGAGCAATCCAGGCTATCTGGTCACAGGCAGCAAACAGCAGAGCAGGTCACCAACAGTCAGCCAGATGACAGAGTCCAACAGTTCCCAGCTCAAGAGATGTATATCCCAGGAGTGCGGCGAAGTAGGGCTTGGAGGAACCACAACTCACAGTTCCACAGTCCACGATTAGGTGTCCCATGGGTAGTGTTGCTTGGAGGTGGAGGCACAGGATGAACAAGGCAGCTCTCTGGTCCGAAGATCCGGAAGCAAGAGAGAGGGCGGTACTCGCCGAGCCCTTCCTATCTCTGCCCTTCAATTCATCCCGTGTGTTCATTGGCCGTGCCGTCACAACAGACTCACCAATCTTCTGTGGCCATATTGGCATAACAAACCTACCCATCACAATCCACCCCTTGCCAACATGGCACCTGTACACAATTTTTTACCCATATAGAATTTTCAGACATCAATGAAATCAAACTTATACTTAACATCAAACATCTATCATACATATAAATGAGAACACACTGAGTCCAATTGTAGCTGATATATCATACATGAGCAAAGAAAAGATTCAATAAGCTCATAAACAGAAAATACGTGAACAATCACAAACTTCCCTTCTGCAATTGATCACATAGTCATAATTGGTAGGTAGAACTACTTTCTTCTACTATCCATTGTGTATTACCTTTGCCCTCAGCAATCACTTCATCCAGTTGTGATTTTTTGCCTGGTGGGCTGACCCAGACCTTCATTCCTGTCATGATGGAGTTGCTGTAATTTACCATTAACTTTTATCACAGGGCATGGTAGCACTAAGAGTCGGCCTATGGGATCTCTTGGATTTCAGATATATTCTTCTTTACCCCCATTATGTAACACCAGTCCAATTTCTTCTTGATAATCTGGGTCAATCTCACCACTCAGTACAGTGACACCCTTCCTGACCTGTTGATCCAAAGGCATGAGAAGCCAAAGTGGCCAGGTGGCATTCTCAGGTGCCAGTTCCAGTTCAGTGGAATCCGTGCTGTGTTTCCAGGTGGGAGAGTTCCTTCCTTTGGGACCAGGACCTCCAGTCCCGAAGAACATAGGGTTGCTGGGACAGGAAACAAAAATGTTGCAAGTGGGTCAATAAGAGTAATAGTGAGTGGTGCCACTCCAGTTTGCACCCTTTGGTTCCTGGACCCATGAATCCTGGCTATTGGAGACACAGCACCATATATTGTCCACTGATTTATAAATATATAAAAAGAATTACTAGTGTCCTGATTTTTATTTCTCTAAGAGAACCCTGCCTGACACATTCAGGTAATAAAATCTCCAGTAGTAGGGGAAATGAGGAGAAACACCAGTCAGTTTCCAGTTAAATTTTCACTTCCTGCTGCTTCTGCAAAGAATATAATTTCTGTATACTTAACGAAAGCATCAATGGAGCAGTAATACAGTGATAGCACTGATTGGAATGAAAAAGATGGCGGAAGACATCAACCATCTCTCCTCTCCATTCCCACCGGCCCCATCCTATCTTCAGATCATCTCACTCTAACCAAGGACATAGACTTTCTGGTTGCTTTTTCTGCCTCCTGTCCTTTCACATTCCAGTGTGCTCAGGATCTTTGTGCTCAATCTATCTTTTAGGTAAACCTTTTACCAGACACCCTCCTCCAAACAATCTGAGGCTATCCTGTCAAAATGTATAAAATGCTTTGCAAAAGTATTGATTCCAACTCATGACTTCCTCCTGTGTGTCAGAGTAGAATTGTGCTCCATAGAATTTTCACTGCCTTTTGGTCAGGGGCGGGGGAGGGATGTTATGAGGATAGATCATCTTCCCTTCCTTCCAATGTACCCAGGAGTGGACGTAAACTTCCAACTTTAAGCTGGCAGCCAATTTTCTATTTCGACTGTGTGTACCACCTAGCAAATCTTCATACCAAATAAAACAAAGATCACAGAATTTCCATGAATTTCAAGATGTGATCACATAAACTTGGCATTACAAGTACTTAATAATTCAAAACTAACATTGTGATTCCCATTTTGTCATCAAATGTCTGCACTTGTTTTTATGATGATCCAGAAACTATGATTATTTTCCTCAGTTCTGTGCCATGATCTGTATTTTGTTCATCTTGTTACCAGTGCCCCCATGCTCTCATTTGATAATTGCCATGCTTTGGCCATGTCAAGCAAACGATAATTCTTTGAATTTCTGCTCTTTCTTTTGATTTCTGCTTCTGCTTCTTCTTCTGATTTCATGGTGGTTTTAGATACTGAATGGTGTCATCACTTGCAAAATTGTGTGGCATCCATTAATGACTATGAGCTAAAGAAAGAAATAGTATATTAATACCATATCCCTAAATATCCTAGTGCAATGTTTCAATCATATCAAGTGTTCAATACATAGATAATGAAAGGACTGGGCTGAAGCATCCTTAAAATTAAACTTCTCTGATTTAAAATCAACCCATGATTAAGAAGATATCAAGAATCACTAATCTATCTAGAATCACTATCTGCCAATACTCTACTCAGAAATCTAAAAAGATGTCTTTTTATGAATGCTGTTATTGTTAGTTGAAATAGAATCAGATATGACTCACTAACCCCATGCGTAATAGAGTAAAACACCATACAGTCATCCACTACGCTCACAATCATTCCCACACCTGAGTCCATTGCTGCAGCCACTGTGCCAATTACATCTCCTTGAGAGACTTTCCTCTTTTTCATTGCCTCCTCCCCGTTACCAGGCAGGATGTCCTCCCCAGGGACTGGTCTCTCCCAATGATATATCCAAAGTATTTAAGAAGTTTTACTATCCTTTCCTTTAAGGAGCATTCTTTCCACACTTCTTCCAAGACAGATTGCTTTGTCCTTTTAGGAGTCCATGGTGCTTTCACTATTCTTCTCCAGCACTACATACAACCAATAACATTAAACAGAGATATAGATGGCACTGTGCCAAACAGATCTTAGCTCCAAAATGTGAAGGGACCATGTCAAAATTTATCCCATTTAATTTCTGGCTGCATAAAGAGGTTCTGTGTCTCACCTCTTAAATAGACCTGACTGTTTTCCAATGGGGTCAGCTATAAATTTTGCTATTGCTGATGTTAAGGACAACCCAAGTTGATTTTGACGTGTATAAACCACAGAACAAAACAATGACCTGTCCTGCACTATTTTCACAATCATCCTGATGTTTAAGTTCATTGAACTTACTGTGTCAATCCATCTCGGTCAGGGTCTTTTACTGCAATTAATGTTTTTGGAACACAGAAGACATGTATTAAAAAGACCAAGCCAGGGTATTTTCAATTGGCTAGTATGCATAGGAAAGTTGGACTTCGAATAAGGAAGACCAAAGAAGAATTGAGGCATTTGAATTATGGTACTGTTGAAGAATATTGAAAGTAGCAGGGACTGCCAAAAGAATTAACATGTCTGTTTTGGAAGAATACTTCTTAGAAGCAAGGATGGTAAGACTTCATCTCGGGTATTTTAGGCAAGTTATCAAGAGAGATCAGTCCCTTGTAAAGTAGAGGGGTAGGTAGCATAAAAGATAAAGATACTCAACAAGATGGATTGACACAATGACATCAACACCAAGACTAAAACATAGTAACAATTGCAGAGATGGTGCAGGACAGGAACTAACTTGTCAGCATGTATCAGCAACAACAGTGGGTATGCACTAAAAAGTAGAACAATGACAAGAAAAATCAGACTGTCAACTTCAGCGGTGAATGTTTACTCTTCAGCATCAACCTGCTGAGGCACGAAACAGTCATGGATGCCAAATATCTCTTAGAAAAATGAAGATTTAGATTTTTATCTTGTCATCTGAAGAATTCCTCAGGCCTTCTAAAAGCACGTGTCTTCCTCCAAGAGGAGAGTTTTGCAGACGGTGCAATTATCATCGGCTCTGAAGATGATGCAAATGACACAAGGGAATAAATAGCAAGCCCTCCAAAAAAGTTTTAAGTGTACACCTGCATGGAAAGACTTAATGATACTATAATCAGGAAGGAAGATAATGACCAAGGTTGATAGTGAAAGCAGGTAGTGGAGGAGTTGGTATTTCAACTGAATTGTGTACTCACAAACCTAGCCCATTTCATCTTGAAGAGCACATGAAAAGGACAGTGGAATATGTCCAGATCATGAACTCTATGGATTCTTCACTCACTCTGTAGATAGGTACCATGAATCTAGTTAATGATCAGCTTAAGAAATGTTGCTTTTGTTGCTGTTGGGGTTCCTCAAGTAGGTTCTGACTCATGGCAACCCCATGTCCGACGGAATGAAACACTGCCTGACCCTGGACCGCTCCTCAAAACTGGTCTTATGCTTGAGTCAACTGATACGCCCTCTATTTCAATCCATCTTGTTGAAGGTCTTCCTCTTTTGGGCTACCCTTCTTCTTTACCAAGTGCGTTAGGCTGCATGGCTAGAGAAGCAAATTCATAGATTCTCACATGTATGCATTAGAGAACTTTATATCCAAAAGTAATTATATATTAGGAAACTCTCCCAGCCCGGTCCAGATCAGGTCCATAAATTTGATATTAGACCATATATTCAATACTGATCTGTAAATTCCTCTTCAGACTCAGGCAAAATATGCAAGGCTATTGAATACAAGAAGATCAGAGGCCAATGGGTGGAAAGTCTTGTGGATCCAGTGAGCGTAAAAGCATCTCACCACGTGGCTCCTGCAATGCCAGAAATCTAATGTAGTTCCATGTGTCTTGTCAGCTGGAAGACAAAGCAGAGAGTGTGCCTGTATCAGGCCTTCAATGAACTATTATCTCCAAGACACCTCCAAAGAAGTCATCAAGCTGTGACCTGATTGACAGGCTTTTAACAAATTGACACCAAATTATGTAATTACCATACTAACCAAACATAAAGTCCTTCTCCAGGAACTGGTGTCTCCTAATGACATACCCAAAGTTATAGCACCAGGTAGGCAGGACACACTCCATACTGAAAGAATTCAAAAAAAATTGAGTGTCAAGTTGCAATATTGAAAGATTCAAGCCCCGGTGGCGTAGTGGTTGTGCGCGGGATTGCAGCCCACTGGGACGGAGGTTCAATTCCAGCAGTGGGGCTGGGCCTCCTACTCCCACCACCGGAGAGCAGTGATGGCCCCCCCCCCAAAAAAAAAGAGAGAAAGATTCTATGGGAAAAATGTTGAATGATTCAGGAAACATCTAAGGAAGATGGGAAGAATACAAAAAGCCACTGTACCAAAAGGAGCTAGTCAAAATTCAACCCTTTTAGAGAGTACATATGGATAAGAACAAAAATGGTACTAAAAGAAGAAATTCAAGTTTCACTGAAAACATTAGCCAAAACAAGTTTCTAGGAATTGATGGAGCATCAATTGAAAAATTCAATAATCTGGTGAAGCACTGGGAATACTTACTTGTTCTGTACCAGGAGCTTTGGAAGACAGCTAGTTTGCCAACTGACAGGAAGAGATCCAGTGATAATTGGATATGTTTGTGTCCATAGTGTCGATCCATCTCGCTAAGGATTACCCTGATTGTCACTGATTTTTCAAACATGATTTTTCACCACCACTAAATCCACAAGAGTTTCCACCCACTGGCCTGTGATTTTCTTGCACCCAGTAAGTAGTCTTTCTTGCTGGCATGTCCGAAGTCTTGCCATTCTCTTTTTGAAGGAATATAATTCCAAGCAAATAAATAAATTCCAGGCAAAGGCAGAGTAGCTTTTTTGTGATACTGTATGTGATTTAGTTCCTGAAAAATGGTAGGAATCCAGAATATGTTAAAAAATTACAAATGATAAATTACTGGTAGGCAGAGACAACACATTCTCCCTTTTTTGTGTATTTTTCAAAAAGACCTGTACTTGACACATTATTTCCATAACTGTTTATTATTAAATCCAATCATATTTATATACTTAATGTCCATTATCTGGTGAGGTAGCATGGGAGGTACACTCTATTTCTCTATGGTCAAGCTAGATGACTAAAAATTGTCTGATGCCAGTCAGGCCATCTGGCAACATTGTGAAGAATTTCCACAGCAGGAAAAAGGGACTTCACTTCTCTCACCAATGGCAATATTTCTTTTAACCCACTTTCATTTTTGTTAACTTGGAATTCCAGAGCATTCTATGAATTACAAAGTTTTATTACAGTTTTAAGAATCATGAATATCGGGGTGATCACATTATAATCAAACTCTGCCTGAAATTTTGGGACAAGTGTAATGTTTGTAGTGTTGAACATCTTGAACCCAAATAATTTTCCTAATTGCAAGTTTTTCTTATAATTCAGTATTCCCTGAGTCCCAAAGTCCCCAAATTTGAGAATAACTTTGTCTAAATCAATCCCTCACATGGTAAATATAAAGACCCAGGGAAGGGAAGTAATGTTATGATTCTCATCTAGCTGGTCAGTCGGGGTGGTGGGGGGTGGGCGGCTATGACACTATAGATATGTGGTAGTTACATAATCTCCTTTCAATTTGCGAAGGGTTGGAGTCTAGCCTGTCAATCAAGTCACAGCTTGATGTCCTCATTTGGAGGCACTAGAGACATAAATAGCTTATTGGAGGTCAGACGCACTGACTCTATGTGAGATATTCCTATTAGCAAGACACATGGATCTATGTTGCTAGCAGCCAGAACTTTGGAGCTGGGGGAGTCATGTGGAGATCCACACCAGCACTAAGATGCTTCCACCACCACTTGATCTACAAAAGTTTTCACCCACTGGCCTTTGATTTTCTTGTACCCAGTAATTCGTTGCCTATGCTGTATGAGTCTGAAGAGGAATGTACAGACTGGTATAGGACATATGAGCTAATATCAGATTTATGAACCTGATCTGGACTGGAGTGGGATGCTTTCTTGATAATACAATTACTCTTTATATAAAGCTCTTTCTGAGACACGTATGAGTCTCCCTAGATTTGTTTCTCTAGTCTACCCAGGCTAACACAGGATATCTGAATCAGTTTTTCTGCATCACAGTTCAATCACTACCACCAGATAGACAACCACCAGTCCCAGGATTGCTAAATGCAGCTCTGAGTTTGCAATTCAATTCACAATTCACAAAGGTGCTATTTTCCTTTAAGGTCAGAGTTTCAGTTTCTGGTTTATCTTGGACTACTTCTGTCACTATCCCTCTATGAAGCAGTCAGGGGGGAAAGGGTCAAAATAAATAGGAAAGGAATACTTTCTGATGAAACAATTCCCTTGATCTTCTTATTTTATGAAATTTGACTTTGCTCATCTAGGGAGGATTTATACTTACATTGTGAGAACCTGGTAACGTTAATCCTCAGACTTTGAGTATTGTTGTACTGTTGTTGTTGTTGTTTAATTGAATGTAGGTAATTGCTGCTTTCTTAGCAGATTTTTTTAAAAATAAGCAATTAATGTGTGCTATATATTTCATTTGATTATATAATTGATCTTATTATAAGTTATACCTAAAATATAATTACTACTTATTAGGTAGAAGCTGAGTGACTTGGTGTTATGTAAAGTTGTGTGTAGGTTTGGCTTGCTGAGGTGGCTTATGGAACTGTGGAGCTAAAACCTATGCTGCCGGTATTTCAAATGCCAGCAGGGTTACTCATGAAGAACAGGTTTCAGTGTAACTTACAGATTCAGACATACTAGGAAGAAGAACGTAGAAATATATATCTGGAAAAAAATGTAGCAAGTGAACACTTTAGGGAGCAAGGGGGTACAGTGTCTGATACAGTGTTGTAAAATGAGTCCCTTAGATTGGAAAACACTTAAAATACCACTTGAGGAAGGCTACCTTCTCAAAGTAGAGTTGACTTTGATGAGGAAGATAGACCGACAATTTAGGGACAGGGCATGACTCAAAATAAGAAGAAACAAAATCCATTCATAATCATTGTTTCATTTTGTTGTGCAGAGGATCACTATGGACTGAACTAGATTTGATGGCCCCTAACAGCAACAACAAATAGCTATTCATTACAAATTCACTTTTTTCAATAGCATAATGAATGATAATACATGTGGACCTCCCAAAATGGAATACACAGAAATTATGTGCTGAGTTGCTCATTGCCAGGTCAACAGTTTGAAAAATGGGGCTTTCAAATCCTGTAAGGAGTTAAAGTCTGAGAAATTCACAGGGACTGTTCTACCGGGTCTTATAGAGTCCCTGAGTCAACATTGTCTGGATGGTGAGTTTCAAGGTGTTTTGTTTGGTGTGTTTGGGGAATATTGGTGAAAAAATAATACAGCTTTAAAAAAAAAGTCACTTTAACAAGATTGTCACCTTATTAACATACCTTATCTTTTTAGCAAACAACAACAAACAAATAAATGAAACGATGTAAAAATAAAAAGAAAGACTACGGTGGCTGCGTGTCATCACTCAGAACAAGGCCAGAGCTGTCTATGTCGGAGACCATCTACTATTCTGATGCATATTAAAGGTGAAGTTAAAGAAAACCACAAGTTCAAAAGCCAAAGTATAACCGTGACTATATTCCTTCTCAATTTTTTTTGGGGGGTCAGGGGGCGCATCACTGCCTCTGGTGGTCGTGGGCACTACCCAGCGCCACTCCTGAGAGGCACCACTGGATTTGAACCATCAAGCCCGCGGGCTGCAGTCCCGCACTCAAGCACTTAAGCCACTGGGACTCAGCCCTCCTTCTCAATTTGGAGACCATCTCAGGAACAGATTGTTACATTGTACATGAATGACCAAAGACCAGACAAGTTATGGAATACCATCAAGGATAGTAGGCATGAAGAAAGAAAGACATCATTTTAAAAGATGAGGAAGAAAGAAAAGACTAAGACAGATGCCAGACACTTACTCTTCAAAGCAAAGCAGCTAAGGTAAAAGGAAGATGCAATGAAATAAAAGAACTGTACATAAGATTTCAAAGAGCAGCTCAAGGAGACATAGCAAAATATTATTATAAAAGTAGACAAGAGAGTCTATTCTTATAACATGTGCAGAGACTTGGAGTTAGAAAACCAAAAGGGAACAAGACACTTGGCATGCTTCCAACTGAAAGATTTGAAGAAAAATTCAAGCCTTAAATTGCAATGGGCAAAGTATTGAACAATGCAAGAAACAGCAAAAGAATTTGTGAAGTATATACAGAGTCAACATACCAAGAAGAATTGGTTGATGCCAATCCTCTTAGGAAGTACTACATGATCTAGAACCAATGGTATTGAAGAAAAAGTCCAAGCTAAACTAGAGACAGTGGTGAAAAATAAAGCTCCAGGGATATACAGAGTACCAATTTGAGATGCCCCAACAAACAGAGGCATTGGAGGAAGCGCTCACTCATCGATGCCAAGATATTTAGAAGACATCTACTTGACCAATCTTCTGGGAAAGATTCACACCCATGTCCATTCCAAGGAAAGCATTCAAACAGAATACAGAAATTATTCAATTATATCATTAACATCACACAGAGTAAAACTTTGCTGAATATAATTCAAAAATGGTTATAGCAATTCATTAACAGATAGTTTCCAGAAATTAAAGCTGAACTCAGAATAAGTTTTGGAGAAGGGATATCATTGCTGATATCCAATGGATCCTGGCTGAGAGTACAGCATAACAGAAAGGTGTTTCCCTGGGTTTTTATTGACCAAAAAAAGGCATTTAACTGTGTGAATCACAATGCATTATAAATAACATTGTGAAGAATGGGACTTCCAGAATAAGTAACAGAAAGAGGAATTCAGTCGACTAGAACAAAGAGATACTGTATGATTTAAAACAGGGAAATTGTGTGTTATCTTTCCATCTTACTTATGACTTTTATTCAAGTATAAGCCAACCCAAATATCAGCCAGGGCATCTAATTTTACCATAAAAATGCATTAAAATGTGCTGGAAACACTCAGATTATCCTCTAGGATACACAGTATTTAGTATGTATACTGAGCAAATAATCAAAGAAACAAGACAATTAAGTCACTGGGGTTAGTGAAAGACTTCTGAACAATCTGTGATGAACTGGTGACACAACACTACTTGCTGAGGACTTGAAGAGGACTTGAATCACATACACAAAACTCAAACTGACTCCATTCTGACTCCTAGAGACCCTGTTGAGCAGGACAGAACTGCCCCTTTGCGTTTCCGAAAATGTAACTCTTTACAGGAGCAGAAAGTCTTATCTATCTACCATAGACTAGATGGTGTCTCTAACTGCTGATCTTGGGGTTAGCAGCACAATGCCTAACCACTGTTCCGCATGCTTCAGTTTGTAATAAATCTTAACACAAAGAAAACAAAAATCCCCACACTTAGACCAACAAAGAGTATCAAGATGCGTGTAGAAAATATCAAAATTGTCAAATCTACTTCAAAAGACCTCTTTAAAGTCATTGGGGAAGATCCCATTTTGAGGACTAACATGTGTGGCTCATGCCATAATATTTGCAATGACCTAAAATACATGTGAAATCTACATAATGAATAAAGAAAACCGATGACTGATGGATTTATCTGAATTATGCTGTCAGAGAAGAATATTGACTACACTGTGCAGTGTCAGAAGAACAGGTCAAGAAAGACTATATTTCAGACTCCATGTAATCACTCTATAGGAAGAAGTACAGCCAGAAGGCTTCTTAGAATCTACTATGGAATATCTCACATACTATTTACATGGTTGAATGAGAGGCCAATTCCTGAAGAAGGAAATCACGATTGGTAAAGTGACAATGATAGGAAGACCCTCAATGAGAAAGATTGACACGGTAGTGACAGCAATAGCGATGATTTTGAGGAAGGCACAGTATCAGTGATATCAAGCTCTGTAGAACGTCGTGTCACTATGAGTCAGAACAGACTCCAGGGTACATAACAACAAAGTACCCACTTAATTTGATCAAACTCAGAACTAAGATGAGTGGTTGGAAGGGTGTGGAGATGCATGGAACTCTAACAAACTGACATTTGAGCAGAGATTTATGGGGAAACTTTAGAGGGAAATGCAGACTCTGACTCTCACAGGTTGATGAAATCAGAATTTTCTCATGCTAGAACTCAGAAGTCAGTCTTCGCAAATGCTTTCCAGAAGACAGCTATAGTTATCCCAGCTTTCCAGGAGAATTCTTTCCATATTTTTAGAGCCAAATATTCTAAGGTTAAATTATGATATCTATTATAAAAGTCCATTATATTTTCACATTATATCTAAGACCTTCTAGGATCAATGCCATTGAGACTAGCTGCCCTGTCCTTCACTCAGCAGTTTCCTTTGCTTAGAGCTCTATATTTACATCAATTTAATTAAAAATATATTAATTGCCTGCCATGCCAGACCCTGTGATATAATAATGAACTCAACATAAAAAGTCATTTTCTCTTTAAGCTTATAAATCTCAGTCAGGGTAATACCACAAGAATTGTATCCAGTAAGTTTTACTAAATTTGCAAACTTGACTTTTTCCATGAATCTCCTTATTTTTCTCCTCCTTCCTGCTCACCAAAAACATTGGCTTGGGTATGTCCAGGGTCAGATCCGCAAGAACGCCCCAGTGGGCTGTAGCTGAGCACTCACTCATTTATCATATGATTAAAAGAAGCCAAAGAACCCCAGAGAAACCTCTCCCACACAGTATAAAGTCCAGATGAAAACATCTGCTGTGGCAAGAATGAATTCGCTGAGTGTATGGTATGAACATACACTTGATAAGCAACTCCAACTAGGTGCCCCAGTCCATTGGCCTGAGTTCCCACTGAGGAAGACTGTAAATCAGCCTCTAGCCACTCTGGCCATTCACTCTCTTTGAGAAGAATGATGCAGGAGATGAGTCGATCTTGAAAAACATGTATCACTTCACACTGACAGCCAAATTTCCAACCAAGAATTATTTCCACACATTCTTGGAACCTTGGCTCAATGAACGAAATCAGGGTCCCTTCGGGCATTGATAGGAATTACAGAATCCCTTCGATTACGCTTTCTCTCTTTCCCATCTTTTTAACTAATCACCAACAGCTAGGACACTAATATTTAGATTCAGAAACCCTATCCCAGAGTCACAGTCTTTGCTAATTTTACCTACATGTTCTTGTAACTTAACCAAAGGCTCCAACTTTCTCAGGTCTGCTAGGTTTGCTTCTGTTACACAATATATTCTTCCTGCCTAAAATCTGTCATTCAGTGATTGGGAATGCGGCTATAAATGAAATGACCCTCCCTTTACCTAGATGTCTACCAAGACTGTGGTACTAAGTCCACAAACTCAATGAATCAGTGCCCTCTGGTGTTATAGGCTAAGAATTTTCCCAGCTCTTCACTGTGTATGCTCTATTATAATAGATGTATATATGAATATTTGCAAAGATGACTATATATGTATAAATAGCCTCTGAAATAATGCTTCTATATATACTCCTGAGTATACCCCTCATCCCCCATCCCACCTGGGCCCAGCTTATAAGCCTACTTTTGTATCCACTTGTAAATTATCTTGGGCTATTACTGTAATTATAGGATTATATATTTACCATGGTTGCCTCTTTTGGTGTGTACCTTCCAAAGTCTTCCTTTGCTTTTGTCCTGTTGTGCTCACCTCTATCTTATTGTATACTGCCTTTCACCCAGATGTTACCTTGGGTGATGGGTAATGATTCTACTTCCTTTCCCTTGCCATCTCTGAGAGCCATCAAAGCATATTCATTTCTGTGTGTAATCATTTTCCTGACTTCTTCATTGGTGATCTCATACAATGGTTGGCCTTTTTTATTTTTTTTTTGTGGCATCACTTCCCTGGTGGGAGTAGGAAGGGCCTTTTTTGATTTAACTACTTGACTCAACTTAATATCTTCCAACTTTGTCTATTATAGGGGCAAAGTTGTTTGTCCACAGGTAAATGGGGTAGGACTACCACCTTCCATGGTTTGAGGCCAGTGGGAAATGCTGCTGACTCAAACATGGGAGCTGAAGAAGCAGCAGCTGACCTGTCTCTCTTCCTGAGATAAAACACTCTTGGCTTCTAATTCCCTGGAATGTTGAAGAAGCACAGCTGTCTGCAAAATATCAGTTACGCATGATCCTACTTTTTCCTCTCCTCCTGTCTGTGAACAGTTTGACAGATATATTAGTGTTTTGTGTGTGTGTGTCCCCTCAATAATTGTCAAATCTCCCTTTGTGTCACAAGATGCAGGCTATGTGAAATGAAGTGTATACAAACCTGCCTTGAATAAAGTACCAGACCCTGGAGCATCTATGTTACAACTGCATCTATTATTTCATCTCTCATCTATAAGTTTTCTCATCGTAAATCATGCCCTTCTCAAAATCATTTGATTTAAAAGATGAGTTGAACTCAATTTTTTTTCATAATCACTTTTGGGGGGCTCATGTTACTCTTATCACAATCCACATGTATGTCCATTGTATGTCAAGCACATTTGTACAATTGTTGCCCTCATAATTCTCAAAATATTTGCTTTCTACTGAACCTTGGCATCAACTCCTCATTTTCTCCTCCCTCCTGCTCCCCATTCCCTCATGGACCCTGCATAATTTATAAATTACTAATACTTTGTCATATCTTACACTGTCCCATGTCACCTATCACCCACTTCCCTGTTGTCCATACCCCAGGGAAGAAGTTATATGTAGATCCTTATAATTGATTCTCCCTTTCTACACTACCTTTCCTCATCCCTCCCAGTATCACCATGCTCACCTCTGATCCTTAAGGTATCATCTTTCCTGGATTCCCTATGTTTTTAGTTCCTAGCTGTACCAATGTACATCCTCTATTCTAGTCAAATTTGTAAGGTCAAATTGGGACCATTATATTGGGGAGGAGGAAGCACTGAAGAGCTAGAGGAAAGTTGTATGTTTCATCATTGCTACACTGCACCCTGGCTGGTTTGTTTCCTCCCTGCAACCCTTCTGTAAGGGGATGTCCATTACCTACAGATGAGTTTTGGATCCCCAAACTGTGCTCTCCTTCATTTTCAATAATATAATTTTTAGTTATTTGATGTCTAATACCTGATCCCTTCAACACCTCGTGGTCACACAAGCTGGGGTGCTTCTTTCTTGAGGGCATTGTTCTTTCTGAGATAAATGGCTGTTTGTTTACCCTCAAGTCTTTAAGACCCCAGATGCTATATCTTTTGATAGTCAGACACCAGCAGCTTTCTTCACCACATTTGCTTATGTATACTTTTGAATCATATCAGGAAGGTGAGCACACAATGATGTGATTTGATGTTCTTTGATGCCTGATTCCTGATCCCGTCAATGTCTTGTGGTCACACAGTCTGGTATGCTTCTTCCATAACTTTCACAAGCAAAAGAAGTCATTGAAAATGCCATGACTTGGGTTAGGTGCACCTCAGTCTTCAAAGTAACATCCTTTCACTTTAACACTTTAAAGAGATCTTGTGCCGCCTATTTACTTAATACAATGCCACTTTTGAACTTTTAACTGGTTCAAAAGTTCATGACCATTGATGGTGGGTGTAAGCAAGACAAAATGCTCAAAAACTTCAGTCTTTTCTCTAGTTGTCAGGATGTTGCCTATTGGTGCAGTTGTGAGGATTTTGCTCTCCTTTGTGTTGAGTAGTAATGCATGTTGGAGGCTGCAATCCTTGAGCTTCCTTTGCCAGTGCTTCAGGTCCTCCTCACTCTCAGCAAGTTAGGTCTGTCACCTGCTTATGGAAGGTCATTAATAAGCCAACCTCCAATGCTAATGCCACATCCCTCTTCATATAATGCAGCTTCTCTGACTATCTGCTCAGTCTAGAGATTTAGTAACATGGTGAAATCCTGCAACCCTGAAGCACCTATTTCCTGATTTCAGACCATGTAGTGTTTTGTTTACACACGCGCTTCTTGATCCACACAGAATTCCACATGAGCACAATGAATTACTGCTTTGGTATTCCCATTCTTCTAAAGACTCAGTTTGTTATGACCCCACACAGTGAGGAGCAGTGTTCTAGCCACACAGCAGGTAGCTTACAGCTCAATTAGCCATTTACTTGTTGAAGAATTTCTAGGTTGTTTACAGTTTTGAGGACTGTAAATAAATTTGCTATGAGCATCTGTATTTGTATTTTGAGAAATATACACTTATATTTCACCAAGATAAAAGTTCAAGAGTGCATTTGATGGGTCACATGCTAAGTATGTTTACTCAAAAGACTAAACATTCCCATCAGCTGTGTATGAGAGAAGTACAAATATTTCACCTTTGTACCTCAGCACATTGACTCCTTAAACATTTTCATTAATTATGGGTTGTTTATTTGGAAGGCAAGTTTCTGTTCCCAACTTTTATTTCTCATGGACATAAATAACTATCATTTGGTTTCTTCGATCAGCAGGTGGTATCTCATACTATCTCCAGGAATTGAATTAATTCCAGCCAAGTGCAAAAAGACCCAATTAGTGGATCTTACATGAAAAATCAGATCTTTTAAATAATGCTTGAAGCATTAGGTCTGCCAATTAATTGTATTAGCATGGTATTGGGTAAGTTATTTATCATCTTCCATTTGTTGAAATTTTAGTAAACAGATGCATCTTCTTATTACTTTTAAATTTTGAATATGGTAATGTAAGTAAAGCACTTAGCACAATGTCCAAACCAGTGAATACTTAATGAATGTTGGTTATTTTTAGAAAATGGCAAGTAAGAAAATGGTGTCAAAAACGAATGAGGTTCCAATTCTAGGAGACAGATAATACATTAATAGGGTAAGAGATGTTAGGGAAAGAAGTCTGTTTTAGAGAGAAAAGAAAAAGCCTGATTTTAGTTTTTGAGGCATATTGACTGCATTACATTGGTCATAGCTATTGTTGTTGTTGCTGTTAAACACTATTAAGACCTTTCCGATTCACAGCCACCCTCTCCCCAACAGAAGCAAACATCGCCTCGTCCTGAGTCAGCCTTATAACTGTTATTATATTGTTGCAGGCATTGTGACAATCCATCTCATAAAGAGTTTTCCTCTTTTTCACTGACCATCCACTTGACCAAGAATGATATCCTTATCTCGGGACTTGTCTCTCCTTGATAGTATATCCAAAGGCTATGACACAAAGGCTCTTCATCCTGGCTTCCAAGAAACATTCCGTTCTTCTGAGACAAATGTATTAGTTCTTTTGGAAGTTCATGGTACTTTTAAGACTTTGCCTTTCAAATAAATCCAATTTCCTTTGGCTTTCTTTATTCAATGTGTAACTTTCACATGCTTATGAGGCCACTGAAAGTACTATGACTTTGAGCAGGCACATCTAAGTCTTTAAGGTGATATCCTTGCTCTTAAACACTTTCAAGAAATCTTGTGCCACAACGCCCACTATTCTGATTTGACTTTTTGATTGGTGCTTCCACAAGCACTGATTGTAGATCCATGCAAGATGAAAACTTTGAAATTTTTCAATTTTTCTCCACTTATCATAAGTTTGATTTGCAAACTACACTAAAGCATATAGTTGTGGTTCTTCAGCAGTAAGTGCTTTAAGACCTTATCACTTTCAGCAAACTAGGTTGTGTCATCTGCAGCGTGCAGGTTGCTAGTAAGACATCCTCCAATCCTGATGCCAAGTGCATCTTTAGATAGTCCAGATTCTTGAATTATCTGCTCAGCATACAGTTTGAAAAGCACGGTGAATGAACACGACCATGATGCACAACTTTCCTGGTTTTAAACCATGGAGTAGTCCCTTTTTCTAACAATTATCGGTCACAATGAAGTGTTCTGAAATTCCCATTCTTCTCAATGCAATTCATAGTTTATGACCCCATAGTTGAAAACCTTTGCAAAATAAAATACAAATAGGTATCTTTCTGGTACTCTGCTTTTTATCAATATTACCAATGATATCCTTCATGCCACATCCACTTCTGAATTGTCTTGAATTACTGGAAGTCCCTTCTTGATATAATGCTGTAAAGATTATTGAATAGTCCTCAGCAAAATTGCATGTGGTCTTAACGATGTTGTTAAATAATTCTGGCAGTCTACTTAGTTGCCTTTCTTTAGAATGGGTAAAAATATGGATCTCTTCACGTCAATTGTCTCTGAATGAGGGCTATCAGTGTTTTATCAGCTTGTTGAAACATTTCAATTCCTGGAACCTTGCTCCTCATGAATGCCTCAGTGCAGCTTCGACTACTTACTTCTGCATAATTGATTCTTAGTCATATGATCAACATCTCTTGAAATGTTAGAATGACAACCACTCCTTTTGTGTTCAAAGTCCCTATGTATCTCTTCTGTTTTTCAATACTGCATCTTTAAAATCTTTCAATATTGCAATTTGAGGCTTGAATTTTTTTCTTCACTTCTTTCAGCTTGATATATGTAGAAATGGGGAAGTAAATATTTAACTTTGTGCTATGTAGTATGGTACTATTTGACACTATTATACCCATTTGTTGCTATCTTTAAAAATTGCATTCAAATTCATTGAAATGTAATAAAAAATTTTAAATCCACAGCCTTGATATTTGTATGTGGCTGGGACTTTATAGTGGGCATCGCAGATAGAAATTATTTTCATTTTAAGATTGCGGATAGAGGAAGGAGAACTCTCCGTCACAGAATACCACGAAGGTTCTCTACGTGAGAGTGGACTGGAGGAAGAAAGCAGTATGGGTTTTAGCAGTGTTTCTCCACTCCATCGTCATCCCCACGTGGAAGAAACTCCTGACTGAGGAACTTCCGGGCAATTTCTGCAAGGGAAATGAGGTTGAAGTACAAAGGGAAGGCAGCAAACTAATTTGGGGCCAGAAGAGTAAAAGACTCAACAAGAAGGACTAACACGATGTCGGGAACAATGGCCTTACATAAAGCCCCGGTGGGGAGGGAGCAGTTTTGCTCTGTTATGCACAGGCTCGCTGTGAGTCAACAGGGACCCAAGGCATCTAACAAAAGTAATTGCCCCAAAGTCTGGTCTGAGCCTTTTTTTTTTTTTTTTCAAATTTCCCTCAGGTTTGCCACCAAGTCTCAAGACAGTTTGGAGGCATATTTTAACTGTGATTCCATTCTGTTTTAGCTTCTTTCTCTCATTGAACTTGGACGTCCAGGGTTTTTGTTTTGCAGATAATAAAAATGTCTCCAGTCAAACCTTTAGGAGCTTGGGGATATTATTTCTATTAAGATTCACCGCCTTGGGACCCCAGTGGGAGCAGTTCTTCTCTGTATTTTTAGTATCATGCTGAGTAACTGGCCATCAATTCGTTTTATTTGAGAGGAGGTGGTGTGGGGGTTATTTTGTGTGAGGGGGATTGGGAGTTTGCAGAGATTCTTATCCTTATAGGTATACTCATTAAGATTATAGAGTGTGCTTAGAAAATATTTGTTGAATACATAAACAAAAGGACATAACACCTACACATTTCTCCTTTTAGACTCCCTGGAAAACATATTCCATTATTACTGAGGGGAATTCCCTTCACCAATTTTGCATTGTTTGTTTTGTTTTTGAGCTTCACTGCTCTCTGGTGGTGGGAGTAGGAGGCCCAGCCCCACTGCTGGAATTGAGCCTCTGTCCCAGTGGGCCACAGTCCCACACACAACCACTACGCCACCGGGGCTCAGCCCCAATTTTGCATTAATACAAAAAAGGGATAGAGAAAGAATTCTTTCAGTCAATTCAAATGATTGACAGTCATAGCTTTCAATAGTTTTTATATCAAATACTGAGCATATGGATGATCCACAATGAAGTTAACAGAGAACTCCTTGCATTTATACAGACCATGGGTCTCTTATAAAATACATGTTCCAGTAAAATTTCTCAGTGTCTCAGTTTTCCACTTCCTCATCTTCCTCACAAATAAACCTGTCTATATAGTGTGGAAAAGAGAGCATATATTACCTATGAGGCGCAGAGCCCCTATTTATTATTGCCTGTTGTCAAGTCTACCCCTAGGCTGGAGTCTTTAAGAAGGCACATCACCAGGCCATTTTGCTTACTGCAGACTCTCCCACGACTGTGAACCACCACTCTTTTTATTAGCAGCCAAATGGCCCAATGATGGTCAGGAGCAAGTGTAAAATTTATATGATTATTCCAAGAAGCCCTGGTAGCCTAGGGGGGATGCCTTAGGCTGATAACGACAAGGTCAGAAATTCAAAATCATCAGCCACTCCAAGAAATGGAGAGGAGGCTTTCTACTCCTGTAAAGATCGACACTCTCACAAATCCACAAGGGCAATTCTATTCTGTCCTACAGGGTGAGGATGAGAGGGCACTGACCCAATGGCAGTGAGTTGGAGTTTTGTCACCTTGACATTTCTGGAGATTTTTGTTTTGTGCATTCAACGTTTTTGTCCTTTTGAAGACCAGAAAGATTTCAGATAGAACCGAGCACCATCATTACCTAGGTTTGCTTTGGTTTGCTTTGGTTTGCTTTGCTTTGGTTTGGTTTGGTTTGGTTTGGTTTGGTTTGCTTTGCTTTGCTTTGCTTTGCTTTGCTTTGCTTTGCTTTGCTTTGCTTTGCTTTGCTTTGGGGGCTGTGAGGCAAAGTAGCCACAGTAATTCCATTTTGTTGACTGCTTGGTGACCTGCCCCTGCTTTCACTCCCTTCTCAGAAAGTGATTGTTTCTGACATGTACCTTGCATACCTGAAACCTAAATATGGTTCCAAATGTTAGGATTCATTGTGCTATTATTACCTTGTAATGCTTGCCTGCTTCATTAATCATGCTATTGGAGCTTTTGTAATGCTTGCCTGCTTCACAGGCAAGTCCCTGTGTGACTTTTCCCTCAATAAACTTGCTTGCAACTGCTTTGGGGATGGCAGTATAGGAGGGTGCATTAGCGCTCTGTAGTTCACTAGCTTAATTAAAGACACTTCAATTTTTGCCAGACATTATAGTGGTCATCATTTATTTGAACCCACAATGGTTGTTCTTTTTAATTGCAATTTTTAAATTACCATGATAAAAGTAATACTACTGGTAAATTAAATTGAAAGTGAAAAGTGTGTTTTTTTTTTCAGTCATTTCATTGAGGGCTGATACAACTCATCACAATCCATCCATCCATTGTGTCAAGCACATTTATATATTTGTTACCATCATCATTTTCAAAATATTTTCTTTCTACTTGCCCCCTTGGTATCAACGCCTCATTCCCACCCCATTCCCATCCTCCCTCCCACCTGAACTCTTAATAATTTATAAATTGTTATTATTTTTTATGTCTTACACTGACCGATGTCTCCCTTCACCCACTTTTCTTTTGTCCATCCCCAGGGGAAGAAGGCTTATATGTAGATCATTGTGCTTGATTTCACCTTCCTCCGCTCCCCCCGCCCCCACACACACACACACTTTCCCCTTCCCTTCCTGGTATCACTACTCTCAATATTGTTCCTAGGGAGTTTATATCTGTCCTGAATTCCCTGTGTTTGCATCTCTTATCTGTACTCATGTATGTGCTCCAGTCTAGCCAGATTTATAAAGTAGAATTGGAGAAATGATAATGTGGGAGGTGGGGGAAAGGGGTGGGTGGGCAAGGGGAAAGCACTAACTAATGGAAAGTTATGTTTTAATTGTGCTATACTGCACCCTGACTGACTCATCTCTACCTTGTGACCCTTCTGTAAGGGGATGCTCAATCATCTACACATGGGCTTTGGATCTCCCTCCACACCTTCTCTCATTCACAATGATAAGATATTTTGTTCCGGGTCTTTGATTCCTAATACCTAATACCCATCGAAACCTCATGATCACACTGGCTGGTGTACTTCTTACATGTGGGCTTTGTTGCTTCTCAGCTAGATGATTGCTTGTTTATCTTCAAGTCTTTAAGACCTCAGGCACTATATTTTTTTATAGCTGGGTACCATCAACTTTCTTCCCAACATTTGCTTATGTACCTGCTTTATTTTCAATGATCTTATCAGGGAGGTGAACATCACGAAATCCCTGGTTAATAGAACAAAGTGTTCTTACATTGAGGAAGTACTGGAGGAGAGGCCCAATGTCTGTCTGCTACCTTAATATTAAAACGATAAATATATGCACATAGATCTATTTCCCTATTAATATAAGTAAGTATATTTACGTGTGCACATGCCTGTATTTAGACCTCTACAAATGCCCTTTGCCTCCTATTTCCTTCCTCTATTTCCTTTTAGTTTCCTCTTATCCCACTATCATATTCGGCCTTCATTTGGATTTCAGTATTTCCTCTCAGTTGCATTGCCCTTGATCAAACCCTACCAGGCATCCTACAATCCTCCTTACCATTGATTTAGATCACTTGTTGTTCCCTTGTCCTAGGGTTTATTGGCTCTCCCCTTTTTCTCCCCTGCCTCCTCCTTTCTCGTGTCACCCAGAACCATAGGTCTTGTTGGCTTTTTCCTCCAAATTGTTTATCCTGCCTATTTTATCTAGATAGACATTCAGAGACAATAATAAGCATAAAAACAAGACAGAGCAAAACAAAACAACAAAAGGAAATAAAATAACTTTTCTTTCCAGTGCTATACTCTGAAGTAAATTCTTCTGGGAGGAGGAGTGGATGTCCATGTCGTTGGGATGGGAGCCAGCCCTACAGTTTTCTTTTATACTCTTCTGAAATTATTATGTATTTATTGAGTCACCATAACATGCAGTCTCCAATGTCCACATGGTTTCCATCCTATCGGTTCTGACATAGTCAAATGCTTTAGGTATTTTGGTTTTGTTTTTTGGTAGTATTTATTATTATTGTACTTCATTATCATTATCTCTATAAATATGACTTTTATTTGCTGATCTCTTTTTCATATTTGATTCCAGCCTCCACAGCATATGAAGGTCCTGACAGCTTTACCCTTGCAGGCTTTAGTCCGTCCACATCATTATGGTCAGTTCCAGTGTGAAAAAGCAGCTCTTCCTTGCCCATCTCAAGAGGGTCTTCCTAACTGAAGGCCTCGTCTGACGCTACCTCTGACAATGTTCTGCTGCTATTTATTAGCTTCTTCTGCTCTCTATCAGGTTTTCAGTGAGAAAGTACTTATAAGTGGACAGTTTTTTCCTCTTTCACACTCTGTTCTTATCCTTGAAGTGCTGCTGAACTCTGTTCATTTTGGGTGATTCTGCTGGTATTTGAAATTCTGGTGGCATAGCTTCTATACTCGTAGCGACCCATGCCAACACAGTATGACAAACTGACAGACAAGTGAAAGTGTCTGATAATAGATCTATATATTACTTTTTTGAGCAACTGCTTCTCCAGGATTGATCTGTATAGGCCAGGGAGATTGTGGCAATCACCTAAGCTGGTGTCAATTTGAGGATTAAGACTGTAGGGTTGGAGTCTAGCCTGTCAATCTGGAGATAGCCAATGAGACTTCTGTGTGGGCACAGTCTTCGCCTCTAAGAATTCTGGGAAATATGGGACTGGGAGACACTAATTCACACTCTTGGAGATACTCCACTTGCAAGATATAAGGTGGACTCCCTGTGAGTCATCCCAAAGGAAAAGCCACATGGACTGATCCTGATGGAACCAGACCTATAAAGCTGGGGAAATAAGGAAGCTAGTGCTGAGATGCTTACAATGTCACTGGATCCAAAGACTTTCTACCCACTGGATTGTGACTATCCTGCATTTGATGTCATTGCATGTGCCTCATGAATCTGAAGAGGAATTTACAGCATCCAATTACGGGCTTGGACTGGACTGGCTGGGATGCTTACTCAATGTTTATTTCCTCTTGTATATAAACCTCTCACTTACATATACATATGTGTGTATATGAACTTGTTTCTGTAGTCTACCCAGACTAACAGAGATCAATGCATTAGGTAAATGGACTGGTGAATTCTTAGACTTAGTCCATGAATGGCATCCATGATCTAGACGAGCTAACAAATTATCTCTCTTCCTCTGGTCATAAAAAGATCAATTTGAATTATTCCCTCCCCAACTATTGGTAAAACAAACTTCCTATATGGACTTGAAACTCAAACTTTCAGCATAAACCAATGAAAATTATGTCTATGAATACAGTCAGGATAGAACAGAACATGAATTGGGGTTGAGGGTTAAGAAAAACAATGACCAAATCTTGACAAATATTGTTGCTTCTTAGATATAGTGATGTCTGAAATTGTGTGTTCCTGAGCTTTAAGAATTTTTGAGCCCATAAATTCTTTTTTAATAATTTTATGTAAACTAAAAAATTTCACTTTTCTAGGATCCAGTTGATTTGTGCTTGTTTTTCTACCATGGAACTGTTACTGGCATGTCTAATATCTTCCAGATTTAGAAGGCAGGTTAATGTTTCACCTTGAGAATATCATCACCTTGAAAACTGGGTGACTCAGTAAAACTTCTCAAAGAAGAAGTGATTTAACCCATAGAAAACAGAGATTTTGATGATTTCTTAAAAGTTCACAAAAACAAGAGGGGGAGAAAGGAGAATGAAGGAAAGAGAATATAAGAGGAGAAGGGGAAACGGGAGGGGAGAATAAGAAGACACAAAATAGAAAGGCAGCAGAAGAGAGGGGTCAATATAGTGTATGGCTGGAGCTTTCGTTGCTTCGATAAATCATGACCTCACAAGTTTTTCTCAGGTAGCTGCAGTGGTTTTATTTTTTTTAATGTGCAAAAGCCTCTTTGTGTGACCTCTGTGTCCTGAAAACCAAATGATACTGCCCTAAGCTAACCAAAGCAGGGATCATGGGTCAAAGGTCACATGGAATCATGAGCTAAACAGCTTCATCTCCCTAAATCATGATGAGACTATCATTAGAATTACTGACCAGGAAGCAATATGAATATAAAATTTTAAAGTTAAACTAAATTAGCCAGCTACTTAAAGCCACTCACAGCATAGGCCATTATATATTTTCCATAAATGAGTTTTTTTCAATATTGTAGTGAATATATATGTAACAAAACATTTCAATTATTTAAAAAATCTTCACATATACAGCTTAGTGACATTAACTATGTTTATCATCACCCTC
The DNA here is from genome assembly GCA_004026705.1 of Nesogale talazaci. Lineage (NCBI taxonomy): Eukaryota > Metazoa > Chordata > Mammalia > Afrosoricida > Tenrecidae > Nesogale > Nesogale talazaci. The sequence goes on from PVJH01000142.1 coordinate 54,316, forward strand.
CTCACTGCCATTGAGTGGATTCTGACTCACTGTGAATATCCTATAGGGCAGAGAAGAGATGTTCCTGTGGGTTTCTTAGCTTGTGACTCTTTATAGGAATAGAAAAATCCCCTCTCTCCTGGAGAGGATGGAGGTTTTGAACTTCTGATCTTGTGGTTGGCAGCCCAACACATAACCCACTATGCCACCAGGGCTCTCTAACCATCCTGGTAACCATTCCCAGATTACAACATCACTCTTTTCTGAACCCATGCTCACTAAACATTGAGTCTTGAAACCATCCCCTGTATGTTTAAGCTATCTAATTATTGGCACCATATTTGATCTCTCTGAGTCTGGTTTTTCAACTCAAGAAATAAGGTTAATCACTGTGGTGAGAATTCAATAAAATTAGGTAAGTAAGTATGATAGGTGTATGACAGACACATGCCCATCAAGGTCTCATCTCTACTTTTACTTCTACCAGTGAGAGAATTGAGGAATCAGCTTAAGTTCTGAAACATTCAACCAACATCCAACTGCCTGGCTATTTGTCCATGCATCTATTTTTTATTTATTTAACAAATAATGTTATAAGAACCTATCATATCCCAGATTCTATAAAGAGAGTGATGAAAAAAATTGCCATTGAGTTAATTCTCTTTCATGCTGACCTCACATTATTAGGATAAAACTGTGTTCCGTGGGGTTTTCAATGACAATTTTGCTGAAAGAAATTACCAGACTTTTCTCCCATGATCCCTCTGGGTAGACTTAAACCTCCAACCAATAGGACAGCTACTGAGAATATGAACTATTCGCAGGGCCACGGACAAAGTCTCTGCCTTCCTGAACATTAGAATGTAATGCACTGCTCATTCCTTTATCCCTTCTCATCTCTTCTGTGACTAGCGGAATGTGGGTGGAATCTTAGCATAGTGACATCATTTCTTCTTTCATCCCTTTAAATAAAATCGGAGTTGAAACTAAGAGGGTAAATCATTCAGTTGCATCTGTGAGAAAACCTGGCCATGCTACCTCAGCAGAAAAACTCTCCCATTTTGAATCTGGCTCTTTGCAGGACTAGGGCTAACCAATGGCAAGTCCATAGGGCCCAGCTGAGTCCTGGGGCATCTTGGTTAAAGCAGTCCTTCCTGAATGTCTGCATTAAGACAATTAAGCTATTTTAAGCCAAGCCACCGATAGCTCATTGGGTGTTTTCCTAACTTTGCTGGAATGACAGGGCAGGTGTTTCAAGACAGGTGGCCTAGGAAAAATGGGTGGGGACTTTATGCAATTGCTCCATATGCACAGAGCAAGATATGTCCCGAGTAAATTAATGCATCTGGAAAACCCATCAGCCAGTCATGATAACAGTTAAATTAATAGACATTTATCTAATGCTATCCATCAAGGAGCACTTTTAGACAGATCGGGAGAGAACCACCTGTCATAATAAGCCAGCAAAAGAACTGCCTCCTTTTATACTCTCTTTAATATTTGAATTGAGGTGTGATGCTCGTCAGAATGTTTATATTTTTCCTCTGTGACACAAAGGAACCAACTGGAATATTTCCCATAGAGTACATGGGATATCATACGGGGGACAGAATCTCAATCATCACAATAACAGGTTTTGCTTGAGAAAGCCCCACCCCTTCTTTGAGCTGCTCAACAACCTTTTACAGATGGGAGAACAGGTATCATCACAGCACTTAGAAAAGGGAACGAAGAGGCAAGGGGTTTCCATGAGGACACTAGTTCCAACTGCTATTGAGCTGCATGCTGACTCACAGGGAGCCACGTGAATCATGAGTAGAAATGGCTTCCATAAGATTTTCAATGGCCTCATTTTCAGAAGTGGATAGGCAGGACTTTGGATGCCTAGCTGGACTGAAACTGAGCATGTTAACAGGGTGCACCATGCAGGCACTCCTATATAGCGATATATAACTTTTGAAAAAGGAAAAGGCGTAAAAGAATCATGAATATGAAGTCTGGCTGATAGCAAATATCAGAGTTTTTTCCCTCTCTCTGCTGTCTATCCACAAAAGTGCTTCTTCCCCAACAGCTAGTTACAGGGCTGAAATCCTCAGAAGCTTGAGGTGACACAGAGTGGCATTTCAGTTTGTTGTAGCCTTTCTTTTTAAACTTTTTTTCTTTTTAACCTAAAATAGAAATGCACTGGTTTTGAGGACATTAGTATAGGGTTAGTCATAACCTCAAAAGTCTTGGCTTTTTCCCCCTGCCGTGGTTTATAACGTTACAGAGTTAGGAGAGTTCACCTATTCATTAAAAACTAGACAAGAACCTGGAGGAGAGAGACTCAAAGTTTTAACCACTGTCACACAGAGAGCCACACACTTGGCGTAGAAGGATAAAAGATAAGTCTCCTCTTATCACCTATGATTTATACTTTTGAAATCCTCTCACAAGCTTCATTCTCTAAGCTGACCCATGTAGAAGGGTAATTCAAAAGAAATTACTACAGAACATACGTACATGGGTTTATTCCAAGCAAAATGTGCATAAACATCTCTCTGAGATCAGTGGAGCACTGCAGGAAAGTTCTCTCAAGTATACACTGTCTTAGTCTCATTAGTGCGACTTGAAAAAAAAATTCACCAAAAATCCAATCAGAACAGTGACTGCCAAGGGGATCCAGTGGGTCAATTAAATTCAAGGCAAAGAAGTTAACTCAAAAGATGACAACTACTATTGTGGGAGATCTCAAAGGAGTAATGTTGATAGCTTTTTGTCCAAGGACACAGGAATATCGTGGGGGCTTAGTATGAACAAGTTGGAAAAAAAACTGAAAACTGCAGTCTTGTTTTGTTTTTTTCAGTTGTGCTGGGAAGCCTCTTCTCACCTATCTCCAGCCCTGGTCTTGTCCCTTCTGACTTCCTTTATTCCCCCAAGTTCAAGAACATTTTATTTCCTTCCAAAGGTGTCCAATTTGACATAAACAGAAGAGTGCAGAGCTCTTCAGGATAAGGTTAAGCAGATGAAAACACCACTCTCAGAAGTATATAGACAGACAACAGTCTACATAAAAAAACCTCAATAACTCCACATGAAATTTTATTAAATTTGAATTTTTATGTAATAATGCTTCTAAGATTTGTAGTGATACCTTTTGACTTACTCTTATCTCTTTCTCTGGTCTATTTGGACAGTTGACTTTCTTTAAGAAAATTGAAGTAGTGAAAGAACAAAACAAACAAAAACCTCAGAAGCTATTAAAAACTAGAACAAATTTACAATGGCTCATAAGGAAGATCAAATGATAAAGTCTCAAATTTAGCAATCCATTTTCCAATACAGTATGCCTGAAGAGTGTCTACCCTCATTAGATTTTTTTGAAAAGTTAACTTCTGGCATTACACTTTTATTTCTGAAACACAATATTATTCAACTTCAGAAAGTATTTGATGGGCATTTGCATTTCCAGCTACGTTGTGTTTTCACGTAGGAGTGGTGGGAGTGGGAGGCCCAGCCTTGCTCCTGGAGAGCTGCTGCTGGATTTGAATCACCAAGCCAGTGGGCCGCAGTCCTGCACTCAACCACTATGCCACCGAGGCTCAGTAACTTTGTCATTGTTATTTTTAAATGTTTTCTGTATATGAAATCCAGGGTTGGTCAATCTATAGAGACCGTAACTAAATTAATGGCTATTTAAAGGTTTGGCAGAGGAAATTGGGGGAAAATGTAGAAAAGTACAAACGGGGAAATGAATATACACATGAATAAAATGCTCTAAAACTATTGTGCTGATGATTGTACAACTCTTCTTGTTGTGATCAAACTATTGAATGGTATAATATGTGCATATTGTGCCAATAGAACTGTTAAAAAAGAAGAAAGGTTGCTATTTATATTTGTCCTCCAAAAAAAACCAAATATCATTAATACCAACCTCTATTTTACAAATGAGCAAACAGAGAGGCTAGAACACTTATCCAGACCAAAATACTATAAGGAAAAGTCCTAGATTTGAAACACGTGTTCTATTTGCACACCCAAATATGGCGAGGTTCGCTCTTGGACTCTCTTCTGAAAAGAGATAAAGGGATGTTTAATCTTTTCAAGTTGTAGGTGTTCCAGGCCCACTAGAGTTCATCGATTTCCATTTTCGGTCTCAGATGAAGGAACTGTAGGCTTCAATTCACAGAGACCTGGTAGGAGAGAGAATAGAATTCTGCCATTTGAGTTTCTGAGACGTTAGAGCTTTACAGGACTGGACAGCCTAACTGTTCTCTTGCCGAGTAGCTGGTGGGTTCACACTGCTGACCCCGCCATCTCTACAGCACCAGTCCCAGTAAATGAAACACAGGTAAATACATTCCAGAACAGACAGCTCGCATATTAACAACTATTAAGATAGCACGAGACAGCACACATAAGTGAGTAAGCCATGGGTAATTACATTCCATGCAGAAAGAAAACAGACGCAATAGCAATCATAGCAGCTGTCACATGAACTCCTAGCATTAGGTATGACTAAGTTCTTTGCACACATAACATGGTCTTCTCTGTAGATTTGTAAGTCTAAATTTTTTAAGTCCGCCCCACAGAATGGGGCACAGGGATAATAAGAATCTTGTACAAGACTGTTCTGCTTAGCTTTGTCTGGCCATGGAGACTTTTCTACTACTCCTCGGAAAATGAAAACAAAACAGACTACATTGCCATTGAGTTAATTCGAATGGTATGGACCAAATTATAGTTCTCAAACCCCTTTTTGTCTGAAATTCTAGAACTGTTAGAATTTATCCACCGGACCTGTAAACTCTCTGTGTTTGTGTTGTCGCTGGATTCTGTCAAATCAGTTCTGACTGATAGCCATCCAGGTTGGAGCCTGTTGCTCCAACCAGTGTGTCAACCATGTTATGGAGTGTCTTCCTCTTTTTTGATGTCCCACTATGATGTCCTTTTTATGACCACGTATTACGTGCTTCTCTAGGAACTGCTCTCTCCTGATAGCAAGTCCAAAGTCTGTGAGATGAAATCTTTCACTCTTTGCCTCTAAGGAGCATTCTGGTTGCACTTCTGCCAAGAAAAAATATACATATGTTTGTCCTTTTGACAGAGCATGCTATTTTCAATATTCTTGCCCGCACCATAATTCAAATGCATGGATTCTTCTACCATTGCCATTTTTCACTGTCCAAGTTTCACATGCATAGGAGGGAGGTAATTGGCAATTCAATGTTTTAAGTCAAGTGAACTTTAGACCTCAAAGTGACATTCCTGCTTTGCAACATTTGAAAGAGATAGCTCATGTGCAGCAGATTTACCCAATGCACTTTGTCCTTTTTGCACTTCTTGACTGTTGCTTCCATTAGCATTGCTTGTGAATCTGAGCAAGACAAAAATCCTTGACAACTTCAAGATTTTTTTTTTCATTTATCTGTTACCTATAGGTCCAGTCATGAAGATTTGGGTATTCTTTTCACGGAGTCATCATCCAAGTGAAAGTGGTAGTCCTTGATTTTTCAACAAAAGGACTTTGAGTCTTCATCACTTTCAGCAAAGTTGTGTCATCTGAAGATCACAAGTTTCCCTGCAATCCTAATGCGGCACTCTTCTCCTGATAATGCAGTTTCTCTGATTATTTTCTCAGCCTACTGATTGGAGAAAAGACCAGAAGAGCATACAATCTAACACACATCTTTCCTAATTTTAGCTCATGCAGTATTCCCTCATTCTCTTGACACAACTGACCCTTGATCCATGTACAAGTTCACATGAGTAAAATGAAGTGTTCTGAGATTTCCATTTTCTCAGGGATATCCATAGTTCGCTATGATTCACATAGTCGAATGCCTTGCCATGGTCAGAAACACGCAAGTAAATTTATTTCTGATATCCTCTGCTTTCCAAGTCCTCTTCTCAATCTAGCCTGAACTGTCAGGTGCCTTGGGTGAGAAATACCTAGGTTCTTGGCTTCGCTGGGAGAAAGAATTCACTCTGAAGCTTGGTTTGCAATCCAAGTGAATTTTATAAAGGTTAGAAGAACATTCAAGTTGTACACTGGCACCCTTAGACCCTTCAGAGCCACACGTGGAGACCTGAGGCCAGAGGAGACCACCTTGTGGTCAGGTGAAGAGCAGCTTGAGAAAAAAGAAAAGGGGCTGTGGACTTTGGATTCTGGTTTTTTTCAGGTCCACTGCTGGGAGGCGTGGTTGACAGTACTGGTTGACCCTATTGGCCGAATTAAGTTCACCTAGCGCAGAGTTGGGGTCCACTCAGGTGTACCACCTGCCAAGGTTAGGCTCCTGGTCCTGAGCCTGAAGTTCAGAGTATGTCCAGTGGACACACTGGTCCCTGTTCTGACTACCTAACATAACCTTTGGCAGCTTCCTGTCCATGTACTTCTGCAACGCAACTGACGCCACATCTTCAGCAGAAATCTATGTGCATGTGACAATAATGGGATTATTCTATATTTGCATATGGGTTTATGTTGGGTTTCTAAAGTCTCATAGAAAAATTCCAGAAACTACTGAGAATTTCTGAAAATGTTAAAAAGTTAATCACAGATGGAGGCAGGGGAAGGAAAAAGTAAATGAATTATCTTAATATCCTACTGCTAATAAATGTTAGCTGAGCTGTGATTCTGCATTCATCTAACCCTAATATCAGCACCATTTACACCTTTGTGTCATTTTCTACTTTAAAAAATTCCTGCTTTTTCGTCACAAGAGTACCATATACTAATTTACTGAAATTTTGGCAAATGCCACCAAAACCAAGGGAGGAAGCAGCATTACAATTCAGAGAGCCAGCAGTGATAGTTTGCTATGATTTCATCTAACAACAGTTAATTAGGTACATTTCATATTATAGACTCTCTCTCTTTTTTTGTGGCATCACTGCCCTGGTGGGAGTAGGAAGCCCTGCCTTGCTCTTGGAGAGCTGCTGCTGGATTTGAACTGCCAACCCTGTGGACCGCAGTCCCGCACACAACCACTGCGCCACCAAAGTTCAGCCTATAGACTCTCTTTTTACTGAGTATTTTGCAAGCCCGAGTCCATGCGATTAAAAGTTCTATAAAACACTTAAATATCTATAAACATTCAGTGTATATCATTAACAAAGATTCCTTTGCTGTATGAGGAGAGTTAGGTTGCTTCTGATTCTTAATTATTAAAGTAATCCAGGTGAAGCCCTTAGTACTTCAGTCAGGCTGCTTTCCTTCAGGTAGGTTCCACAATGTGAGGATGTGCTTTCTAATATTTCTGGATGCCTCCTGCTGAAAATCCATCTGTAAAATGATAGGGTGATTTTCAGACCAAGTCCTGCTCTAACTCACCCTTCTTCTGCCTTCTTTCTAAGCAATGAATCAAGGTATTCAGAGTGACTTATTCACATATATGACTAGACCCTAGGTGTTGAAGCAGAGGGGAAAGAGCTTGAAAATTGGACTCTGAATTCATACACCAGCTCACTTCTCAGTCACATGTTGATTCTGGCAAAGTTACCTCAGATCTTCAAACTTGTTTTCTCACCTGGAAAAGTGGGACACTCACAGCACCTCCCTCAGATATTGATGAAAGGATTAAATGAGGCAAAACATGTGACAAGGTATCAGCTTTGTCCTGACAAGTCAGCTGCTGTTATCTTTAGGGTTGCTGGCAGAGAGATGTAAATGGCTTTCAGCAGGAACTGAGAAGAGAGAAAACTAGTTTCCTCTGGGTTGCTTTTTTTTTTATCAAATGAAGCTGAAACCTTTCGTTGAAGTTTTTTGGGGGGTGGGGGTGGTGAGAGGGTGGTGGTGGTGATGCTTTCAAGGTGTCACAGTCCTAAGGAGAAATGGCACTTGTTAAAATAACATTTCCCAAGTCTAACACGCATACGTGCCATTTCTGAAGATTTTGAAAGCCTTTGCTCCTGTGTCATGAGTCAAATTAATAAATCAAAATGGCTCTATTGATAGGCACATAGTAAATCTGGTGAACATGATCAAGCAAATTACTGGCAGTAGAATCTTTCAGATCCGGCTTAGCCCCACCCCTCTGGGGCAGGCAGCAACACCTGACCAGACTTGATTGGTCCCAGCACTTTACTTGAGGACATTTAATGATGAAGGAGGATGCTTCTACAGAGCCAGTTAGCAAGGAACACAGAGACAAAGAGAACAAGGTGGTTTAGGCTCACAGGAATAGACTAGCCACTCAGAGGGACAGAAACAGGAGGAAGCCGAGAAGGGAGAGTCTGGGAAGGTGCCTACTGCTAAGCCCGTGGAAGGACAACCAGATTATTAAGGAGGTATTTCCAGAGTGTTTACCCTATGGCAGTAGGTGAGCGAGTTGGTTTTATTAGAGTAGAGTAGTAGAAATTTCAGGAGTCAGCCCAGAGCTCCCAGGCATCAGTAAGGATGAAGTTCGAAGGAAAGCATGAGCATAATGGGAGCCTGGAATGGAAGACTCAGCCATACCTAGGTGATAAGCTTCAGGCAAAGAGAAAGCCGAAAGCAAATGGGAAAGTTGAAGAACATGGAAAGCAGGAGGCAAATGGGAAGCTCTCCATGTCTGGGGAAAGCCTCAACAGGTACACCTGGCAGGAGATCCAGTGGCATAATCAGGAGACTGACCAGTGGCTGGTGATCAATCGCAAGATCTACAACGTCACCAACTGGATCTCCAGGCACCCAGGTGGGCGCCAGGTCCTCCAACACTATGCTGGGGAAGATGCCACGGTAAGGATCTTAAAGCTCTGCTTACTCTCCCTCTCTTCTAGCTGCAGGGCAGGTTGAGAGCTTGGCTCTCTTCCCAAAAGCATTCAGGTACTTGCCCAGGCTCTCCTCCCAGAGCAATTCTTCGAGACTCCCATCCAGCAAGAACTCAGAAGCACATTAAGCCTCAAAGTCTAGGGATGGTCATTAGGTTTGCGATAAGCTCGGATGCTGATACCCACCTGGTTTGGGTTTGTTCTTATTTTTGATGAGATGGCGCTCTAGTTTTCTTCGATTTTCTTTTGTTTTTGTTGTTTCTGTTTTGTGTAAGTGGGGGGAAGGGGAATGTCTGCCTTGAGACAGTGGTTGACATTTCTCAAACTTTCCTATTGGGTTTCTTAGAGAAAAAAAGTATTTATCCAGTGGCCATCAAAATGTTCTTTAAAATAATGAAAATGGTCCATTATAAAGGCTTTTGTACAGTGATGCCACCCCAAAAAAAAGGTTTTTTTTAGAGTGTTCAGAGCTCTTCTGTGTCGCACGATACATTCTATCTTACTTAAGACATCATGATTATGCATTCAGCTGGAGTCAGTGAGGAGGAATTGGTTAAGAACATAAAAACAATCATCAGCTTTGAAGATACTAAACATGCCCCCAACATAAGAGTGATGGCAGAAAACTCCCCAGCAGGCTCAGCAGTGTTCTTAGACATCAGGCGAACACGACGTTCAGAGGAAAGATTGCCCAAGGGAAGATGACTCAGGAAGAATGGGCGACTGCAGTAGAATTCTGAAACCTGCAGAATGCCATGGCTGTGCAAGCACTGGTACAAGCCCGTTCAAATCACTCCTGGGAAAGTTCTGAAATTCCCTGGAGGAACCTGAGTAAATTATTAAAATGCTCTGAGCCCTGGCTTCATCACCTGGAAATAACAATAGTATGACTGAGCTCCCGAGTTTAGTGTGAGAGCTGAATGAAAGCAATGTTTAAAAAGTGTTCAGCACAGTGCCAGACACCCTCCTTGTATTGTCATCAACAACGACAAAGTCAACTCAGGTATCTACATTGTGGACAAAAGAAAAATAATAATTGCATACTTCCTAGGTCATTAAAATGCCTTACAGACTCTTTTAATGAAGCTGTGGTTCCTCGTTGATAGTAAATGGGAGAACTAGAAAGAGGAGTTTAAATGCTAAGAGATGAAAATGGTCCAAAAGGATATGCTGCTTTTCTGAAATTCTTGTCTGGTATTTGAGGGGTGGATAAACTTGAGAAGAGCTAGTTTAAAAGAAGAGAGACTAGGAAGGAGTCCATTACAGCCTAAGAAACTATATCCAAAGAAGACATTAACAGAAATTGGAAGATGGTGGGTGTGATGGCTCTCTGGGAGACAGAATGTATCAGGCTTGATGAATGACTGAATGTGTAAGTGGGTTGAAGGAGTCTATCTATATTCATGACTGGGTAATTGTTTTAGGCAATGAAGTGGGTGGTGAACTCATGACAGGAAAGGGAGACTTAGAGGATGAACAAGTAGGGAAGGTAGAATGGAGAGAGAGACCGAGTTTAGACTAAAGCCAAGCTTACAGCACTATAGAAAAATCTCAGAAATTCCAAATAATGGAAGTTCTCAAACAATGTCTCATCTTACCAGCAGATGAGTGTTCTCAACCAGTGAAATCATTTGCAGCAGCAAAACAAACAAACTCTGCTAGATGGGAGTCTAGATGAGTTTTTCATTTCAAAGCAACTTTCTCCCAGAAGCGGGAAAGATTATTGATTATTCCCAAATGAGCATATTCACAACTCAATCTCTACTTAAAATATCAGGAAGCTGTTGGTCCAGCCACTGCCTTAGCGACAGTGATTTCTGGGAAGAGGAATTACCCAAAGATGTGGGAGTCAGGGCCTTCAGATGAGATTGGCTAGTGAACATTATGGAGGATTTTTTAAATTAGATTACACTGTATTTTTTTTATTTTATCAGTGTACATAAGCAGATATACATTGACCATTCTTATTTTATTTATGTTTCTCAGTAAACTTCTTTTTCAGAAATTTCAATTTATCTCAGATGAACAAAGTAACAATAAACATATCCTATCACTAGCATTTACTGATGTCTAATTCTAAAGCCTTACCTATTAACTTTAAGGCTACTTCCTTAATATAGATGACTGCATGGATAAAGGAATGAAGTCTTAAGGCACACTGGATAGTGCTTTAACAATGGTTGGAAGAAGGTCTGCAGTTGGAATAAAGTAGTGATTTGCCCATTATCACTCAATCTTCATCTCTTTTATCCCTAGCCCACACCAGTCTTGTTGCCAAATAGGGAAAGGCACATTCTTTGAGTGATTACAGCCCCACTGGAACAAGGCTGGGCAAACAGAGTTCCAGCTGGATTTTAGCCCATAATGCACCCTCTTGGCCTGGCTCCACTTGAATTTAACTCTTGAACCGTAATGGAAGGATTTTTATCTCAGGCCTGCTGCCTTAGCTGTAACCAACATCTTTTCATCCTCTATTTAAAAATATTTATATGTGTATATATATACAAATATGTGTTTTATCCATATAATGTTTATGGATATTTTATTGTTTTTCTATTCCTTTTTTCCACAAATTTTTGGAGTGTGTTTATTTGTGTGCTTGTGTGTGTGTTTACTTCAGAATGTTTATACAGAACCTATACATACATCAGGAAGCAGCTATTCAAGCATAGCAAGAGAATATTCGTGGTTAAACATTAGGAAAAGTGTATGTCACAGTTGTACTTTTCACCGTGCTTATTCAATCTGTGAGCTAAGCAAATGTAGACAAGGAAGAACTACAAGAAGGGGAGCACAGCATCAGGACTGGAATATGCAGATCACACACCTGACTTGCTGAAAGGAAGATTTGAAGCACATTTGCTGATAAAATCAAAGACTGCAACCTCCAGTATGGATTGTAGCTCAATATAAACAAGCCCAAATCCTCACAACTGAATCATTAAGTAGGATCATAATAAATGTAGAAAAAATAAAAGCTGTAAAGTATTTCATCTTGCTTGGATCTATAATCAATGCACATAGAAGCAGCATTTAAGAAATCAAATGAAGTGCTGCCTTGGAAAAATCTGCTTCACAAGACCCCTTGAAAGTGTTAAGAAACAAGGATATAATTTTGATGACTAAGGTGCTCTCGACTCAACCCACAGTATTTTTAATATCCGAATATGCACATGAAAGTTAATCAATAACAAGACTGCAGAAGAAACGATTCATTCAAATTACAATGTTGGCAAATGACATTGAAATTACTATGAATCGATGGAAAAACAAACGAATCTCTCTTGAAAGAAGTACATCCAGAAGTCTCCTCAAAAGCAAGGAAGATGAGACCTACTGAAATCCTTTGGACATGTTATCAGAAGAAATCTGTCCCTGGTACAGATGTTTACTAAAGTGTAGGGACAGTGGAAAAGAAGAGGACCTGCAACAAGAGGGATTGACATAATGGCTGCAGTAAGGAACTCAGACATGAAAAAGGTGAGGGTATCACAGGACTGGGAAATGTTTTGTTGTGTTACACTGTGGTCACTAGGAGTCTGAACCAATTCAATGGTACCGAACAGCAACTGCACACACACACAGAGAGATAGATACACACACCCACCGTCTTCGAGTCAGTGCTGACTCCATCTGTGAGTTTACCAGACTATATACACACACAGTAGTGTTATAGTTTTATACATACACACACACATATATATCTACATATCCCAGCAGTCTGTGAGTTTGTGAATGTAAAGAAATAATGGCATGTTTTCTGCATCATTATTGTTCTGGAAATATTAGTGCAGAGATGAATTATAGTCCTTTTTTGAATGAGATATTTATACATAATATAAATTTATGAATAAGTGAAGGAGAGTTGCCTGCTTCCTGGGATACCACAGGCAGAAAAGAGAGGGGCAAGTCTAGACCCAGAAAGAAGAGACTGTTACCCAGAGTCCAGAGGGTGGGGACCAATACCAAGAATCTAAAAGCAGGATTATTGCCTAAATTGACAAAAAGAAATTCCCCCTATTGGGAGGAGAAGGTGCCCACCCTGCCTATTGTGCTGTAACCAAAAAAGGACACACAAGCAGAATATGGTTAACTTGGGTCTGAAAAGATGAGTAAGAACTTGTATGTAAAAAATAAAATAGAGGAAAGCAGTCAAAGAAAAGGAATTAGCTTGTACAAAATTTCCCAAAAGTAGAGGGGCAGGAAGTGTTTTTTGAATGAGGAAAGATCCAGGGGAGAAGATGGTGCATAAGAAATGAGGCTGGAGTGGCCTCATTTGGAATCAAATGTGAAAGGTGTACCAAGTGACTAAATGCTAAGTGGCAGGCTGAGCCCCAGTGGCGTAGTGGTTGTGCGCGGGACAGCAGCCCACTGGGATAGAGGTTCAATTCCTGCTTACAGGAGCAAAGGATGGACCTCCTACTCCCACCACCAGGGCAGTGATGCCTTAAAAAAAAATTCTAAGTGGCAGAGAGACATGATAATTCTCTACACAGGAGATACATTTTGGTTATCATCCTCCAGAAATATCCGGCATCACTCTCTTCTTGAGAGGCCTTTCAGAAAGGGAATTATATGTTAAGGTTGGAGTGGAACTTATGGTTTTAAAATGACATAATTGTGACTTCATATCACATCCTACCTTTATTATGTACTAGCTTCACTTTAGGCTGCATAGCAGTGATAGAAACACATAAAACTAATTTGGATGATGAGTGGGCCCACAGAGGCCCTTGTACATAAGGTATACTCAATAAAGTTTCCAGCATCGTTTTTACTCATTTGAGTCCCTCTTCATACTTTAGCAAGTTCACATCTGCCCAAGGATAGGGATTAAAAAAAACCTCATTTTCAAAGGCCTTTGAATATGAAGATTTAATAACAGACTTTATCAAGAAGGACTCTGATAATAGACCATACCAGGACTATGAAAGCAATGAAGAGTTTCACACAGTAATCCTATTTTGGATAATTTTACAGCTCTTCAGTATTGACTGTTAGAGTAGTGACCTATAAATTTTACAGGATAAAAGAAACCATGAACCTAGAAGAATACCATCATGAACACACTGCTGCAGCCCAGTGGGATGACTGCCCAGAGTAAAAAGAAATTGCAACAGCTTATGTTTCCTCTACACCCTGATCTCAATCCAACCGATAGCTTTTCATTGAAATTTGCTCCCCCACACACAACAGGCATGACATGATTTTTCAGTGTTGATCACTCTGAGATTTTTTTAATCACACCATTAAACATGGAATCACTCTCTTCCTGTTTAGGGGAACTAAGTTTTCAAATCATGGATTATAACAGCTAAAAAATACTTTTGATAACATCTAGTTCAGCATTTCCTGGGAAGATCAGATAAAGTTTGCTAAAGAACGAACAGTAGACACTGGGCTTGTTCTAGCAAGCACAAAGCTGTGTCTGAATAATTCAATCTAGAGAGTCGTAAGTGATGCAAGTTTTAAAAAATTGGTATCACACCCCTGTAGTTAACATAATCTGTTCTATATGCACCTTTTTCTATGTAGACTCACATGTAGTTCCTGAGTATATCTAAACTTGCTTTAAGAGTTGAAGAAGAATTTATTATACTCACTGAAAGTGTTTACAGCTTATTCCATATTAAATTCCGAATTACTAGGTAGAACTGCAGAGTACTGGAAAAAGCAAGCAGGGAGCACTTATCACAAGAAGTATACATGCAACAAAGATGTTATCGCTCACTTTTATCGAGTCAGTCCCCAATTCATGGCAATCCCATGCACAATGGAATCAGGCAGTGGTGCCCATACAGTTTTTATTGTGTGATTTTTTTTGGAGGTAGATGACCAGACCTTTCTTCCCACTATACATCAGTGTGGGAAATCCATGGGGCAATTCTCGGTTTCATAGCAACATGTAATCCTTCTGGAAGTTGGGTGGTGGCTGGGAATCGTATAAAGATCTCTTTCATCTTCTGAGTATTATGTTCTACACAATAAGAATGTTTTGCCTACTTCAGTCATGAAACTATCTTATTATGTTCTCTTCTAAAAGCTTTGTAGTTTGGGAGTTTACTGTTTGGTAAATGGTACAGAGAAAAATCATTAGATGCTGCATGTCTGAGACTGTGTGAGTAACTTCCCCACTCAGGCAGAGACTGGAGTTTAAAGATTCCTCATGGCCCATAAACTCAAAACAATTTATTTTCTTTAAGAAGCAACCCTTTCTAGTGCTAGAGGAAAATCTAGTTGCGTTGTCTCATAAAGAACTGGATCTAATAGGTGAGTTTCCAGTCTGAGGCCAGGTAGAGGATTTCACAGGGTACATTTGATAAATCCACTTGAAATATTAACTTGGAGTCAGAAGTAAATCCTATAAAGGGCTTTGACTGGTTGACAGGATGTGGCCTGGGGTGCTGTTCAGAAGAGGACTCATCATTGGACATACATTCTTTTTTCTATGCCCCTAACTAATCTCTTTGATTTACAGGATGCCTTCAGGGCGATGCACTTGGACCTTGATTTTGTGGGATTATACCTTAAGCCATTGCTCATCGGAGAGCTTGCTCCAGATGAGCCGAGTCAGGAGAGAAACAAAAATGTAAGTGAGCCTCCAAACCCACGATTGTGTGGAAGACTGCGACAAGGCTGATTTTAAGTTCAACTCCCTACCCCCACCCCCCATAAGAAGCCAACCACCATGCTTAGTGGGGACTACTGTAAAGTGAATAAATAGATTTCACATGACTTAAAAATTTTTCTCTTCCCTAGCAACTCAGGATTCTCAAACCTCTATAAACCAAATAAACAGAATTTGGGGTGTTGTACCAAAAAGTAATTCATATCTATAAGCACCTACCTTTTTGTCAGGTACCTTATACAAATACATGTTTCTCATTAGCAGCTTGTAATTATCTGTTTCATGCCTTTGCTCTCTGTTGAACTTCCATATAGAACACGTTCATAGAATTCGTATATCTTGCTTATCTGATAATCAAGGTAAGCTTATGTAATAAGCCCTGTCTTCAAAAGTTGCCTGCACTTTTGTGTAGGCATGTAGAATCAGACAAGTAATAAGAACTCTAAAAACAGCTTTTTGGTGAAATATGTGATATATCTTCACTACACTTCTTTTTTGATTTGGAGAAATTATTTTCCAGGAGTAAGTCATTTTCTGGTTGTCTCACAGAAGATAACCCTAAAAGTGGGAACTTGAATTTCTGTTGTCTGACCCTGTTAGTCTGGGTAGATTATAAGAACAAATTCCTAGACACTCATATGTATATAAGAAAGTTTTATATACAAGAGCAATTAATATTGAGAAACATCCCAGTAAAGTCCAGATCAAGTCCAATATTAGTCCATATATCTTATGCCAATCGATTTCTCTTCAGACTCATGACACATGTACAATGATGCTGAATGCAAGAAGGTTACAGACCAGTGAGTGGGAAGTCTTGTGGATTCAGTGGCATTGTAAACCTCTCAGCTCTGGCAGGGGTCTCCATGTGGCTCATTCAGCTCAAGGCACTAGCATGGTCCCATTTGTCTTGTCAGATGCAATGTCTTCCAGAGAGTCAGCGGAGAGGGAGAGTGTCTCCCACCTCCAAGGAGAAACATAGGAGTTCCCAGAATCCTCAGGAGTAGACCACGCCCACACGGAGGCCTCATTAGTTATGACCTTATTGACAGGCTGTACTCAACCTCCTCGCTCCTAAGCCTCTCAAATTGACAAATGATTATGTAACTACCACAGACCCCAAAGCCTTTAGCTATTCCCAAGGAATGATGATGCCAACCCTTTTGGGGAGGGGACATCACTGCCTCTGGTGGTCGTGGGCGCTACCCAGTACTGCTCCTGAGAGTCGCTGCTGGATTTGAACCGCCAACCACTGACGCCACCGGGGCTCAGCCCGTAGCCAAACCTTTCATCTCTAGTCTTTGGCTACATGACGTGTAATCTTCTGAAGAACAAGATCTCTGTAAGGTTGAAAGTGTCTTTGGTAGTTTTACATAATGTTTAAAACAATTCTCGACATTGAGAAATTCATTATTTAGACTAGCTTACATGGTGTGTTTCTTAATCCCTTTTAAATAAATGTACTAAATATTGATCAGTATCCCATTGTGAGACAGAGTCAGGGTTTTATTCCCTTTCAGAAATATTCACAGAGGAAATGTGATTAACTAAGGGCACATACTTAATCGTGGACAGAGCTGAAGCACAGTCCACCCACCATCTGTTAGGCAGCACAGCTTTGTGCTTAGGAGAATGGGTTCTGGGTTTGGACATCTTAGACTCACATCCAGTCCTGCCACTCTCAAGTTGTATGAGTTCAGTCCGGTCACAAAATCTCTCTGGTTCAATCTCTCCCTGTGGCTCAGTTTCCCACTGTATAAAATAGGAACAGTCCTAGAATTGACTGCCTAGAAGCCCATGGAAAATGTTAGAGGCATTTAAAATGCTGAGTGTTTGACACTTGGCACCATAGCAAATGAGCAATACATTAAAGAGGTTACCAGTAGAGCTAGAGAAGCAATACTAATACACAGACCTCCAGATATGTACCCACCATTGGAGGGAAGGAGACACTGGATCACACACAAAAATGGCACAAAGTTGACTTGGGGTTTTTTTTGTTTTGGTTTGAATTCTAAAAGTGTTCTGGAAGAAAAAAAACCCATAGCTACATAATCAGCTAAAATCCCTGGGGGTGAAGCCCTGCCATGTATCATGTGTTCACTCTGACACACATGCATTTGGGAGATGAGCCCATCCAGTCCTCACAGGCAATGGCTATGCCAGGGTTGCCTCAGTGAACACTGAAGTGATTTCTTTTTACTTCTAGGATTATTTACAGAGCTTTTTTTTTTCAATTTCCCCCCTCTGTTTTTAGAAGTTCACAACCCTGCCCTTTTCCCCATTGCTTGTTCACTTTTTAACTGCCCTGCTTACACGCTACTCCAGCCATTAAGCCAAGAAACAGTTCTTCTGGGCACATTATGGTATGCAGATATTGGAGACCAGTAGCAGTATTGCACATGGACTCACATGGCATATACACACAATTCTGGGGTCCAAGATCCCTCCCTCCAGCACACAAACTGTAACCACTGGAGAATCTATTTTGTTTCTGGGGCTGCATTGAACAAATCTCAGTAAACTCCTACTTCGGGCTAGATTTCTGTTAGCTGTCATTAAATTGCCTCTGACTTACGCTGGCCTAATGTATAAAAGAGCACATTGCCTCATCTTCCTAATTACCACCACGTTTCAGTCCATCGCTGTTGCTGCTGTGCCAAGTTATCCCCCCAAGACTCATACTTGCCCTCATTGGCTGCAATTTCACCAAACATGATACCTTTCTCTAGCAACTGATTCCTTCTGATGTTGTGTCCAAAGCAAGTGCTTCAGACAGATCTCTGTGGTTTTCCAAAGGCTTTCAATGATTATTTTTCCTAAGTAGGTCACTAGCCTTTCTTACTAGTTTGTCTCAGTCTGGAAGTTCCACTGAAACCTTTTCACTGTGGGCGACCCTCCTGGTATTTGAAATACTAGTGATGCATCTCCCAGTATCATAGTAACATCCAAGTACAGCGCCAAAGTAAAACATTCCAGCAACCAGTTTCATAGACCAGCAAGTGGACCATGGAGGAATATTATTCATCTCTCCTCCCCTCTCCCCCTTCCCACCCCCTGAAAAAAATCATAATCAAAAGTTCTGTTTGTCTAGTTATTTGGGGGGGATTTTATTTCTGAACAATTGGTCCAAATTAGTCCAAGCATTTTGAAAATAAACACCTCAGATTTAGTTAATAATATTTCTTCATATAAGATCTCTGACACATGAGCATTAGGTTCCATTAATTTCAAAATAATAGTAACAACCTGCTGCTTTAAAGAAAAGAGTAACAAAAGCATTTATCTAAAACACTTAGGATCATGTTTAGCAGATCACAAGAACTCCACAAGTGGTGGCTTTTTTGTTATTAACATGTTCCTTTTTCCCTGAAGAAACTTACTCTTTCCCTAAATATTTATTTCACAGTCACAGTTGGTAGAAGATTTCCAAGAACTTCGGAGGGCCTTAGAGGCTAAGAACATGTTCAAGGCCAACTTGGGGTTCTACTCCCTTCACCTGATCCAGATCTTGATTTTGGAAGCCTTGGCTTGGCTATTACTGTGGAATTTTGGAAGTGGCTGGACTGTTACCATCCTCGTTTCCTTCATTCTCACTATTTCTCAGGTACTTGCTTAAATATCTAAGCCCAGGCAGTAGCCGCAAGGAAAGCTCAGGAAGTTTTGTTGTCTCTTTAGATTGGTGTCAGCTACAGCCAGACACTTCCTGACCAGCTAAATGTCAATGTTTGAAACTTAAGAGCAAGTGACCAGAACTCACTGAGTCATAAGTGCCTTGACTATAAAACTGGAATAATAATTTTCCTCATGTAGTTATTCTAGGAGAACTGAGAAAGCTAATATATACAATATCTAATCCATTAGCATCATGTGGTATGTGTTTCATTAATGATAATTGCCACTGGTCTAACATCTTGAGTGTTAGACTAAAACTGGTCTCCATGGGATTTCCACGGGCTGAGGTTTCTAAGCTAGATCTCCAGGCTTTTGTTCTTAGGCAACCTCTGGGGGGTCTCTAGCATCCCATCTCTCAGTCAGCAGCTGAATATATCATTCTTTTGTACTTCTTACTAAAACCAAGCTCACTATCAACTCCCATAAAGAGTTACTGTCTCAGAAGCCCAAATGGAGCAGTTCTACTTTGTCCCAAAGGGTCGCTATGAGTATGTCTCTGCCCAGGGACTGATAATTGAGACCATGAACCCTAATATTTGTACACAAACCAAGTCTCTGGAGATCTCTCTTCAACCATACAATACTCATTATATCTTTCATTAACACACCAAAGTCAATCAGTGCTTCAAACCGTGGGTTCTGAAAGGACATTGACTACATCTAATTATAGGGAATGTAGAACATGACAACCCACCTGACACTAAAATACTATAAGTATTTGATGAACAGAATATTAATCCCCCTCCCACTGTACTGTGGATACAAATAGAAATATACATGACCCTTCCTTACGGAGGCATGGAATCCAGCATAGAGACAGTAATTTAAATAACTGAATATATCAGATAACATAGCAGCACCAGTGCCAGGCAAGGAGCCAGCGTGTGCTGTTGGAGCACAAAGGTATTCAACTTTTGTTTTAATCATTTTATTGGGGGTTCATACAACTCTTATCACAATCCATACATCCATCCATTGTACTCCAAGCACATTTGTACATTTGTTGCCATTATCATTCTCAAAACATTTTCTTTCTATTTAAGTCTTTGGTATTAGCTCCTCCTTTTTCCACTCCCTCCCCACTCCCAGTCCCTCATGAACCCTTGATAATTTATAAATTATTATTTTGTCATATCTTACACTGTCCAATGTCTCCCTTTGCCCTCTTTCCTGTTGTACATATTCCAGGAAGGAGGTTATATGTAGATCCTTGTCGTTGGTTCCCCCTTTCTACTCCACCTTTCCTCCACCCACCAGTTATCTCTACTCTCCCCACTGGTCCTAAAGGGATCATCTATTCCCCATGTTTCCAGTTCCTATCTGTACCAGTGTACATCCTCTGACCGACCCAGATTTGTAAGGTAGAATCCAGATCATGATAGTGGGAGGGAGAGAGCATTTAAGAATTCAACTTTTATCAGAACAAGTGAGAAAGATTTTGCACAAAATTTGTCATGATGCACACTCAATGTAAAAAAAAAGTGTTGCCCAAATCCATGCTGACTCATAGTGACTCTATAAGACAGAATCAACCTGTCTTGTCAGGTTTTCTAGGTTATAATCTTTACAGAAATAGACTGCCACATCTCCCAAAGAACAGCTCATAGATGTGGAACTGCAGGCATTCTGGTTAGCAGCCAAATTCTTTAACTAGGACACCACCAGAAACCCTTGCCATGGTGTTGATTGCAACCCATAGCTATCCCATATAAGGTTTTCAAGACTTTCAGTCTTTACTGGAGAAGACAGCCTCATCATTGTCCTGAGTAGCAACTGGTGGGTTTGACCCACCAACCTTACACTAGGCCTCTTCCTAATGTGTGCCCAGGTATCACTGTATCCCCTACCTATGGAAAAACCAGCTAGCTCTTCTCCTTGAAGAGTAACTTTTATAACAAGAAACAAGCATTTGGTTGATGCCCAGGATAAGCAGGACACTTTATAATTTTTTAACTTGCTCAATAGCCGAGTGAGCCAGTTGCTGTAACCAGATTTATCAGACAAGGATCTGAGGTTCAGAGGAACTGGAAACTGGCCAAAGTCATACAGCTCATAAGCAATACAGAGTGGAAACCCATCAAATCCAAACCTGTCCAAAACTAAATGTCACTCCCATTCTGCTCCATGCTGGAGGATTTTGATGGTGGCAAGGGAAGCTTTCTAGATGAGACTTACGTGAAGACAAAGAGGTGGGAAAGAATACAGTGTGGATGGAAGATATAAGGAAAACTTGGCTAGAGGTCAAAGATTGTCCAGTGTTATTGGCAAGCTCCCTTCTATACTGACAGACTCATTTAGTGATTCGTTCATATATTCCCTAACAACATTTTTGGCTCTCTTAGGCTCAGGCTTCATTTTTGCAACATGATGTAGGACATCTTTCTGTTTTTAAGAAGTCCAAGTGGAACCACCTGATGCACAAATTTGTGATGTGCCATCTCAAGGTAAAGGGTGTTCTGGGAGTAGAAGGTTGATAATTCTTAAGCATCTTTCTTTCAAAGAGTGCTTTTTAGGTTTGTCATGGTGCATTAATATCAATAAAAGCTGTTCATGCATAACCCATATATGTGTATAAATATGTTAAGAATCTATATTATATAATTATATATACAATATACTGCTAACATGTATTAATAATTTCAATAAATACTAGTAATATACTACTAAGAACCTTGGGTGGTGATTGTAAATAATAAAATCAGATCAGAGGAGGACATTGTTTTAGAACTTAATTTCAGGACGCCTAGTTTGAAGAAGGATATGGATGCGATGACACCGAAAACTCAAAGTCCATTTGAAGAGTCTGCAAGTGGATTAAACCTCCATTGAATTCCCTTGGACTCTTGACTATTGGGATGTCAATAGTCTTGACTTCAGAAAGAGAGCATGGAAAAGTGGATTACTGTAGATTTTGTTAGGTTAAAATTTAAAATAGAATTTGTTTTCCCTTTGGGCCCAATTTTAATACTCTAGTTTCTATTACCTTTTGCTTTCTCTTGAATTAAAGTTTTCCTGTGTTTTATTTTATTGTTGTGGTGGTTTTGTATGATTTGTCTTATGTGAAACCTAGGGTAGGTAAAATTATAGAGACATTAATTAAGTTAATATTTACTTTGGGTTATGGCTGGGGAGATTGGGAGAAGCTGGGAGCTAATCATAAATTTCACAAGAATGAAAAACAATGGTGAACTTGGTATCTGCTTCTGAATGGTCACAGTCTTAGGAGCCGTATGGAGTAGTTCTAATTGGTAACACACAGGATCACCTTGAGTGGCAATTGATTTAGGGTTGCTTTGCTTGTTTGTTTTACACTTGAGGCTGATGTTCAAAAGGATTAACTATGTAAATATAGTTCCTATATACTGGTAAATGGAAGGATTCATAGTACTATAGTACATAAACACTATAGGCTTTAGAGAGTGCTTCTCCAGTCACTTGGGAAACTTTTAGAAATCACCTAAATCTAGGCTCCATCTTTGGAGCTTCTGATTTAATTCATCTTCATAGTTACAAAATTTCCCTGGGTGATTCTAACCTGGAACCAGGGTTGAAAACTCTTCTTATAACAACAGAGGAGACCTCTGTGGAAACTCGGCCACCAACTTGCTGGAGCAATTTATTTATTGTACTATTCTTTTTAATTATTTTATTGAGAACTCTTACAGATATTATAACAATCCATAATTCAACTAGATCAAGCATGATTGTGCAACTGCTACCACCATCCTTTTCAAAATATTTTCTCTCTTATTGAACTCTCTGATATCAGCTCCCTTTCTCCATCCTTCCCCCCACCCCAGGTGACCTTATTGTTATATTATATTACTATTATTGAATGTTGCCTTATCTTCCACCATCCAATGTATCCATTCACCTACAATTCTGTTATTCCTTACCTTCGAGTGGGATTATACAGTCATCATTGCTATTGGTTCCCCTTCGCCTCTGCTCCCTGTACCCTCAGGGAATCATTACTCCCATTACTATCTCTGTAGGGTTTATATCTCTTGGATTTCATGTATTGAACAATCTTAATTACAGAAATGACCGTATACAGGTCTAACAAGGTTAATGAGATAATACTAAGACCATAATAGTAGAGGGAGGAAATATTCAAGAACTAGAGGATAGCTATGAGTTTCATCAGTGCATAGCACTCCACCCTGGATATATCATCCCTTCTGCATGGCCCCTCTGTGAGGAGCCATCCTATTATGTTGCTGATGGGTTCTGAGTTTCCACTTTGTCCACGCTCCATCACATCAATTCGATTGCTTGTTTTTGAATTTCTGATACCTATTCTCATTGACTCCTCATGATCACACAGGCTGGTGTGCTTCTTCCATTTGGGCTTTGTTGCTTCTCGGCTAGAAGACCACTTAGTTAACTTCAAACAAGTATTTTACTGAAACATGAAGGTGATGACTTCAACTTTGAATGGGTGTTAAGATTATATATGATATCTGTGTGGTGGATAACACAGTGCCTAGTATATGAAGAATGTTCAACAAATTTTCACTGTTTTTAATATTAGAAGCAATATTTCCATGTATCACAATGAGAAGCCAAAATCATCAGCAAAAGTGTTCACTTATGAAGGCATTAAGAAGATAAGGAACTAAATCATAAGGCAAAGAGAACAGCATTAAGTTGGAAGATTCTTGGGTTCATCCAGTCTTATTCTACCCTTTTTTCTGTGAGACAAACAGGGGTTTGGGTGCCTTAGTAGCATAGTGGGTTACATATGGGACTGCTAACTGCAATATTAGACGTTCAAAACCACCAACATCTCAGCAGGAGAAAGACAAGGCTTTCTACTCCCATAAAGAGTTAGTCTTGTAAACCCTTGTCCCACAGGGACAAAGGGTATAAGAATATTTTATAGGGTTTAAGTATATTTTAAAAGAGAGTTATATCTGGACTCTCCTTATATCTGGTCTACACCCCAAAGCGGTTCAAATAAACCAAGACATGGTATAGCTATTTGAGGTTTTATGGTATCTACATTTATAAGCTGTGCAAACGAATATAGATCTTCTGGTCTTTGCAGGGTTTGCACAGTGAACGAGCCTTCTGGAAATCCTTCAAAACATGTCTGCATAAGTTTTGGGACTTTAATGCAACACTAAACTGAAAATAGAGCCCATGTATCATATTTTAACACCTGCACCCATATGTACAATTTGAAAACTATAAGAATCAATTGATCTTGCAGAAGCTTCAAGACTTGGACCTTCCTAGAAAATCTGGCTTATCCTCTTTCATGATTACATTAAAAAAAGAAGGTGACAGACAAGAGTGGAAAGTTTATTATTTCTTATATTCTAGAAGGTGGGAGGCCCCTCATTCAAACATGTTGTTTGCTTTTATTGAATGTTCACAGGACAAAGATAAGACAAAAAGAAATCATTTGGATGAGGGAAGCCTTCAACATGAGGGAGACCACCAGTATGCGTCCACAAGGTGTCCAGAGGATTTGTAATCATGTGGCTAACTGGAAAAGTTATGAAACAAAGAAATCATCACAAAATCACAATGGGTGGCAGAACAACTTACCACTGTCTTAGATGGCATTCCAGAAATGGGAAAAGGACTGAGAATGAGATGCACACACAACTGGAGAATAGAACACTTTATTGCCCCATTTTCAGGGGGAAATTGCCCAGAACCCCTCTGTCTATTAAAGATGTTTGAATTATACCCTTAATCCAGGAGAAAGTGTAAGTATTAGCTTTGGCAGCCCCTGGATCATTCCAGAGCTCCCAGGATGGATGGCCAATGTAGGGAAACGCTCCTCTGGCAATTTCAACTCTGCTCCCTCACCCTCCCCACTTTGGTAGCCATCAAATCTGTTTCATTTGGTATGAAAATCTTTATCTGGTTGTTTTCTTTATGTCTCTTTCTGTATAAGTTGTCTTATACAATGTTTGTCCTCTTGTGATTAGATAAACTCACCCAACATAATGGTCTAGGCATGCCATGGGATGCTTCTCAGTCCTCCCACTATTCTAAGCGAAGTATTGTAGTCCATTGTATGTATGTACCCAGTTGATTTGTCCATTCTTGTACTGATAGAGCATTTCAGTCGTTTCCATCTTCTAGATGTTGTAGAAAATGCTGTGATAAATTTGGCCATGTGTATGTCTGGTCATGTTATCATTCTGACTTCATTAGGGTATTCCAGCACAGGCATTGCTGCATCTTATGGAATTTCTATACCTAGTTGTTCGAGTTAACACCATATCACTTTCACAGTGACTGTACATTTTTACAGTGCCACCAGTAGTGTATAACATTCCAATATCACCACACTCTCTTCATTTACTTATTATTTTCTGGTTTTTGAGCTCAGTTGTCCATGCTGGCATAAGGTGGTCCCTCATCCAGATTGACCACCTGGATGTCTTCTTTGGTGAACTGTCTGGTCATATATTTTACCTGTTTTAAATATTGTATTATTCATCTTTTTCTTGGTAAAGTGTTGTAGTTTTCTATATATTTTAAAAATTAGTCCCTTGTCCAAATATATTTGCCCTTTAATGTTTTTTTAAATCATTGTATTGGAGGCTCTTACAGCTTTTAAAACATTCCATATATCAGTTGTCTCAAGTTAATCTGTCCAGATGTTGCCACCATCACTTTCTAAACATTCACTTTCTATTTGAACCCTTGCTATCAGTTCTCTTTTTACAATCCCAGCTCCCCACTTTTTCACATTTTTTACCGATCTTTTCTTGTAGCAAATTTGCCACATCCAAGGTGTTATTCCATTTTTTAACTCTTGCTTCCATGAGCGTTGATTGTGGATCCCAATAAAATGAAATCCTGAAAACTTCAATCTTTTCTCCTTCATCAAAATCTTGCTTATTAGTCCAATCACGAAGCTTTTGTTTTCACTCTTTTGAGGTGCAATCCAGAGCGGAGGCTATAGTCTTTGATCTGGAGCAATAAGTGCTGCCAGTCCTCTTTGCCAGGCTGTGCTATCTGCACAGTGAAGATGACTAATGTGCCTTCCTTCAGTCCTGACGCCAAGTTCTCCTACATATAATTCAGCTTCTGAAATTTCTGTTCAGCACATTGACTGAATAAATATGACGAAAGGATACAATCCCAAAGCACACCTTACATATTTTATGATGTTAACTTTATTTCCTAATCTATTATTCAATATAACCAATTTGTTAAGGACTATTGAAAGTGGCATGCGCTGCCAAAAGAGCAAACAGATCTGTCTTGAAAGAAGCACAGCTAGAGTGCTCCTAAGAAGCAAGTGTGACAAGATTTCATCTCACACACCTTGGACATGTTCTCAGGAGAGAGCGGCCCTTAGAAAAGGACATCATGTGTGGCAAAGTCAAGGATCAGTGCAAAAGAGGAACCCTAAATAAGCTAGAGATTGATACAGGGATGCAACCATTTTGAGAAGAGCTCAGTCCCAGGCAGTGTTTCATTCTGTGGTCCACAGGATCGCTAAGAATAAGCATGGACTCAAAAACACTGAGCAACATGTAATTGATCAGAAAATAATGGATGAGGTGCTTTTCTTTCTATTGTCCTACCCTTGCTTCAAGATTTCACGTGCTTTACACTTACAGCCCATCTTAATTCAGCTGACTGTCTTTCATGTGCTCCATACTCACATATGGCTAGTAGTTACTGTGTTTGACAGTGTAGAATCGGCATATATACAGACTCGCTGTAGGTGCCAAATATGAAATAAATGACTAATGCTACTGCTTGCTATTCTGTAATAAATTATTCCATGATTATTGTGGAAAGAAAGCGAGATTGCGACAACAACTTATGTACACTAGCTCATGCTCCCCCATGCAGTAATGTCATGATGTTGAATTTACTGGGGAGGAAAATGCGTCTCAAAGCTTCGAAGTGATTAACTCAAATAATGCAGTCAGTAATTGCAGAGTCACGCTACGCAATAAAGTGGATCTATTTTGCAAACCTTTGTCCTACTTCAGCCAGCAGACTGTCATGAAGAGAGAGGGAGAGAGTAACAAACAAACTAATCAGAGATGATTCAAACTTGGCACAGCTAGAAATATTTCATTCCTATTTATTTTTATTTGAAAATATTGCAGCCTGGACATGCAATGATCTGAGCCAACTTCCCTCTGGAGATCACTTTACATCTATGATTCTTTGAAATATTCATTGAAGTAGGAGACCTGGGGCCACTTCCTTCCTCAGAACTAATTAAAATCTCAGGCCTAACATTTTTTTGATTTGTAAAATAGGAATCATAATCTCTGTCCCAACCTACCTTCAAACTTTTTTGTGTGTTTTTAATGAGGAGCAAATTTTAAAGTACAGTGAAAAATGCATTTCATTTCAATGTTTTATTATTATTATCATTATTGTGATCACCTGGAATAGTTACAGCCTAAAGTGTATTGCTGGATCCAATAATTATTTCTTCATAAGCCATGAGAGTTTTTATTTTATTGTAGAAAATAGGGCGTGTTTGAAAGCTCAGATGTCTTATTTTGACTTTGGATATGGGGTGTAGAAAACTCTGATAATGAAGAAGCTCACGGTAAAGATGTCTTAAACCTAATGAGCCCTCTCTTCTCTTCAGGGATTGTCAGCAAACTGGTGGAATTACCGACACTTCCAACATCATGTAAAACCAAACATCTACCCCAAAGACCCGGATATTAACACAGGCCCACTTTTTGTCATTGGAGATTTGCAGCCAGTCAAGGTACAGCTTGAATCTTGAGTACTAAAGAACTGCAAAGTAATTTCTTTAAAAATGACTGCTAATTTTGGGAAATTAAAGCTGGAAGTTTCAGTTTCACGTACATCTGGGAGCTTCTCCCCAACTTTTAAATCCAGGATAAAGATTTCAAATAACTGCATCTTTGTGAGGGGTGGGGTGGTGACTGATACCAAGGGCTCAATTGAAAGTAAATGTCTAGAAAAGAATGAAAGCAAAATATGTACAAGCATGCCTGATTCAATTGATTGTGGTAAGAGTTGTACGAGCCCCCAATAAAATGATTAAAATAAATTAATTAAATAACTGGATCTAGAATTGTAAGAAGAGAGGGAGATTTGAGTATAGGACTCTATAAACTCAAATGTCATCCTATCAAACCTTCCACAGGAAGAAATGTGATTGACGAAGTTGCTCTGTTTGAACAGTTCTGGCCACATGAGGGTCCCTGCCTAGAGTCTATGACCATCTCTGAGGCAACAGAAGCTCATGCTAGCTAGTGGAATCAGATGGCTGGAAACTCTGGCTCCCCAAAGTTTACTAAGAATATGGAGATATGTTCATCCAACAAAGACAGATAGTTAAATTCAGTAAGATTCTCTCATAAACATAAAAACATCTACTGCACCACAGAATGAGATTCACTAGGTATAATATGTGAGTGGCCATGCCTAGATCTTTCTTTTGCATGACCATTCCACAAACCATCAGTTGAATGAATAAATGCAAATGGAGCTTGATTTGCAAGCAGAATTCTGTACACCACAGTTAGAGAGGAGTTAGAAAAACTCAGTAGAAATGTGTTGTCCCTTTCCAGTCACCACACTACTCCACAATGTTGT
Source organism: Nesogale talazaci (assembly GCA_004026705.1). NCBI lineage: Eukaryota > Metazoa > Chordata > Mammalia > Afrosoricida > Tenrecidae > Nesogale > Nesogale talazaci. The sequence goes on from PVJH01000142.1 coordinate 82,907, forward strand.
CCATGGAAATAAAGAGTTACAATCTCCATGGTTCAACTGACTACCAACTCTGTTAAAGAACCACTTACATTGACTTAAAGATGCCATAACGCTTATTCCAATTTTGGTTCTGGCTATTCTAGGTTCATAAATTTGAGAGCTAATTGTATGAGTCTGGGTAGACTTGAGAAACAAACCCAGGGAGACTTATATATGTGACAGAGATCTTTTTATACAAGAGCAATTGAATATTGAGGAAACATCCCATCCCCACCCTGGTCAAGGACATAAGTCTGCTATTAGGCCATATGTGTGATGCCAATCTATAAATTCCTCATTAGTCCCATGAAAAACATGCAATGACACCAAATGCAGGAAAATCACAGGCCAGTGGTGGAAAATCTTGTGGATTCCGTGTTGTGTGTGCTTCTGAGAGCTCGGGGGTCCTCCATGTGGCTCCTGCAGTACAAGAGCTCGAGCGTAACTCCATGGGTCTTGCCTGCAAGCTCCAGGGAGTCTCTGTAGGCCCCGCCTCTAAATGAGGTCATCAAGCTGTGACCTGATTGACAGGCTACACTCCACCCCTTCACTCTTATGTCTCAAATTGACAACAGCTTATGTAACTACCATACCAATGAATAGCTGGCTCTTAGATGAGGAATCTTCATTCATACCCACAAGAGTGTGGTAACCCGATTTTTTTCTCTCTTATTTTTCTCTCCATTTAGTATGGCAAAAAGAAAATCAAATATCTTGATTATGAAAAGCAACACCTGTACTTCTATATAAGTGAGTCTTCCATTTATTCCATTTCCTTGATGTAATCACTTGCCAACCCAGAAGTTATGACTGACATATTCTCATGTGGAAATTGGTCCATGTCTTCTTGTTACTAAGAAAACAGCTTGACTTATTTCTGATCAGCCACAGCAAAAATCGGAAAAGAAAAGCAGAAATTTACAGAGCCATTTTAAGAAGCATCTCATCACTCTGGGTCTCAGACAAGAGAGCCAGATCCAAGAGCAACAGAAGGCAGAATATCAGAGAAGAGGTTCTGCATCGTGGCTTCTCTTCCCGGAAGACTAAGCATTTGTCAAGAAGAAAGGACACAGCGGGGTTGAGAGCGAGAGACAAGGGATCAAAAGCAAATACTGGAATCTATACACTGTGGTGCTAGAAAAGGGGAAGCCCAGGAGCTCTGGTGACCTGTGAGTTTCTTGGTAGTTGCTAAGTGCAAGATTAGCAGTTCAAACCTATCAAGTACACCATAGAAGAAAGAGGAGACTTTCTGCTCTCCTATAGATTTCCAGCCTTGGAAACTCACAAGGTCCATGTTTGTCTGTTCCATAAAGTCTCTGACTAATAATTGTATTTGAGGTGTTTTGTGGGGTTTTTGGTCTTTTGGGGATGAAGGATCTTCCAGGTGGAAGAAACCTGTCTCTTCTGATTGCCGACATGAAGCTGTAGGAGATATTTTGACAGAGCTATCATAAGTCTGAATGTGTGCCCAGGATTTTTTTAAAGAAATAAGGTATCTGAGTAGCTAGGAAAAAGCAAACATCATAAGTTAGCAATATCATGACAGCTGACAAGAAAAGACTTCAAGGAAACCCCAAATCTGATCATCTATAGCATGCTTACGTGTTTGAAAAAATAAACCAAAATCAAGGAAAGAAAACAAATTCCACGCAAAGTCATTGTTTTTAACCGAGCACACTTTCATCCCAAGGGACCATTTGGCAATGTCTAGGAATATTATTGGTATTATAACAAAGGGTATCATAGGAAGGGTGATGCTGATCCCCAGTGGATTGGAGTCCGGGATGCTGCTCAGGATCCTGTCATACACAGGATGGAAATATCCCAGCAGCAAAGAAACATTCAACCCAAATGTAACTAGTTCATATTTCTGACCAGGAAAAGCTATTTATGGTGATTTGGTAGGCCACTTGCCACAACCTATAGCATCTCTAACAAGTGTGGCCTACAGGAGTAATTTCTGAGATGTGGTAGCCAGCCACCTCTGCTGGTTCCCTGCTGCTGGAGTCGGACAACTCTTAACCTGCATTAAGCACCTGCACCTTTCCCTCCCTGTCTGCAGGGAAAGATAAGAACAGTGATGGTCCATTTTGAAAAGCAGCTGGTCCCATCCTACCTCCATCTGTGTTTGTACAAGGAAAAGGAGCTAGAGTTTCTTTTCTGAACATTCTTGAAAGGTCTGCCTTAACTTTCCTGGCTGTAGCAGAGTCATGTGCCTTTAACTCGTAAAAGATAAATGGATGGTGTGGGTTTACTGCACATGCTCACCCCAAAGACTGTACTGCTACCAAGCACTTTTTTCCTTGTGCCTTTGCTTTCAAAAATCAGTGTAGTGTCTCAAGTACAAGTGATTCATGATCTGAGTCAAGGGATCTCCACAAGGTTCCTTTGTGCTCTCAGCAGTCTCACGGGTTTGGGGGGAGAAGTAAGGAACTAACTGGCCAAGAAATGATATGATTTATTTATTTCTGTCCTCCAGACATCCTCTAATAGTACCCAGTCCCAAGAAGTGTGGAGATTGAAGGGATCATGTGGCTTTTGAAAGGGCTTAAAACTCTTCAACCTTTTGCCAGACTTTCTTTCAAAAATGAGAGTCTAATTTCTAAACACTTCCCTGGTCTCTTCAAGGGAGCTTGAACCTAGAGCTACAATCATTGAAATTTCTGACCTTCTTTGGACCTGGTTCAACCACAGAGACTCAGAAAGCTCATCAGAGTCCAGAATGCAGTTCAGGGTTCTTCACCACCTCTCTCTCCTCAAAGACAACACTCCGAGGATGGTATATTCAGGAGACAGACTCCTGCTAACATCCCTCTTTACTGAGTCACCACCTCTTTCTGTTCTTTCTCAGGTGCACTCCCCTTACTCATGCCTGTCTACTTCAATCTGCAGTCCATGCAGGTGATGTTTCTTCGAAGGTATTGGACGGTGAGTAATTTGGGTCTTTCTCTGAATCCAAAGCCAGGAAGGAGAAGAGAAATAAAAATATTCCTTCTCAAATACAGCATCCTTGATTACCAGGGCATACAATTTATCCTATATATTAAGGGATCTCATTCCAATGAAAGAAAAAATAACTATGTTCAGATCATCTAACATCCAAATGTTTTTCTCTGTAGGACATCATCTGGGTCAGCAGTTTTTACATCCGCTATTTCATCACATTTGGTGCTTTCTATGGAATCTTCAGGACTGTGTTGCTTATATTTTTTGTCAAGTAAGAAAGCAATTATATTATCTTATTCCCATAACCCAAATGGCTCTCTCACTTTTCTTAATGGAACTGTTGGGATATTAACAAAGATTATGACACCATGCTGAACTCCCTGAAAGAGAGGCATTCCCATTTCTCTATAATAGATGATAGATAGATAGATATAGATAGATAGATAGATAGATAGATAAACAGATAGATAAACTTCCTTTGTTCTATCTTCCCCCTCCTGTCACAAAATAAACCACTGCTATCAAGTTGAGTCAATCTCATAGAGACCTTTTAAGATAAGAATACACCTGGCCTTTTGAGTTCCTAAGGTGGTAAAATTTTACAGGAATGGAAAGTTTCATCTTTCTCCTAGAGAGCATTTAGTGGGCTCTCTCTCTGCTGACCAGGTAACCAAATGACCCATTACTCCACTCAGGTTCCAATCAAGGTCATTATTGGAGTCAGAAGGGATTGTGTAAATCGGCCTTAGAATGGCTATACAATAGAGTGGCTGAGTTGAGGCCTACTTCAAGAGACAAGAATTGGAATTGATTGCAAATGGATCAACTGAGAGTCCCAGAGAGACATCTAATTCGTGATAAATCTTCTGACTCACCTGAATGCTCTTTCTATACTGCTATTCTTTTTATGTGGGGCTCTGGTGGCGTGATCGGTTACACACTGAGCTGCTAACCACAAGGCCAGCAGTTCAAATCCTCCACCAGCTGCCCAGAGAAGAAAGATCTGGCTTAGAGTCTCCAAGATGCACAGGTGCAATTCTACCCTTCCCTACAGGGTCACCATGAGTCTACATCAACTCGGGGGCATTGAGTTCTTAGGTTGTCTCTTTTTGTGCTGTTCCTAAGTCATAGATTTCTTCAAGTCGATAAGAGCTTGGCTCTAGACAAGGGAGGTGCTTTTCCAACGTTCGTGTACCTAGTCATTTTGGGTTCCTATTAAAATATAGAGTCTGAGATTCTGCTCTAGGTGATGCTGCTGCTGGCAAAAGGTCACACTCTATCCAGAATCAAGGTTTTAAAGTGATTTGCTAAAAATCTTCCCTTTCAAATCAGTGAGGTATACCAAAGGTAGATGTGAAAGTGGGCCATGTGATTTTAGGACATGCAGTTAATAAAAAAAAAAGTTACCTAATATAAGACATCTGAGACTGTAAGCCTTTACCACAGTAGCCAGTCTTCCTCGGGCATCTTTCTCTGGAGGAGCTGTTGGTGGCTAGGAACCACCAGTTTTGTAATTAGCAAACCAATGCTTCTCCCACAGTGCCACAGGGGCTCCTTGATACTAAGGGAAAATTCAAGAGAAATGTCTCTTGCAAGAAACTCAGAAAGTGCCATCCTCCAATACCATCAGAGGCCTTACTGTCATTCCAGTCTAAGGGGAGATAGCTTAGATGTTTCCTTCCAGATTGAAGACAAAACAAGCTCCTTAGAAAAATCTACTCACTCAATCTCCATTTTTCCCCACTTTTTAAAATTCCCAATTTCAGCATTCCAACTGATCCCTACATTCTTTAAAATTATAATCCATTTGATATATGTATGGATTGTGATAAGAGCCCCCAGTAAAATGCTAAAGAATATTCAATCCATTTGGGTAACATAATCTGTGCCAAATATCATGAAGGGACAGGAATTCTGTTATTTTATGACTAGAGATTGTTACCAAATCAAAATAACTTCAGAGTGTAATTTGATTGAAGAACCTTCTTCAACTTTCCAAATAATTCCTCCCTCATTTTGTTGCATTATTCTTCTAATCCCAAAGTGAACAATGGGAACTAATTTTCAACAGACACTTGGCCAAAGACTTACATGCTCCCATTTTTTGGATGTAATCCTCAGACAATTTTATAATGTAGATAATATCATCTTTACTTTTCCTTTAAGGAAACTGAGAGATTAAATCACTTGCTTAACGTCAAAGAGGAAGTACAGTCGAGGGTCAGCGCCATGCAGAACTGTAACTCAGAGCTCTCTGATGACAAAGCCCCAGCTGTTAGCTACTTTGCATGCCCTTCATTTATCCTGATATCTTTTCTATTATCCACCCAGCATTACAACACATTCAAGAGCACCATTGTTGTATTAGGTGACTGTGGCTGCATGATAAGCATTCCACCTCTAGTAGGAAGTCCTCCATACTAACCTCCATGTAGAAAAATGAATGACCACAGTTTTACTTGAAGCTTTGAGTCCCTTTTATGATCTTTAATGTTCAACCAGTTCTGCCAGGGATTAGGCAAGCCCAGTAATTATAATAGAAATATCCCAAAGAGTCATCACTCCCTCCTTCTATTCCCCAAAAGGTTGCTTGAAAGTCCTTGGATTACATACGTCACCCAGATGAGTCACATACCAATGAAAATGGGCGAAGAAGAGTACCAGGACTGGGTCAGCATTCAGGTAATGATGGAAATCCCAAGAGCTATTCTTCACATCATGCTGAGTATAGGTCTATCAAATAATAAAGATTCGGCATACTAAATTCTTACCAAGGACTTGGCACTGACAAGAGTAGCTATATAACCTAGCCAATTGATTCTGCCCATTTTGTCAAAACTCACAAAGCGGCCCACTTGAAGCATGATAAAAGCTAAGCATGAAGAGGACTAGGAACCTGCACAAAGACACAGCGGGGGGGATGTGAGAGAAGCAGGCAGGATTTAAATCAAAACAGGTTGATTTCAAAGCCTCTGTTCTAGAGTTCAGCAAACTAACACTGAGTACCAAAGCCAGCAATTGCTTCCTTCTGTAAACAAAGTTCTACTTTGAAAAATATGTATCCTCATTTATTTATGTATTAACTCTGGCTGTTTTAGGAGCCCTGACAAGGCAGAATTTAAGAGCAAAACTGCTAATGAAAATGCTAATGATTTGAGTCGACCATCCACCCCACAGAAGAATGATATGGAAGTCTTCTTCTGTAAATATTTACAGGCTTGGGAACCCTTTGGAGCAATTCTACTCTACTCTGTATGGTTTCTATGAGGCAGGGCCAAATTGATGGCCATAGGGTTGGTTAATTGATTTATGGTTGACTACCCACAGAGCGCCTAGCCACAAAGTCCCAAAATATTTGGCTAGAGCGTCCCTTGGCACCCTTAAAATTATTGAAAAAACCAAAGAGCTTCTTATCTGTACAGGCTTTGTGAGTTTTGACAAAATGGGCAGAATCACATTGGCTAGGTGATATAGCTGCTCTTGTACAGATTTGTAAAGAGATTTGAAATTTGAAATTAAAACTGGCTCATTAAAAATATATGTTAATTCCTTTTTTAAATAATAAAAATAAAACCAACACATATATTTTTTAAAACCAACACATATTAACACTACAGGCTCTGCTTAATAGCCTCTGGGAAGTTCCACAAGAAAGCAGAAGCACATGAGAATGAAAAGGTCAAATAAAATCATAAAATATATAAAAAGACTTCTAATCTTGCGGCTCTCTTGAAAAGTTACTGGGAAACCCCCAAATTCTGTGACACACAGTTTGAGAAATGTTGGCATAGCACAACTAATATAAAATGTACAAAATAGCAACAACTTCAAATTTCAGACTAGAAATAAGCCTTAGGTAGATACAGTTAAGTTGAGACAGCTGCATCGATGGTGGTTTTTAATCTGTTTGTCTAATAAACCCCCCTAGCAATCTGAAAAACATTGTATGAATTCTTCCTCAGCGTAATTTTTATATTTATTAAATATGATACATAAGATTACCAAAGAAATTTTTTTTAAACTCACTCTCATTGACATAGCAATAGAATTGCCACACAGGGTTTCCAAAGCTATGGAATTTTACAGAAGCATATGGCCTCATCTTTCTCCCAAGGAGCAGTTTGTAGTTTAGAACTAACCACCATTCCATTAGCACCACAAAAATCAACCCACTGTGACACTAGAGTTCCTTGGTCCCCTCAAATCCTACACACTTTTATAAGTCTTAACAAAATGTTATATTGTAAGGCCCTTTGAGGCTGAGGACTGTCCATATCTAACACCTTTCATGGTGTCTTATATACAGAAGATATTCAATAGACATTTGTTGAATGATTGACTAAATAGAAGAATATTTTCTTTGCTAGATACTTGGGCCCATTTGTATCTAATGTAAATTTTTTTCTTCGCAGGTCTTGGCCTCTTGTAATGTCGAACAATCCTTTTTTAATGACTGGTTCACTGGGCATCTGAATTTCCAAATCGAGCACCAGTAAGTAAAACAGAAATAATCCATCATTCCAGAAGAAGCACAATCATTTATAGCCACACACTATAAAGGCCAGCATAAACCTGGACTCTGAATCTCGGGGAGAAGAAACACACTAAGAACTAGCACAGGCTACCATTTTCCTATAAGACTCGGTGATAGAAGAAATTAGGACGAAAGGAAGGGTGACAAGTATGAGCAAACAGAGTCTTGGCAAAGTTACTCAGTTACCAAATTCTTATCAGCTCAGAAATTGGTGACTGTTCTCTTTGTACTGGGATTGTTGGGAAAAGCTTTACTACTTGAGGAACCAAGTTGGATTGAACATTATTTATTAAACATCTATCTTTTCAAAGCTGAAGTTACAAAATAAATGTCAAGGATGTTCATTCCCACCAAATAATGTCTGGAAATACCTTACCAATGTGTGAATGAGGTGGAAGGGTTTTAAAGAAAAAGAAAATAATAATACATTGAAAACCAACCTCTCCAGAATTTTCCAGGGAGAACCTTGATGTAGTTTTTGCCTAAGCCCTTTCTGGAATACAGGTAGTCACCACCTGATGATTGACGTGGTTGCAAATTATTTTTGACATAGGTAGAATACAGTTTTTGTTATTTTGCTTAAGCTTTCATCACCAGTTATACAACTGTGTATAGTAAATCATAGTAGTAAATCATAACATCGAGCATGCACAAGTGAACATCTGAGGGTGATAACATCTGCAAATTACATATTAAAACTGCATACATAGCATATATTAGTAGTGATAAGATCACTAGTAAAAAGGGGTCATTAAGTGTGGCTTGTAATAATTCAAATACATCAAAGCTCAGGAACTACCTGTATTCACAGAAAGAATGAGATTGTATACCTATGTGTTGGATTTCTTGTGTTTCTTTCATATTTGTCCTTTAAAGTCTCAGTAAAAGAGAAAAAAATCATATTTTATCAAAGAGGAGATTAGTTCAAAGTTTATAACCCAAATGGTTAAGAGACTATCTTGAATAGAAACCCACATCTCCTTCCCTAGTCTTCAGACTTTCCTACCTACACAATGATTAACATTTACTGAATACTCAATAATTCATAAAGTGAGACTCAAATGGAGAGAGAAATATTTTCATGCAGATAATTCAAAATGGTAGGCACCATCATGCATTTCAGTTGAACTGGTAAAAATAAATGTACTTAATGGAGCTAATAGTTATCCTTTTAGCATTTATCAGAAGCTTGTGGCCACCCATATGGTATGCAGAAGTGTTAGGGAACAAGTGTTTGGATAAGAGCTTTTGAACCTCCCAGAAAATAAGTTTTGTGCAAGGTTATAATTGATAGCATTTTATTTGGCAATAAAGAAAACTTATTTGCATATATCTGATGGTCTAAGTTTCTATTTTCCTGTCTCTCTTTTTGTAGCCTGTTTCCCACAATGCCACGCCATAATTATCACAAAGTGGCACCACTGGTGAGGTCACTCTGTGCCAAGCATGGATTACCATATGTGCATAAGCCCATGTTGAAGGCGTTTGGAGATATTGTCAGGTAATAACAGATTCTCTCTCTCAGCTCACAGCTCTCATTTTCCAGACTGTTCATTGATTTTTGATCATTCACCCAGCAACCATGTGATTGGCACCTCTGTGTCCAGCCTGGTTGCAAACTCTCTGGGAATAATACCAACAGTGATTATTGTTGTTGTTGTTGTTGTCATTGTTGTTGTTGTTGTTGTTGTTGTTGTTGTTGTTCGGCACCTTATGGTCCTCCTAAATTGGAAGCTGCTTGAAACTAGTATCAGGGATGACATGTCACTGCACTAGCAGCACCCTCAACAGGCTGTAGGACTTTAACAGTGAGAAGAATTTTCAAATGATCTGGTATAAGGTTACAAACTTCTGCTCTGTCCGGTGTGATGAGACATAAATACAACAATCAAACTGGTGGAGTGAAAGATCAAGAGTGGTGGGGCCCACAGAAACCTAAACCACACTCATGCTTAGCACATTCTGTTTCCTGGCGAGCGTTATGTTTGTCAGACTGAGAACCTGGATTCTTAAGATCCCTGGGTGGTACAAATGGTTTGTGCTTCTCTGTGACACTAGGAGAGAAGAAAGACATAAGATCTAGAAAGTGGCAGCATTGCCCTGAACAAGGTAGATGTCGCAGGGAGAAGCACTTTCTACATCAGGCTCACCTCTTGATGATTCTGCTTGCTCCTCTTGCAGGGCCTTGAAGAAATACGGAGATGTCTGGGCAGAAGCCTACTACACCACATGATGGCAGGAGGGCTGATGATTGTGCTGTCACTGCATTGACCTATACAAGTATATCAGGGACATGCTACCCAGAAAACCGAGAGATCTTTCTGATCATGTCTTCTCTATAGTTAAAAATCAGAGGAATCTTGAAAATCATCCCACAAAGAATCTAGCTGTGCTTACAAAGTGGACACAGGAAGAAGTGGGCCAAAGGAGAGACTTGTGATGAGATACTTGCAAAAGAATCACATACATTCTTCTAAGAAGTGCCTGTCGAAATGCAAATGTTGTTCATTTATTTATAATTATGCAATCATTTTCTATGAAAATGGAAGATAATGAGCAGTAAAAATCTCTCAAAATATTTCAATATTCATTCACATTTTTAATTATTATACCACAGATATATAATTAGTATGTATGTATACATACATGTATGTAAACATCTTAGTTTCCAATTAGAGACGTTAAAAATTTCTAATAAAGTTACTTAAAAGAACTGCCTCTGTGGTCTCAAAAGCAGTTGGTGAAAAAGTTAAGGTTTATATTTAAAGGGTACCCTGGGTGCTCCTAAAAATTCCTAGTGGCACAGGCAGGTACGTGTTGTACTACTAACCATGAGATTGATAGTTCAAATCCACCAGTGGCTTTGCAGGAGAAAGATGACTGTATCTTCTTCTATACTGATTTACAGTTACAGAACCCCCATCCATGACCCCAAGAGTCTGAATCAGCTCAATGGCGGTGGGTTTGGGGTGTTCTTTTAAGCAATAGAGTGTTACTGACTTAAACATTTGGTTTGTTCATTCCCTACCATAAAGCAGAATGGCCATAGCTTGTTATGAAAGACCCTACCTAGTAAGAGAAAGTTTTATTTTCTCCATGTCTCAGGATGCGTCAAGACATTATGCTAACTTGGTGCCAGATTAGGCATGTCTTGAGATGAGAGAAAAGAGGGACAACTGGGAGATTTTTCCTTTTCCATGGAGGAAACCTACGTACAATATTTGACCAATGCTTTTCCTATGCAACTACTACCATGGAGCCAACTACCAATTACTATGATGCTAACATAACAAGTTTCAGCCAAGCTGGAAGATGAAAACAAAATGGAGGAAAGACTTTGCAAACTACTTCCAAAAATTACCCCATGGAAAAGCTACGGAGCCCACCGTCTAATCGGAACCTGATCGCGGGGATGATGCAGGATGGGGCACTGTTTCCTTCCATTGTGCATGTGGTCTTCCCGAACTGAGGTCAACTGAAGAGCAAAAATAACTGGGATGAGAGACTATATCCATCCTCCAAGGTCGATGCTAGAAGGATGTGCATGCACACTACGTGCCATACTGCTCTCAAACGCAGATGGCTTTTTCCCCTCTAAGACTCAAAAAGCTCATTGCCTTCGAGTCCATTCTGAATTCTAGCAACCGAATAGAACAGAGAGGAGACCTGCTCCTAGGGGTTTCTGCAACGAATTCTCTATGCAAGCAGAAAGTCTCATGCTTGAGCCCCATGGTGGCTCCAACTTGCCAATCCAAACTTGTCGATCCATCTTGTCAAGGGTTTTCCTCTCCTTCCCTGCCCCTCCACTTTACCAAGCATGATGTCCTTCTCCTGAGCCTGCTCCTTCCTAAGAACATGTACAAAGATCCAAAGTACGTGACACAAAACTTCTCCATGACGGCTCCAACCATCCTCCTGCCTGTACTTCTTCCCAGAGAGTCCGTGATACTTCCAATATGTTGCCCCAACACCACATTTCAAAATGCAGTGATTTTTCTTTGAGTTTTCTTACTCAATGTCCAGCTTTCACATGCATGTAAAGTGATTAAAAACACCATGGCTTGAGTTAGACGCACCTTAGTCCTCAAAGTAAAGTCCATGCTTATCAAAATTTGCAAGGAGTCTCAAGTTCCAATTTATGCCTTAGCCCCACACAAATCATCAGAGATAATGACGTATCTCTGTTCTGTGAAATTCTCCCCATATGCATTAACTCCTTGATTCTAAAATTTGCACAAGTTTGTTGGATTATGTGCTTCTTAATTCCCCAAGGAAGGACAACTCATAGAACCTCTCACAGCTCCTGGGGAACTAAACTAAGTTCAAAACAAAGTCATTGTTATCAAGTCGATTCTAACTCATGAGAACACTATAAAACAGATTAGAAGTACTCCATAGGTTTCAAAGACTACCCTCTTTAGAGAAGCAGATGACAACATGTCTCTCTCACAGAGCAGAGGGTGGCATTAAGTTACTGACCTTTCAGTTAGCACTCAGTCACCAGGACAACATCCTGGGAAGCTAATCATGTCAAAGCAAGGAAAGCAATAGGTTGCCTGGGAGGAAAGGGTGTTGAAATTATAAAACATAATATTATAATAATATCAAATAGTGAAGAATCTATAGATGGGTTCTCCTGCCTGAAAAGGAGGTTGTGAGTGGGTGAGGGTTACAGGGACTGGTTTTCTATGTCTTACCTGAACCAACTTCCGGACTTTAGATACAAAGAGATGGTGAAGCACAATTTACTGGTCACTACAAAAAAAGCAGAGGAATTCATGTATTTGAATTATGGGGTTAGCTAAGAATATTAAAAGTGCCAAGGCCTGTCAGAAGAATAAATTTATTCTGAGACAAGTACAACAAGGATGCTCCATAGAAATAAAAATGGCGACTGAGCCCTGGTGGCACAGTGGTTGGGTGTGGATTGCGACCCACAGGGTTGATGGTTCAAGCCCAGCAGCAGCTCTCCAGGAGCAAGACTGGGCTTCCTACTCCCATCAGGTCAGTGATGCAAGAGGGAAAAAAAAGAAGTAAAAATGGCAAAACGTTGCATCTTCAACATATTTGTTAGGAGATAGTGAGAGCCCCAAACCAAATTCATTCCTGCTGAGTCCACTTTGATTCATAATGACCCTACAGGTCAGACAGAATTGCTCTTTTTAGTGTCCATAGCAGTGAATCCTTACAGGATTGAGATAGGCTCATGCTCTCCTGTGCAGTAGCTGGTGGCTTCCAACTGCTAACTTTTGCATTTAACGGCCTAATATGTAACCTTTAAGGATAAAATGGTTACTCCTTTTTCACCATTTCTTAATTTCGGAAGCAAAGGATGTAGAAGTGGAGGTGATGCGTGGGTGTTATTTGTTGAAATAGGAGAAATCATTCCCTTACTTGTGACTCATAGACTCTCATCTGCGGGGAGGTGCCTCTACCATTGTTACGGTGATTCAACATGGGTCCATGTGACTCATACATCTTCTTTGGCTTTGGGTGGGTCTGGGATGGGCGGAACCCTCATTAAAATAATAACAGTCACCAGCACCTGTTTGGGCGTTCCTGGCTTATGAAACCTATTTGTTTTACTTCATTTGCTTGTTACAAAGACACCGTGATACATCTTGGCCAGGTAGTAATGAGTGCCACACCCCTTTTTTCAGAATGGAAGGCTGAGATTTGGCGTGTGTAAGTAACCTCTTCAAGTTCATAATAGGGTACTAAGCTAAAGATCGATGCTCCATGGAAACTGGGCAATTTCTCACTGTCTTCCCTCAGTTCTGTGTAGTGGTAATGGTAAGGAAAAGATCAGTTGTTGGAGTTCACCTGCTAGTACTCACTCAAGGCTACTGAACTTGAGTTTGGGGGTTGATCTGATTACAGGAATCCCTCTTATAAATACCTAATGCACTTGGCTATTAAGCAACAGGTTAAAAGTTCGGGTCGACTCTAAGAAAGGCCTGACCATCTACTTCTCCCCACCCCTGCCTGCCTCCAAAAAAATCAGCCATTGAAAACTCTATGGAACGTGAATCCGAATGGGCTCAATAACTGGGGACCTTTATGAAAAATCTATTATTAACTCAAAACAGAAGAAAGTATCTTCTTATGCATGTATTCATTCACTTGGTGGCATTTATTGAGCACCTCCAATGTGCAAGAACTTATGGACAAGAGAAACAGGAGTCCTACTCCCGGACAGATACATCCTAATGGAGATCTCAACCTCTCTGCTATCAACGTGATGCCGATGCATAGCCACCCCCAAGGACAGAGCTGATCTGCTCCTGTGAGTTCCTGAGACTATGATCCTTCATGGGAGTAGAACTGCCGACTTTGCAGCTAGCAGCCCACAGCATAATCACTGTGCACCTGGGCAGGTCGTCCATAAACAGATAACGGGAAGATAATGATAACATATGAAGTGAACAAACAGGATGCTGTGGGAGAGAATAATAGGCAGGGAAGTCATTGGGATAAGGCAATTAGGAGAGGTGAACATGAGGAGAATGGCAAGACTCTGTCCTAGGATCCCAAGGAGCATGAGTCTTAGGTCATTCTGCAAAGGCTCTGGAGCAGGACAGATCTCACTACAAAGACAAAATCAGGAAACCTGTGTGCCCACGCAGCACTGCCAGGTCATTTCCTCACTGTCTCAAGCATCATTTCTTCATAAGTTGAGTTCTGCTTGACTCTTCACCAGCATTCAAAACAGTATCTACTGTGTGAATAAGACTTTGTGCTATTAAAATATATTTTTTAAGTGAGGCCCATCATTTTACCTCATGAGATTCCCTCAGCAGTTCACTGGAGTATTCACGTTCTTCTTTCACAGGGCATGAGAACCTGGGAGAGAAGCTGTGACCTGTCGAGGCACTACCCAGAGTTGCAAAGCCAGAGCCTTCTTAGCCGTAGCTTGGTCTTGCAGTATGACACAGTTCTTTGTCTTCCTCCTCTAAGTTCAGAGTTTTTCCCATCCTTCTTGTGGTCGTACATATTCAATAAGCGAAAGGAAAACAAAAGAGTTGTGCAAGCAGCATTTGCTATCCCAAGAACCTGGGTCCACATACTGGTTTTGTTTTTGCTTTCTTAATGAAATTGAGGGTTCTGGGTGTTTCTGTCCTCTTGTCCAAGCAATATGTATACTGTGTATAAAAACTGCAAGTACATTTGATTAGAGTGCTGCCCACCCTCACATTAAACAAGGAAATGTTTGAAAAGCACACAAGGTGGATGGCTTGAACTTGCATTTCACTTAGTTACCATTTCTGGAGGGTCTTGTTTTGTATATGCAAGACTGTTTGCAACCACAACAAATGATTCAGGGGAGATACAAGTGATTTAAGAAATGTTCATAGGTATTTTGCTAAACTCCTATGTGCTGTGTGACCTTGGAAATTATACTTAACCTCTCTTTGCATCCATCCTCCCCATAAGGGAGGATTAAGTCTATCACAGAGGATTGTTACCACGATGAAATGTGCAAAAATTTGTAGTATTTAGGGCAGCGCCCGGTGTATATCATTTGCTTAAATCATCCATCTTCTTTTTTTTAATCTTACTTGACTCAAGGTAAATCTCACTGATACAAACAGTTAATGTTCCCTGCAGTCTGAATCCATGCAGAAACTCTTTTGAAGACAGGTCTGGTAATTCACTTGCAGAAACAAAATCAGCTATTGAAAACTCTGTGGAGCAGAATTCCATTCTGACACATAGTTATCATGTGCCAGAATCGACTCCACGGCAACTGACTTGCTTTGGTTAAAGAATTGGGATTGATTTCTTCATATTTCTCCCTCTCCTGAGTCCTGGTAGCTATCAGCAATCCCTGGTGAGTTTTTGTTGTTGGGTAGTTTTCTCATGAAATCTGTGGTCTTCTTGGATGAGTCTCCTCTATTCAGAAATGATTTTGTTAGGACCTACCCTGCTCTGGCAGGACCTTATAAGGTAAAAGTAAGCCTCCCACTTCCCTCCCCCACTTTTTGCCAAGATTTACAGAATTGATGATGTCAGTATATACATGGGGGACACGGCACAATTCAACTCGTAGCAGGCATGTTCAGAGAACAGCTACTAGTCTGGCTTGGGCAGAGTGCACCAAAAACTGCTGCCATCCCATCAGTCCTGAATCATAATGACCCTACAAGACAAAGGCTGTCCTTGTGGGTTTCCAAGTCTGCATATCCTTATGGTGTAGAAAGAGCCATCTTTCTTCTGAGGAGCGGCTAATGGTTTTGAATCACAGACTTTGTAGTTAGCAACACAATGCATAAATCACTAGGCCACTCGAGGTCCTGGGGCAGAGGATAGAGTGTGCAAAGACTTCCACAGAAACTGCTCTCCATAGAGAGAACTAAGGGGCCTGCAGGGCTCGCTGATGTATTTACCTACCCTCAGCCCATGTCCATCTTCTCTCTCTCCGTGCTGTCATCCAAATGCTATCTTCCATGCAGTCACCACCAGCCCTTTGCACACTCCCTACTCTCTACTTAGACAAATCTTCCTCCTTTTTCATTGAACAGTTAGCCTTACTCACACTGCTCACTCAAGTCAAGCTTTAAGTACTTACCTGATCAAGCTTATGCCCCCTTAAAAGTTCTTACAATCTGTGCACCTTGTGGATACCATTGATCTCTGTCTGTACCACCCTAGGTTGGCAACCTCATGATAAGTGTCACTGTGTGTATTGTTATTCACCATTTTATCTCTAGATCCAGTCCATTGCTATCATAAAATTGATGCTCAGTTATTACTTTAGTGGGTAATCAATTCAAACAAAGATATACCTTAGAAGGTAAAATCAATTTTATGCTGCAAAATTAATAAAACAAAGCTAAAATGAGGAACCGTGAAGCATATGTACTTGCTCAGTAGACTTCAGGGCCAATAACTGGTACAATGAAAACTGGACTCTAAAAAGCTTCATCTTGCAGCCACACAAAGGAAGATTGGAAGAGGAAGGTGACTGTGTTAGTGTGGGTAGGCTAGAGAAACAAATTCATAAACACTCATAAGTGTTTAAGAAAGAGGTTTATATACAAAAGCAATGGAACATTGAGAAAACATCCCATCCCAGTTCAATCCAAGTTCATAAGTCTGTTATTAGCCCACATGTCTAACACCAATCCATAAGTCCTCTTCAGACACATAAAGCACATGCAATGACATCAGGACAATCACAGGCCAGTGGTTGCAGAATCTTGTGTATCCAGGGACAGTAGAAGCATCTCAGAACTGGCAGGGGTCTCCCCTTGGCTCCTGCAGTTTCCAGGGCTCCGGGTCTATCAGCATGCTGCTAAGTGTCTTGTCAACTGCAACATCTCCCAGGGAGTGAAGTAAGAGATAGCGTTTCCTGCCTCCAAGAAGGAATTACCACATGTCCAAGAATTCTCTTGAGAAGGTTGTGCCCACACAGAGGTGTCATTGGCTATCTTCAGATTGACAGGCTAGACTTCACCCCTACACTCTTAATCCTCGAATTGACACCAAATTAGGTGACTGCCACAGTGACCAACTGTGTGACTTTTACAACAACACAGGTTGAGAGATCATGAGAACCTGAGTTCTGCTAGTGACATCAAATATGAAACAGAAAGGAATAGATGAATATACATTGTGGGTTCTGGGTCCTCAGAACAATTTAAGCAATTAAATATGGGGGGTGACCTAAAGTTGACCCCAGATTTGCATTGTAGGTTGTACATAATAGCAGTAGATTGCTCAATTGGAAAGGGTGTGAGGAAACCCATATGAGTTGTTCACTACAGATTAGTAAGTACAAATAAGTTCAAATATATTTTGCCTACTTTGCACACTAGCCCTTTTGAAAAAAAAAAGCTTTTGATTCAGTGGGAAGGTGCAGCCAGACATAGAAGCTGTTTTGATATGGTGGAATATAAATTGTTGACTAAATGTTCATAGGTAAGCACAGTATGCCTAGGCCTTCCCTTGCTTTCTGGGTACTCAGACACTGCTGGCAACAGACTTTCTCAGTCAATGGTATCAGCAACATCACTGCCCCATTCAAAGATGATCGCCAGCTACTCTAATTTGAATGTCTGCTGCTCTGCACAATCCCAGAAAAAAATCTAGTCTCCTGAATCTGTTTCCTAGAAGACATCTTCCCTGCCTCCCATCCCAGATGTCTGCCTAGAAATTTCTCCCATTCCGGTTATCATTCTGGAACCTCCACATTTTACAAATTTGAGTGTATTCCAATTTCACTGCATAGGCCATGATTGAGCTAGTTTGAACCTGTATGAAGACCTGCTTAGAAGCAGCTTGCCTGGGCCACTCCCTAACGCATGCCCTGAACGCGTCCTCAGGGATTGTTTGTGATTCAGCTACAAAGAAAGTCTCAAAAAAGGCAAAGGCCTCAAATATTTCTTCTTCAAACCTCTGGAACCCTGCTAGTAAAATCAACCATTTTCAGTAAATTCAGTCATTTTCAATTTTAACAAAGTCCTTTCCAAAGTTTTTATTTTTCTCCTTTCAATTGCATTAAGACTTCTTTTTTGGTAACATTTTATGCACTTTGCACTCACTTAAATTTTCTTTTAATCTTCTCCATCACCGTTAAATAGTACCACCATCCCGTCAGTTGATCAGAACAAGATTCAGATGGTAAAACACATTTCCCTCTCGGACTTTACAACTCTTTTCACTTCCATTGAAAAACCATTCCTAGAAACATGACCCTTCTAAAACGGAGCAAGTAAATTTAGCTCTATCCAGTTCCTGTATCCAGTACCCAAGACCAAGTGATTGCTGTTTCTGAAGTAGACACCTGCATAAGCTTCATCACAGAGCTCAGGTACTGTAGCAGGTCATATGTTATATTACTAATGATAAGGTTGGTAGTTCAAGTTTGCCAGCTGCTCCAAAAGTGAAAGATGAGGCTTCCTGCTCCCATAAAGATTTAAAGGGCTTGAAGCACTTGATGAAGAAGGTCAATCAATCAGTGTGGGCTCCAGTATTCATTGAAGTTCAGTGTAAAAAAAAAGTCCCCACAACTGAACTAATCAACAACAAGAGAGAAGGAGAAAAACTGCCAAGGATTTCCTCTTACTTGGATCCACCAGCAATGTTCCTGGGATACATCAAATGGCATATTGTCTTAGGCAAATTTTCTGCTCAAGAACTCTTGAAGATGTTAAAGAATTATGTTGTCATTTGGAGGACTAAGGTACACCTGACCAAAGCCATGGTATTTTCAGTCCTCTCATATGGATCAGCTAGACAGTGAGTAAGGAATATAATGGGGGAATGATGCATTTTACTTATGGCATGAACTAAGATCATTGTACATACATACCTTGGACTTCCAGTAAAACCAACAAATCTTCTTGGGAAAATGTACAGCAGGAATGCTCCTCAGAAGTGAGATGGTGAGACATCACCTCACATATTTTAGACATGTTATTAAGCAAGACCAATTCCCAGAAAAGATCATCATGTTTAGTAGAGGGTCAGAGAAATAAAGGAAGGCTCTCCATGAGCTCTGTTGACCCAATGACTGCAGCAATGGGCTCACAGAGGAGAACCTGTGTGAGGATGGTAAAGGATTGGGCAGCCTTTCATTCTGTGATGCACAGCGTTTCTGTAAGTCAGAGGACATCTGATAGTCATATGACTTCTAACAACAAAACACAGGTTGTTCTGTGATGTTGTGGTCTTTTTCACAGACTGTGTGAATTCTCATTACTTCCAATCTTCCTTTCTGATTTCCATTACCCCCTTTTTCCTGCAAGCTCTTTTTATATCATCTTTGCTTAGGGTAAATATGGACCATTCGGTTTCACATACATGCTTATTTAAAGGTGCGTGATATGGTGATACTGCTTATTTTAAAAGCCAATCTGTTATTTAGCTGAAAGATGATCTCAAGAGCATGCTCAGTTTAAAGCATATCTTATGAATGCAATCTTAAAGATTTCAAGCTTCTCTATCTGTTCAGTAAATCTGAGTATTTTTAGAAATTTTATATTTGTTCTACATTTTTTTCTCATTCTAGGAAGAGCCACCTATACCTGTTCCTCCCTTATCAACCATTCCATCATCTGGCATTACAACTTTACAGTGAGAAACCTCCTGTCCTGCATTAACAATGCACCTGTGTGTGTTAGATTGGGTTCTTTAGAGAAGAAAATCGTGGCATTTATGTGTTTTTGTATATCTCACTGCCATCTAGTCAATGCTGGCTCTTAGTGACTTCTCTGTGGGTTTCCAAGACTGTAACTCTTGATTGGAAGCAGAAATCCAAGTCTTTCTCCCATGGAGTTAGTGGTGGTTTTCAAACTGTCAACCAGACAGATCACAACCCAGAGCATAACTCGAATGCCATCAAGGCTTCCAGGTTTGTGTATATATAAACAATTTACACAATTGTGGCTGAAGGCAAGTTCAGGGCAGTTCAAATCAGGCTTATCCTGAGTCATAAAAGCTGATGAACAGAAAGAAGGATGATGAAAAGAGGCACAGCTGATAGATGCAGAGGTAAATGAATCAGAAATCAGCTGAATGCCTCCACCATAGGCAGTCTGCTGACAGGTCCAGTTATCAGTAGGTTACTCAACAGAAAATTAAAGAACTAGGTCAAGATCCAACTCCAATAGAAGGCAAAGAGCCAAAGAGATGTCTACTCTGTTCAGTCTCTCTCTTACACAATAGACCAAACCTTCAATGAAATGTCATCAGGCTGTAACCCAATTAATAAATTGAGCTCTGTTCTACCCTTACCCAGCAGTGTCTAGTTAACATAATCCTTGATCATCACATCTGGCAATAACAAATGCTGAGGTACAAGGTGAGAGTAATGCTGGCTGTGATGTGTCAACTTGGGCCATGATTCTTAGAAGTTTGGTAGCTATGTAATAATGTAATCTTGTTCTATGATAAAGCCACTCTCCAGTTTGTGATTTCATGTGCTCATGCTATATTTTTGCATAACACCAACTTTTGCATTATCTGGTCTATGAGACCATGTCAATAAATGAGAAGTGAGTTTACTGTGTCCCTTGATAGAATGGTTGTTAGTGCTAGCCAGACATCACCTAGTTCTTCTGGCCTCAGAACAGATGAGGCCATGGCTTGGGTGAACCACTAATCTTTTTTTAATATAGGTTTTATTGGGAGCTCTTACAATATTCAATACATCATTCGTATTAAGTATGCTTGTACACATGGTGCCACATTCAGCTACAAACCTTTTCTACTTGAACCCCCCACCCCCCAGCATAAGCACCTCTTTCCCTCATTCCTCTAGTTCTTTATTTTTTTTTAATTCCAACTCCCCATATTTCCCCTTCCCCCTTCTCATCTCCCATGAACTCCTAATAATTTACAAATTGTTGTTACCTCTTCATATTGTACAGTGTCCAATGTGTCACCTCACTCACACACACCCATTATCCATACCCCAGAGAGGAAGTCACATGTAGATCCCTGAAATTAGTTCCCCCTTTCTACTCTACCATTCCTCCACCCTCCCAGTGTCACCACTCCCCACTAGTTTCAAGGGAATATCTATCCTAAGTTCCCACATTTCCAACTCCAATGTACATCCCCTGGTCTAACCGAATCTGTCTGGCAGAATTGGGATCATGATAGTGACTGGGAGGAAGCATGTGAGAACCAGAGGAAAGTTGCACATTTCATTGCTACTACACTGTACCTTGACTGGATCATTTCCTCACTGCAACCCCTCTCTAAGAGGATGTCACTTCACTTATTTATGGGCTTTGGATCTCTAATCTGAACTCCCCCTCATTTATAATGATATAATTTTTAGGCCTTTGATGCTTGATACTGGATCCTTTGACACCTTGTGGTCACACAGGCTGTTGTGCTTCTTCCATGTGGACTTGATTCTTAGCTAGATGACCACTTATTTACCTTCAAGCCTTTAAGACCCCAGGCACTATATGTTTTGACAGCCTGCACCATCAACTTTTTTCACCACATTTGCTTATGCACATATTTGTCGTTAGTGATTATATCAGGAAAGTGAACATATAATGTTATGATTATTAGTTCTTGAAACCTGATCATTTATCCCTTTGGCATATCTTGATCCCATAAGCTGATGTGCTTCTTCCATGTGGGCTTTGTTGCTTCTGAGCTGGATGGCCGCCTGTTTACTTTCAAGCCTTTAAGACCCCAGATACTACATGTTTTGATAGCCAGGCACCATCAGCTTATAACTATCTTCTTCGAATCTTTGGGTTCCTTTTTCTCTCTTGCACTAGATAAATAGACATTAATACTTTTATCATAGATGCCTGCTCAAAAACTTTCAAGATACCAGCTACTACTCATTATACTAGAATGTAGAATAATATCTTTTTGAACTATGTAGTATCAATTGACCTAGTTGTCCTCTGTTGTAAGCCTTTAAACCCAATTGCTTATATCTAATACTTAGATACAAATCTGCCTCCTCTGTGTTTTATTGTATATATGAAAAGATTTTTAGCACAAACTTACATGCATAGGTATATGCCCAGGTATCTATGCATGTGCATCCATATGATCACATTTGCATTCTTAATCATATGTATGTATATATGTCTACTTATGTAACCACACACATTTTGGTTGTGATTACTGTCAGAATTTTACAACTATACCTTGGAAATATTGTAAGTTCAATCTCATGTAAAAGGTATGGTAACATTTTGCTGTAACTTATTAAGCATTTAATAGCATTATGAAAAATAATTTTGAAATACTGTGAGAATTACCACAATGTGCCAAAGAGACAACATGAGAACATCTTTTAAAAATGGCCCTGACCAGAACACAAGAGAACAAATGAAGGAGGAGTAAGAGAGGATGGATTATATCCTGGCCCATGAGCCTTCAGGACGATATTTCCACTCAGAACAGCCGATACAGAGAGAGGATCATATGGCTGGTCCCAATATGAAATAAAGCTACCCTTGCTGACCCAAGGCCTTTCAGGGTCACCAATGGATGGAGAAACAGGGTCAGGATTATATCCTGTGTGACCAACCATACCATGGCAAAAAACTAAGGGTATGCCACAGAGCATGGAGCTCCAGATAGAGCACCAAGGATATATTTTGGGGCCTGGGAGTGGTACCCCATCCAACTCAACCAGGAGGCACTCCTGGAGGTCAATGAACAGACGTTAAACTATTTGCAGGTTTTTGTATTGTTATTATTTTTGTATTTTTGCATGTAGTATATATGTTGGACATTGGGTTTTTTGTTGATGTTGTCACTGTTCGGCTTTCTTTGGTTGCCTCATATTAGGATGCCTTTTTTGTGTGCATATTGTCTTCTCTGCAGGTCTATCTGGATAGGGTGGGCTGGATGGGCAGTCCAGGGGCAGGGATGACAGAACTGATTGTTCTAGGGTGGACATGGGGTGAGTTGTTGGCCACCCCAGGGATGGGAGGGTAGCAGGTGGTTCAGGGTCGGTAGCAGGAAGGGTGTGGGAGATCCGATAGGGATTGATCAATACTAATGTAAAAGGGAGAAAATTCTGAAACCCAAATGGAGGTTGAGCATGTTGGTGGGTCAGGAGGAGGTATGAAGAAAGAACTGGGAGTAAGGGGCATTTATAGAGGTTAAATACAGGCATGTACATACATGCATATATTTAAATATGGTGATGGGGAAATAGATCAACATGCATATACTTATAGGGTTAGTATTAGGACAGCAGATGGGCATTAGACCTCCACTCAAGGACCTCAGGGGAAGAACATTTTGTTCTATTAAATTGGCATCCTATGATGTGCACCTTTCTGACATGATCACTGAAAACAAAAGTGTGCATAAACAAATGTGGTGAAGAAAGCTGATGGTGCCCCAGCTATCAAAAGATGTAGCATCTGTGGTCTTAAAGGCTTGAAAGTAAACAAGTGACCATCCAACTCAGAAGTAAGCCCACATGGAAGAAGCACAGCAATCTGTGCAGCCACGAGATGTCAAAGGGATCCGGTATCAAGCATCAAAGAACTAAACATTGCATCATTATAAATGAGGAGGAGTGCAGATTGGGGACCCAAAGCCCATCAATAAGTGAAGCGACACCTTCCTCTAGAGGAGTTGCAGCAAGGAGATGAGCCAGTCAAGGTACAGTGTAGTAACAATGAAATGTGCAACTTTCCTCTGGCTCTCACGTGCTTCCTCCCATTCACTATCATGATCCCAATTCTACCAGACAGATTCAGCTAGACCAGGGGATGTACACTGGAGTTGGGAGCATGGGGAATTTAAGAAAGATGATCCCTCAGGACTAGTGGAGGGAGTGGTGATACTGGGGGCAGGGGGTGAAGGGTTGGTACAGTAGAAGGGGGAACTGATTTCAGGGATCTACATATGGCCTCCTCTCTGGGGTACGGACAACAGGAGCATGGTTGAAGCGACACATTGGACATTGGGCAATATGAAAAGGTAGTAGCAATTTGCAAATTATTAGGGATTCATGGGGGAGGGAAGGGAGCAGGAGAAATATGGGGAGCTGGAATTTAAAAAAAAAAAAAGAACTAGAGAAAAGGGGGAAAGAGTAGCTTATGCCAAGGGTTCAAGTAGAAAATATTTGAAAATGAGTATGACAACATATGTACAGGTGTGCTTGATACAAATGATGTATTGAATGTTATAAGAGCTATAAGAGCCCTCAATAAAAGCTATATTTTTTTAAATGGCTTCATTGAATTTTCTTGAAACCAGGTTGTCACAAATCATTACACACTGCCCTTCCAATTGTAAAATACATAATGTCTGCAAAGCATAGTGAAGCACAATAAAATGTGGTGTGCCTATTGATGTTACAACAATTACCAAATGTGCCCCTTCCCTTTGGACACTTCTGAGTGCCATCCAGTTGTGCAATCTTCACTCACTGTCTTTACCCTCACAAAATGTAACTATTGTTTGCTATCTGGAAAGTGATTTCTCTTCCTCCCTGTCCTGTCCTTGGGTAACCATTAATGAACATTGCTTTCTATGTATATATATACTCCAATCATTTTTTTGAAAAATGTAATTTTTTGTAATATTTGTCCTTTTGTGGTAATTTATTTGACTCAGCTTATCTTCCAGATTCATTGATGTTGTGTCTTAAGAGATCATAATCATTCTTTATCACATGTAGTATTGCATTGTACATAGGTAGCACAATTTATTTATCCATTCACCTGTTGGTAGACACTTGTTAGGTGCCATCAATTTGGATCCGACTCATAGTGACTCTATTATGTATAACAAAATGAAGCCCTGCCCAGTGCTGTCTCATCTTCACAATCACTATCATGTTCAAGTATATTGCTGCAACCTCTGTGTCAAGGGTCTTCCTCTATTTTCTTGTTCCTCCACTTTATCAAGTATGATATCCTTTTCTCGGCACTTCTCTCTACCACAATACCATATTTTAGATGCCATATCTAAAATATGTGAGACATCACACCAAACGCACTTCTAAGGAACAAACTGACTATACTTCCCACACAAATTTCTCTGTCATTTTGGCAATCCAGGGGATTTCCAATATTATTTGCCAGCACCAAAATTGAAATTCTTTTTTGATCTTTCTCATTCACATATGTATGAGCTGATTGAAAATGCCATGGTTTAAGTCAAGTGTACTTTAATCCTCAAAGTAAGATTCTTGCTTTTCAATATTCTAAACAGGTCTTGAATAGCAAATTTAACCAGTGTAACTCATTCTTTGATCTTTTGACTACTGCTTTCATGAGCAATGAGGATAGATCCAAGAAAAACAAAATCCTGACAGCTTGAATCTCTTCTCCATGTATCATGCTGTTATCCATTTGGCACAGTTTCAAGAATTTTGATTTTCTTTTCATTGAATTGTATGTAATCCATGCTAAAGGTTGAAAATGTTTGACCTTCATCAGCAAGTGCTTCAATTCCTCTTCAGCAAGCAAGACTGTGTCATCTGCGTATTGCAGGTTGATGGACAATTAGCTATTGGTGAATGATGCTACAATGAGCTTAGGTGTCCATATGTCCATTGCATCATTGCAGTTAGATCGCCAAGGTATTTTTCTTAGGAATAGAATTGCTGTATCATAAGATATTTGCATGTCTAGTGTTTTGAAAGAGCCATACCATTTTCAATAAAGGTTGTGTCTTTTACAATCCCAACTGCAAAGTCCCAATCCCCCCACAACCTTGTCATATTTGTTTTCAATTTCTTGTTATTATTTTTATGGCGATTTTTGAAAGGGTCAAATGATATCTTAAGGTAATTTTGATTTGCATCTTTCTTGCAGCTCTCTCAGAGCTAATGGAGGGAGCCCTGATGATGCAATGGTAAAGCATTCTACTGCTAACCCAAAGACTAGCAGTTCAAACTCAATAGTTGTTCTTCAGGAAACAGATGTGACGGTCTGCTTCTCTGAAGATTTTCAGTCTACTCTGTCCTGTAGGGTCACTATTAGTCATAACTGACCGATTACTTTTGTTTGTTTAGGTTAATCGCTAATGATCATATATTTTAATTGTTTGTTTGTTGTCGCTGTTAGTTGCCATTGAGTTGATTCTAACTCATGATGACGCTATGTAAAGCAAAATATACCCTGGCTAGTCCTGTGCTAGACTCACAATTATGGTCATGGTTGAGTCCATTATTGCAGCCACGGTGGCAGTTCACCTTGTCAAGGGTCTTCCTCTTTTGCACTGCCCCTCCGCTTTACCCACCACGGCGTTAGGTAAATGAGCGTTGTTTGTTAGCCACCTGAATGTCTTATTCAGTGAGGTGTTTATTCGTAATCTTACTTTAGCTTTCAACCAAATTGATGAGTTATTAAAGTTATATATATATATATGTACATATATTTAACTATTCCATTAGTAAAAGGTGGTGTTGTGAGTAATCCATAGGAGAAAGGTGAGACGTTCTATTCTCATAAAGATTTTACAGTCTCTGAAACATATAAGAGAATTGCTATAGTCACTGAGTCATAATGGGCCTGGTGGCAGTCAGTTTTGGGTTTATTCAATTATTTTCAAAGTTTCATGTAAAATTAGCAGATCAAGGTGCCTGTTTCTCCAGCTGCCCCCGCCTCTGCTTGGACTTGATCTCTTCCCTATCATGCACGCTTCCCCTATTTCACTAGAAGAATGACAGGGGAGTTCTCGACTCTATGCCAAACCACCAAACTGTGCAACATTGGTGTAAAATCACACACAAGCTCTGCTCCATAAAGGTCACCCTGAGAGTAAAGGAATTCTACTGAGACAGGATATTTCACTATTTTCCTTTTTCCGATGCAAAAACTCACTGTCTGGAATTGACCTGGTTTCATAGTGACCCGATGGGCCAAAGTAAAATTGCCCACATGGTAAATCTTTTTTTTTTTCAAATGGTAAATCTTGATGGCAGCAGAAAGTTGCATATTTCTCCCTTGGAACACCTGTTAGTTTTGAATTTCTGACCTGGTGGTTAGCAGCCCAACCTAAAACTTACTACTCAACCCAGACTCTGTTCCGTTTCTTCAGCACTATCAAGTGCTGCACCATGAGCATGGTGCCCAACTTGGACAGGAGGTGATCAGAGATGACCAGGTAGTCTGACTGGAAGCAGAGCAGATACAATGACACTGCAGTGGGTACTCTTCAGTCTGCATGGGTTCAGCTTCAGATGATGCAATAAATTTGACATGTGCTCCAATAGAGTCTCAAAGATCCTAGAAACTACATGGAACATATTATTTCCATGTAGATGTCGATTTACTGGAAAAACTTCTATCCATGACAGAAGCCTACATTTTGGGACCCCCAAGGTCTCCAAAGACCTCTGCATGGTACTGCATCCCAGATCTACTGTTAACATGACAAGCAGTGTCAGCGGAGACTATATCGGGCAACCCTTGTAAGCTGTCTTTACTTAGTGTCCAGTGCCTTGGAGGAGTTAGACAGAGAGAACAAAAAGGTAGACCTGGACCTCTACCATCACAATCATTGAATGTCTTGCAGCAAAAACTTCATGGAAGAGTGTGGATTAGAGGCCCACAAGGAACTCTTTCAGGTCACATATAGCTGAGTCCTCATCACTCAGTAATTTCTGTGCGACAAGATCCAAGAGACTGTGAAGGACTTGTCTGCTCATTTTCACAAGTCATGAAAATAACATAAAGCACAAATGAACAAAGTAATCAACTTATGGAGTGAGGCAGAAACCAAGGGACCTGGTTCTGCTGAATCCAAGAGACAGGAGCACACAGCACACTCATGATGCTTCCACTGTCCCAGATACCCAACCTGCACTTGAAACAGTCTTTCTAAATATTTTTGAGATTAGACCTTTATCAGAGATGTCATTCCCACAGATTTTTCCCAGTTGTAGGTGATCTTGTTGATATTTTGATAAGTATAAATATTTTATATTCAATAATCTTCATTAACACTCCCACTCAAATGGGTTGATATTTCTTCTGTTCTCTGTTTTCTTGTCCAACTGTCACATGCACATGAGGAAATTGAGAAGACTGTGGCTTGGGTCAAGTTCAACTTAGTTCTCCTCTTTTATATTTCAAATCCAGTGTTCTCTCTATAGAAAACCTTCCACCAGAGGAAGTGGTGATTCCTTTCAGTTCCCATAACTCCACATAATATTATTTCCTTGTACCACTTATCTCTGTGCGAAATTATTTTGCTCATTGATGGGTTTCCTTGACCCACTCTGTTGCCATGGTTTCAAATTCAAATTACCTTGCATTCCTAGTTCCTATGTGTTCTCAGTACCTAAAACAAAACCTGGTATATAGCAGGTGCTCAGTAATATTTGTTACATTAACATAGAATATATTAACAGAAAATCACTGAATGTATGTTTTTCCTTAAAAAGACTTGTATTTCCCCTATTTTGGCTACTATTTAGGCAAATGTTAAGTCTACCTCAATCTGATCACTTAGACAATAAATTCTGAATTCAAAGTGAGTTAGGTGAAGCTTTGTTTATTCAGTATTATAAATTTTATACAGTAGTATAGCTATGGATAAGTCACTTCACCTCCCTGAACATTAAGCCCTTTGTGTGAAAAAATGCTGATAATAGTAATATTTATTTCTCAAAAGATTTTTGTGCACACAAAGCAAGACACTACTTGTAAAACTCTTTAGCCAAGAGCCTTGAAATGGCCCAGCCAAAACCAAACTCACTACCATCAAGTTGATTCAGAATCAGGAACACTATAGGATGAAGTAGAATTGTCCTTGTGGATTTTCAAGACTAAATCTTTATGGGAATAGAAATCCTCATTTTCATACCACTTAAATTACTGGTCTTCAGTGAACATTATTACAACTCGATGTTGGTTTTGTCATATTGATAGGCATGGCAGCTACATAAATTCATGTCAACTTGAAGATATATTAAAGTGTAGGGGTGGATTCTAGCCTGTCAACCAGGTCACAGCCTGATGAAGACTCCTTGTGGGTGTAGCCTTCTAATAAGGACATTTCTGGGAACCTACCTCCACCCCTTCTCTCTGCTTTCACATTCCTGCTGACTAACCCTAGTTGCTGTCAGAGTCCTGGAAATGTATCCACCACTATTGGCTTCACTATACTTTGCACATACAGCCCCGTGATAGTCCCGCATTCTTCATCACTGCTTGTGGATGCAGGAATCTAAAGAGGGACTTATGGACTCGTATCAGACTTATGGACTTTGTTGGACTAGACTGGAATGTTTTTTCAATGAATAATTATTTCTTGATATAAAGCTCGTTCTTGCATATATATCAGTGCTACTGGATTAGTTTCTCTAATCAACCCAGTCTAACAAAAGAGGATGAAAAAGTTAGTCTACTGTTAGTTAAAATGTTAAAAATACAACAATTCAATTTTTTAGTTTGTCAGAAATTGAAAATGTAACAGACCTTTTGCTGTAAAAAATTCTTTTAAGTTTAATCAGTAGTGCTGGTCTTCTAACTCAGAAAGGCAGTAAGTAAAGCCTTTAATTTAGATACCCAGACAATAAACAACCTCCATTTACATAAGCAATGGATTGTGAAGTTTCAGGGGATGCTGGTCTGGTCAAATTCTTGTGAAATGTACATATTATTTCCTGTGATTATTGTAAAATTTTCTGTCACATCATTTAGGGTATATAGCTTGCTGGATCATCATTAGATTTTCAAAGCACTTTAAAGATAACGAACCCCAGGGTTTCCTTTTGCCTCCAGCTTGCAGAATAAACATAAGATTCTCTCAAATGAAACTCTTCTCGGTGTTTGAGTAACACAAAGACAAGCAATACCAGACCCCTGTTCCCAGCAGCACCATCAGTAGCTATCATCCCATGTACAAGTGGTAGATTTGGGGTAGAAAGTTACTACCATCACTTTTGCTCAGACTAGACACCTGACCCAGATAGCGAGGTCCAGGGCTAGAAAAGGAGAGATGTGGTCTGTAAAGAGACACCTTTGTGGCACCCAAGAAATTGCCTCTCAGTCTGTGTGGCCACATCGTCACCCTTGGAGTCTCTGTAGAAACTTAAATCCATCAGTCACCATTCTTCAAGATGCATAAAATGCACTGACTGTACCTGGGCTAGTCCGTTGGTATATCGGACATGCTTGGTCTTTTGGGATGCCGTCAAAGTATAAAAGGCTTTTACATTGGTATGATGCTGAATCCAAAGTAATCTTGATATAAGACCCTCAGAAACAATGACTACACTTGCCCAGGGTATTAAAAAGAAAAGGAAGTCGTTCCACTCTGAGCCAGTCCTACATGGTGTTCTGCATTATAAACAATAAGAGCAAGATTATTGACCCAAGAGAGTTGCGCCATCCAAGGCCATATCCCAAGGGATGCTCACTGGAAAAATGGATGAACCTGATCCTTTATAAGACATATCTATTAGTCTGTATCCATGATATTTAGACAGTATGAAAAGGCTTTTATTTCAGTACACCTAATAACTTCTGATGCTTGGGTTGGGACATGTTATGATGCACTCATATAAGGAATGCATGTCCTTCCTTTGCTAGAACTCATTGAATTACCTGATAGTGTAGTAAACATTCTCAAGAATGCCCAGAGTGAAATGCACTAATAGCATATGTCTTGTGAAGACTGCAGCACTGGCCTCATACACCAGGACTCTGGGGAGCACATCATTTACTTTGAAGTATTTGGAAATCATGGCTACATGTCAATACCTCCTCGGGTTAAGAACTATCAACAGCACAGGATGAAAGAGACTAAGAAGCGCCTCATAGAGAAAATGGGAGAAGCAAAGGGGAGACTCACTGAAAACTTTCAAGAAACCAAAGAAAGTTTCTTGGAAGAGAAAAATGGAATAGGGGACTTACACTAGGGCATAGAGAACTCATGTACTTTAATTTAACCTTTTGGGATTATAGATAATAATGCATTCACCTGATTTTTGTTGTTGTTAGTTTCTTACATATGCCATTTAAATAGTGAAGATACATTTTAGAAGTAAAAATCTCTTAAAAAAACATGTTATCTGAAAGGAAAAAAATGAACCTAATGTGAAATTTTCACATCAATAGTAGCATCAAGCATTGGTTAGAGTTCTTTTCCAAACCTTCAGAAATAAATTTTTTACATGTTATGTTGCCCTCTATAACATATGCAGAAAATAAAAATGTCTTTGGATAATCTGCTTGTTATGATTCTTCTTTATGTTACCCAGTAAAACTTTCATTAAGTATGGATAATCTGCTTGTTATGATTCTTCTTTATGTTACCCAGTAAAACTTTCATTAAGTATGGAGACAATTTATCATCAAACCAAAATTCTATGAAAACAATATATGATAGCCACATACCAAGTAAAATATAGATATGAAGAAAGTTGAATTATAACAAAGACATAAATATAAGTCGGATTTATTGTTTTTATGTAAATGAAAAATGACTCTTTAAAATTTATTTTTATTGAAGCTTGTTACACTCAAACATTTTAATCATAGATGATTTTCAAAATTGTATTTTGGTGGAGGGTACATAAAAATTTTACCCTTTTCATTCGTGTGGGGGGTGCAGGGAGGGGGGGTAAATGAGGAGCTGATGCCAAGAGCTCAAGTAGAAGCAAATGTTTTGAGAATGATGATGCAACAAATGTACAAATGTGCTTGACACAATGG
This sequence comes from Nesogale talazaci, assembly GCA_004026705.1. Classification (NCBI taxonomy): domain Eukaryota; kingdom Metazoa; phylum Chordata; class Mammalia; order Afrosoricida; family Tenrecidae; genus Nesogale; species Nesogale talazaci. The sequence goes on from PVJH01000142.1 coordinate 114,527, forward strand.
ATGGGTGTATGGATTGTAATAAGACTTGCATGAAGCCCCACTAAAATGAATTTTTATAGAAAGAAATGAAGATCTCAAATATAAAGTAAAAAATTATCGCAAATATGTACAAATATGCTAAATACAGTTGATGAATGTATTTTTATAAGAATTGTAAGAGTCCCCAACAAAATGATCTTAAAAAGAAAAAAAATGTGTCCTTTTCAACTCATTTTCAGAGGAAAGGGAAAAGGAATTATATTTGGGGCTTATTCATTTTATATATGCATATGTATATATATCAACATTCACAGCTTATTGTTTTCAACTGAATAAAAATCTAGGAGACTAGCAGTCTCCCCCCCTCCCCCCATCAGACTGTCATAAATTCCTCGCTCTCCTGGGCATGTGGACAGGAATTTTTCTTCAGTTAGTTAGGACTACATTCCCAGTGTTGGGACTTCAGAGTTAATATTGATTTCATTATGAAGGACATTTTAAAATCAGAACTGCTTCTCTTTCCCTTAGACTGAAATACCCATGCTTGGGCATTTTACTTGAATTTTTCATAGCAAGCTATACATCAAATCCCTTTTGGGAAGGAAATGCAACCATTATCAACTATGAAAGTGACCCTGATTGTGTTACTGTTTGAGCAATCATCTGTCCACTTCTTCTCTTCTAACTGTTCTACTTAGAGTTTAACCCAATAATAGATAGCCAGAAGAAGACATAAATTTTTTAGGTTGTCATTATTTCCAAATATCTGGTAAGGCAAGAAAATGTCACAGACTGCCAAGAACAGTCCTGTTAGATCTCTCATGGTTACTGCATGAAATGCTGACTCTGGCAAATTTTAGAAACCATTTAAAGCTGAAAGAAGTTTTATACATCTATTTAAATATTGGAAGAGTTTCTAAATATAAAATGGTTGGATCTTTTCTTTGGGGACAGAAGCCTGTAACATGTGCTGCTCTAATAGAAAAAAAAAAAAAAAAAGAAAAAGAAAGACCACTCTCAATCCGGCAAATCAATCACTCTTTTCTGCTGACATGATTTTTGATTGACTCACATTTTCAAATGCAAGCTCATTAACATATTTAACATGTTTAGCAAATAATGAATATTTTTGCAGATACTAAATGCTGAACCATTAACATTTTTTTAAGTTGCCTGAAGCTAGACCTGTGTTTTAACACCCGTGTTATATGGAATCCTTATAAAACAATCTATTTTTTCATATTTTATAAGGGGTTAAATTATCAGTTTATAATTATACATTTATAATTATCATTATTATAAATTATAAATTCTCAGAAGTCGCTAATAATGCTTAGACTAGAAATCTTATTCTCGAGTCTCCATCTTCACTCCATTTGGTGATGTCATGCAGTTCTGAAATCAAGTTGATTACACTTAGAATAAGATGCCACCTGTGAGTGCTTTGAGATCCTTGGTTATAAAAGAATTATCTGAGGGTGGGGCAACAGGAGTGATGCTGCTAGCTCCATGTTGATCCTTAAGTGAAGTGACAAAGAGCTAAAGGGTATTTGTAGTACACTGTTGGAATATCAATAGCAGGCTGACTATTTGAAGTGGTGTATGGTCTTAAATAAACCTGATAAGTAAGCCTCATTAATAGTGAAAATTGGATGAACTTGAATTAATTCCTTTCTCCTCCTGTGAGATACAAAGTAGAGCACCTCCCCAAGTCTGAGCTGCATGTCCATATTGAAGTGGAGGCACGGATGAGGTCAAGAGGAAGCTAGGACTGAGATTTAGCTGAGAAAGAAGATAAAAAGGGTTTGCTTGGTCAAGTAAAAACTGAAATGAAAAATTATTTCAGTGAGGGGCATACTTAGTTCATTCAAGGATAATAGCAAAGCTAGCTTTTTTTAAAAGAACACCCCCTGAAAAGTACCTTTTGCTAAGATCACCTTTTGCATACAAGATCCTGTTTACTTATTTCAACAGAGAAGAAAAAGAATGCATATATTCAGACTACTTTCTTTGAATATTAAACACAATAAAATATGCCTTCAAAAATAACCTACAGTCCATTTCTTTTGGCAGAATTTACCCCTATTTGCTTGCAACTGAAAGATAAATGTGGCGACTTCTCTGTTCCTAGATTAAATGGTTGAAAGCAGCACAAACAAAAAACAGCTCTTGACTGTCTTTTGTTCAGTGAGTTTTAGAAGATATCCCTAAGAATTTGAAATATCCCAATACACCAATTCTTCATTTGTTATTTTTTGATGCAAAGTTTTGTACTCAGGTCTTACCTCCTCTCAGGGGTGTGGTCTCCATGGACCACTGAAAATTACATCCTGGAGACCCTGGAAGCTGAAGGATGGCAGATGATCATTCTCAGATATCTTCGCTCATTGCTCTGCAATATGTCAGCCCAGCTATAGAGGGCAGGGGATGGCACAAAGTCCTAGGCCCAGCAGGGGGTCAAGATGGTACTGGGCAGAGATCCAAAGGAGTCAGTGAGTTGGTGAGAGGAGGAAGGAGAGCACCCTTGTGATGTTGTGAAGCCAAAGTAGAGACTAGGATACAGCGGTCAGTGGGTAAGAGCTGACCGCCATTACTGCAGCAGGCTCTGTGGTGATGGGAAAAGGAGGCCTGCATACCAAGCACGTCCTGAGAGGTGCCAAGAGTGGGGAGGTAGTGGCAGGAGTGGGGCGGGTCAGGCATAGAGAGGGACAAACAAGTGGTGTCAATTTTACATAATGACGTGGTCTTCAGAAACTACCATTTTTGGTAAATCGGGAGTGTGTTAATTTGAGCCAAAGGGGTGCTTGAAGATAAGAAATGGATTGCAGTTTAGATGCACATATTGTCTGTGTTCTGTCTACTGGTTTGTGTCATCGTCAGCATTTCTTAATCAATAATATGATGACAGCAATGAAATAGAAAGTAGCTTTGGCAACAGAATGAGTGCAGCTAAAAAAATGAGTGTATTTTTCCCAGTATTTTTGAACTGGCACTATTGCTTATAAAGTGCTTTTATGAGACTTTCTGAATTATTAAAAGATTTACATATATACTCGAATATAAGCCGGCCAGAGTATAAGCCAGAGTACCTAATTATTACCTGGGAAACCAGAAAAGCTGATTGACTCGAGTATAAGCCCAGGGTGGGAAATGCAGAAGCTATTGGTGAGTTTCAATAATCAAAACAAATGAAAATAAAATTACTAAAAATTGAGACATCAGTGGGGCAATGTATTTAAATATTTATTTTAAATAAAAACCATAAATAAAATGACAAGTCATTTAACATTAGTAAACCAGCACAGTAAGTGGAAAATAGGTTCAACAAAAACAATAACGCATCAACAATGATGGCTTAAGGGTACTATTCCCTGAGGATGCAGACGACTGAAAGCCTCTTCTGCCTGCTGCCACGCCCCCCACTAGCAGCGACCATACGGGAAGCAGCTGGGTCTGCGAGGCGACGATACCGAGCCGTGGCGAGGCGGTGAGCGGCTGGGTCTGTGTCAGTCAGGTACCACTGACCCGTGTATAAGCCGAACCCCAGGTATAAACCCACGGCTTATACATAGGTATGGTATAGTTAGGTATGGTATAGTTAGGTATACATAGGTATGGTTATGGTATTCTGTCTTCATGGTAATGTAAAAGAAGTGGCACATTTCTCTGTGAGGGTGTGTCTTATGGTCTGAAGGTGTCGTACCCCAGAACATTTGCTTATGATTCCATGTGCCCACTTACTGTCCCCTGCTGTTTGCATGCTGTGGACTGCTGTGTGTTCGGGGGAAGTCGCCCCTTCTGGAGTCTCGGTGTCTGTCAGGTCACATGATCGCACAGCGCACCATCGTAGTAAGAGAGAGACATAGCATCACTCCTGCCCTGCAAAATCCTGCCTGTCAGGTGGGTTGGTGCCTTTTAAATAGTAATATAAAGCAGCTTGCGTTGCCGTCATTTACAATACAATATGTGGTAATATGTCTTTCATAACAACTGACAAAAACAAAACAAAAAAAATGAAAATGGGTTGAGCCCTGGTGGCGTAGTGGTTGAGTGCGGAACTGCGGCCCACTGGGTTGGCGGTTCAAATCCAGCAGCAGCTCTCCAGGAACAAGGATGGGCCTCCTACTCCCACCAGAGGGCAGTGATGTCCCCCCTAAAAAAACTGACGGTTCTTTCACTACTCTATTTTCCTCAGAAAAACACCATTTCTCCACTGGTACAAAATGTCAAAGATGAAAAGATTAGCATATAAAATTCCATTTAAACTGGAGATAATGAAATATGCAGAAGGACATGGAAACCGAGCAGTGGAGAGACATTTGGGGGCATCTTCAGCTGAAAAACAATGATGAAAGTGGAGAAAATGGGAGGATCAGCTGCAAAAACTTGATAAAATTAGCACACTTTTTGTGAGTATGCTGAAAAATGGCCACAGTTAGAAGTGGACATGAAGGAATGGATCACATATCACCAGAATATGGGCTTCTCAGTTTCCACAAAAATGATCAGCTAGGAAGCCCAACACATTGATGTAGAAAAAAGCCTTAAGGATTTTAGTGGCTCACCATCATGGTACCACAGACTTATGAGAAGCAGCCTGGCTATGTGCACCCAAACTAGAATTACACAAAAAATGCCACCAGAATAGGAATTTAATAAGTGATTGTGAGCAACAGAGCTTCATAAATTCTGACACTAGTGATGATGAGTCTTTAGAGTTTCCAGAGAACTAGAAAAGTGCTTGAGCCTCTAAGTCTTTCCTCATTTGTTAATGAAAGTAATGGTGATTCCTAACACCACTGTTGAGTTACAGTTAAATATTGTTGTATTTTGCTTTACTTTAATAAATATTTTAGTATACTGGTACTATTTGGTTCATATTTTTTTCTTTTTTCCTACTCTAAAAACTGGGTGCATCTTATGGTTCAAAAAATATGGTAATATTTGTTCTTCTGAAAGGACAAACCCTTAGAGAAAGTATGACCAGAGTGCTTCTTAGAGAAAAGAATGGTGAGACTTTGTAACTGTGAACATGTTGACAGGAAAGAGCAGTCCCTGGAGAAGGACAGTGTGGTAGTTACATAATCTGGGGTCAATGGGGAGGACTTAGTAGGATTGATTGAAGAGGTGAAATCTAGTCTGTCAATTGCATCATAGCCATTGAAGCCTCTGTGTGGGCATGGTCTTCTGCTGAGAATTCTGGGAATTCCTAAATTTCCTCCTTGGGCACGGAGTCTCTCTCTCTCTCTCTCTCTCTCTCTCTCTCTCTCTCTCTCTCTCTCTCTCTCTCTCTCTCTTTCCCCCCTCACTTCCTGTGAGCCATCTCTTAGTACAAGACACATGGCACTACACTGATAGACTCCATAACCTGGGAACTGGAAAAGTCACCCAGAGACATCTGCCTACACTGAGATGCTTATAACACCACTGGATCCAAAGATTTTCCACCCGCTGGCCTGTGATTGTCCTGCATTTGGCGTCATTGTATGTGTTTTATGAGTCTGAAGAGGACTTTATAGATTGGTATCTGTGTTAGGGTTCTCTGGAGAAATAAAACCAGGACACTTGTAATTCTCTTTATATCGATAGAAGGATATCTAACATAAGAAATAAACAGTTAACTAATCTGTAAAGCAGTACAAATGGCTTGGTGTAACTCACTTGCGTGAGACAGCTGGTAGACTGGCAGTCCCTGGAGTCTTGACGGCCGCCAAGTAGTCCTCTGTAGAGCAATTCAGGCAATCTGGCCACAAGCAGCAAACAGCAAAACAGGTCACCAACACTCAGCCAAATGACAGAGTCCAACAGTCCCCAGCTCAAGAGCTGTATATTCCAGGAGCGTGGCGAAGCAGGGCTTGAAGGAACCTCAACTCATAGCAACACAGTCCACCGACTAGGTGTCCCACAGGTAGTGTCGCTTGGAGACCGACACAGGACAAACAAGGCAGCCAGCTGGTCCGAAGATCCAAAAGCAAGAGGACAAAGATAGGGCTCGATGAGATTTTTATCTCCGCTCTTCAATTGGTTTTTTTTTTCAGCTGTCACTCCACACAGGATCCAAAGAGGAGTTCTACCAAACTTGTCTCTGGGTTTTATGGAGACTTACTTTACCCTTTTGTGTTAGCCTCTTAAAGTACTGCAGTAACCTTGAAAAGGTCAATTGATCTTACGTGTGTTCGTTGGCCATGTTGTCACAACAAGCTTACCTATCACAGTATGAGCTAATATCAAACTTATGGGCTTGGACTGGACTGGGTTGGAATATTTTCTTAATGGTCAATTGCCCTTTGTAGAAAACTCTCTCTTATACACATATGAGTTTCTAGAGATTTGTTTCTCTGGTTTCTCTGGACTAGACAGGCAGCATGTTTGGTAAAACAGAAGAGCAGTGAAAAAGAGGAAGACCCTCAAGGAAATGGATTGCCACAGTGGCTGAAACAAGGGGCTCAAACCTACGTAAATTTGTGAGACTGGCACACGATTGGGCAGTGCTTCATTTTGTTGTGCATATGGTTGCTATGATTCAATGGTACTTAACAACAACAGCAAACTCCAAATACTTTATTAGGCACTGCTTGCACAAAGATAAATAAGTATGCTTGCTTTTTTTTTTTTTTGGGGGGGGGGGGTATCACTGCTCTCGGTGGTGGGAGTAGGAGGCCCAGCCCCACTGCTGGAATTGAACCTCCGTCCCAGTGGGCCGCAGTCCTGCGCACAACCACTACGCCACCGGGGCTCAGCCCTCTTTCTTATCTTATATACCTCTCTCAATATGTAAATATATAAAAAGAACTACTAGTGTCCTGAATTTTATTTCTCTAAGAGAACCTTGCCTGACACATAAGCCCACAGTAAATCTCCTGTGAACATAATCCAGGGATGTGAGTAACCTTGTGACTTGACAAAAAACATTGTAAAGTAAACATAATACCCTCTCATTTGATCGCCCTTTTGGCCTATTTTAAAATTGTTTTGTTTTTTAATATTTTATACTCTATGAGTGCAACTTTTCTGTTGAACCTAGCGATTGTTCTTTTTTACCCATTTGCTTGCTTCCTGGTTGTGTTTTACATGGTTTTCTGTATATGAAATCAGGAGTAGGTAAATCTATAATAGTAACTGGATTAATAATTACCTAGCTGCATGGCAGGGGAGGATAAAAGAAATGGGGAGCTAACAACATTGAATTTGAGATGAAGATGTTCTGAAATTTATCAGGGTGATGATTGCACAACTCTTCTTAGCACAATTGTTTATGTTTGATATGTGTAGTGTATGCCAATAACACTATTTTTTAAAAGACTATCTCTAAGAGGAGTACAATAAAAGTCAATTATACTTTTATATAGATATTACTGTTAATTAAAGTAAAATGGACTTAATTGTGTATAAATGGAATTCTCTTTGGTCTTCACATTTAGGCTTTTGTTGAAGCTACTTTGTTTCCAGTTGCCTTCCCTAACAGTGTGACTTCCACTTGGTACAATATCAGACACACTTCTAAAACCAAGTATGAAACTATGTATTTCAATAAAGACTTCTATAGTTCAAAACCAGATAAATTCTTTCCTGAAGCTAAAATCAGGTTGCATTTCCTTTTGAACATTATTCACTTTGACTCTTGTTACAGATAAGTAGCCTAAATGTCTTAAGGGTAATGTTTGTAACTTGTTGTCATAGAATCTAGGTTTTTGCATATAAATTTCAACATGCAAAATTTATTTTTCAGCTGAATTTTCATTTTAAACCTTAAGAACGATGATGCTCTCTCTAATATCTTATGAATATGTAAATATCAATATGTAAATATATAAAAAGAACTACTAGTGTCCTGAATTTTATTTCTCTGAGAGAACCCTGCCTGACACATAAGCCCACAGTAAATCTCCTGTGAACATAATCCAGGGATGTGAGTAACCTTATGACTAGACAAAAAACATTGTAAAGTAAACATAATACCCTCTCATTTGATCGCCCTTTTGGCGTGGTGTGGCTTTAATAGAACTACTTTATTATTTTGAGCTTTGTTGACTTGTGGAGACATTCTCATTGTACATGGCACCTGAATTCTTAGATCTAAGTGAATGCAGTCCTTCAACGTAGACTGCTTGGAGTTCACACATTTTCTTCCTTATCACTGATAAAAACGTGTTAGAGACCATTTTAGGGGATTGACATAACCTTATGAGCAACCCACTGTCATTGGCTACTTTTATCTATTGAACTGCTGCAGTTTTATACCCTGGAGAATGAATACTCACTCAGCACTTTGAAATGAAGATTTTCCATAGAAAACAACCCTTAAATGTAAGCAACTTCATTGAGTACCTAGTTCTCCCAAGAAAGCAATTTGTTTTAGTGCTATCATTGAAACTGACAGCGCTTCACATTTGCAAACTGTGTCTTAAAGGAAATTTTATAGTCAAGAAATATCTGATCCTTACAAAATGCATAAGGAATATACGATGAATACATTGTATTGTTGTGAGTGGCAGAATTGATTCCAACCCATAATGACTTTATATAACAGAGTAGAAATACCCTGTAGAGTTTCCAAGGCCATAATTTTTTAGGGGAACAGACAACCAAGTCTTTTCTCTTGTTAAGTGTGTGATGGTTCCAAGGTATGGCTGTGCACCTAACCTTACTCTATGGGGCTCCTTTCACGCACATTCAAAAAACAAACAAACCCATTGCTGTCAAGTTGACCCACTTCACAGCAAACTTTGAAGGCAGAGTAGAACTATACCAAAAGACTTGCAAGGAAGTAAATCTTTATGGGAGCCAACTACCTGATATTTCTCCTGTGGATGGCGAGCAGGTACGAATCTATGGCCTTACTCCCAGCAGCTCAACTCTTAACCCATTGTGTCACCATGGCCTCTCAGTGAATAGGGATTTTGACTCAGTTCCAGCTCACAGCGACCCTTTATACAACACAAGCACACAGTGCCCTATTTTGCACTGTCCTTCCACTTGTTTCTTAGTGTCCACTGTGACAGCCAGTGAATTCTTCTCCTGGACAATCTTCCTTTTTCACTGACCTTTCATCAAGCAGGATGTCAGTTTCCAGGTACTGCACTAAATAACTTCCACATATGCTAAGACCATTATCATGGGAGACTTGATTCTATATTGTGCTATAATTTGTCAAGTGACTTTTGTTTTGTTTTTGTTTTGTTTTGGTGGGGGGGCACTCACTGCCCTCTGGTGGGAGTGGGAGGCCCAGCCTTGCTCCTGGAGAGCCGCTGTTAGATTTGAACGGCCAACCCAGTGGGTCACAGTCCCACACTCAACCACTATGCCACCGGGGCTCAGCAATTTGTCAAGTGACTCTTTCCCCCCACACTATGATGCTAGGATTTGGTTTGTAAATGTAGCTCTAGTTAATTCATTTCCATTGACACACACTATCCTTTTCTTTTGTGTACTATGGCTTATTTAATACTAAGTTATTCACTTTGCTTACATTTTGCTCTATTTTTATCAAGTAGCTTCATTTCTATTTAATCCAATTTCATTGTGCCCCAATTTTAATGAATTTAGTCTGTTTACAGTTATTTTCTTTACTGTTTGATGTAGATTAATTTCTGCCATCTCATGTAATTTCTATTTATCTTGGCTTTTTCTGTTAGTCCCTTTTATTTACTTTTTGTCTTCATTTGTACCAACTGATTACAAATTCCATTAATTCCTCTAAACTTAAAAAATATCTATGCTTGAATCATATTCTTTCGAATGCATAGCTTATGTTTAAATTTATAAATATCTGAGAAACAAAAAATAGAGATGGAAATTCAAGATAGGTAAATATGTAGAGAAATTCATGGGATTAATGGCTTCTTAGGGACATGGCAGGGGAGAGAAATGAGGAGCTAATCTCAATGAATGTAAAAAGGAAAAAATATTCTGAAAGTGATTGTGGTGATGGTTATACAATTTTCTTTTGACATGACTAAAATATTGAAGTACATGATATATGAATTATATGTCAATAAAACTTTTTTTAAAAAACCTGAGAAACACTATCAATTATTGAAAAAGTGCATAATTATATTTGAGTATTGCTTTGTATAAGTAATGGGTAGTTGTTTGATGCACTGAAAAGTGTGTCAATCTGTTTCTCAGGACACGTTAGGAAGCGTCTTCTGTGCAAATGAATTCATTGTCAAATATTACAGATTATCTGCTGGTAATTTACTAAACATACAGAAAAATTTGGAAATCAGTAAACATTGCTGTGTTTGTCATGAAAATATAAGTCATATGGTGTGTCAGTCCGGGTAGGCTAGAGGAACAAATTTCATAGACACGCATATAGATATAAGGAAAAGGTTTATATACAAGAGGAACAGGACATTAAGCTCAGTCCAGTTCAAAGTCTTAAGTCCGATATTAACCCATATGCCCGAAATCAGTCTATAAAGTCTCCTTCCGACTCATGAAGTCACAGGTCAGTGAGTGCAGAATCCCGGCTCTGGCAGGGGTCTCCACATATCTCCTCACTTCCAGGGCTCAGGGTCCATCAGCAGCAGAAGCAACTCATCGCTGGCAGAGGTCTCTATGTGGCCGCCCAAGCATCAGAGGTCTGGCTCCATCAGGGCAAAGCCGTGTTATCTCTCTGCCAACTCCTCCAGCTTCTCGAATGCTGTCATCTTGTCTTGTCCGGGATTCATGGTCTCTGAGACTAACTCCCAACAACCAGAGAGATAGCTTCTCATCTTCACGAGGGAAATATCGTGAGATTTCCCAGAAGTCTCAGGAGAAGGCCATGCCCCCATAGAAGCTTCATTGGCTATTCAATGGCTATCTCCAGATTAACAGGCAAGGCTCCACCCATACATTTCAATCATTAAATTAACATAAGCACATGACTGCCACATAAGGAGAGATAAAAGTCTTTTGATTTCAATGCAACACAAAGATGTTCCTTCTTTTCTTGGCCCTCTCTGATTCTTCATAGAATCAGAGTCAGCCATGACACAAGGAAATTACACCAAAGTAGCTGAATTTTTTCTCCTTGGATTTGGTGGTCAACACAAGTACCAGTAGGTCCTCTTCATGGTATTTCTTGTCATCTATGTGATCGCCATGGTGGGCAATATTGGAATGATCCTGCTCATCAACACATATTCCAGACTTCAAACACCGATGTACTTTGTCCTGCAACATTTGGCTTTTGTTGATATCTGTTATACTTCTGCCATTACGCCCAAGATGCTGCAGAACTTCATTGTAGAAAATAAGTCAATCTCATTCGTGGGGTGTGTCATACAACTATTGGCTTACGCAGTATTTACAACTACTGACTGCTGCCTCCTAGCTGCTATGGCAGTGGACCGGTATGTAGCCATCTGTAACCCACTTCGCTATCCCACAGTCATGTCTCAACCAGTCTGTGTCCAATTGGTAGCAAGTTCATATGTCGTAGGTTCAATAAATGGTTCCATACACACAGGATGTACATTTTCTAGGTCATTCTGCAAGTCCAATATCATCCATCAATTTTCTTGTGATATTCCTCCAATTCTTTCCCTTTCATACTCCAGTATAAAAGTCAACATCTTGCTACTTGCTATCTTTGTGGGATTTAACTTGATGTTCAGTGTGCTGACTGTCATCTTTTCCTACATATATCTTATTAGTTCCATCTTAAAGATATCTTCTACTTCTGGAAGAAAAAAAGCCTTTTCCACGTGTGTTTCACACCTAACAGCAGTCACTATTTTCTATGGGACCCTCTCTTACATGTATCTACATCCTCTCTCTAAACATGAAAGTAGCCTCCACATTTTATGGCATTGTAATCCCCCTGTTGAACCTCTTGATCTACAGCTTGAGAAATAAGGAGGTAAAGGAAGCTTTGAAATCTAGGAAAGAAGTTCTAGGATTGACTCAAATAATTAAAGCTCAGCTCAAGAAAGTATCCAGCATGGATCCTTTATAAAGATGTAATATTTCTGAAATTGAAAGTACGTTTATGTGTTATACTGGCTCTGGCTCTTTCAATAGATCTTAGAAGGTGTAAGAATATCACCTAGAACTTATTTTTCCTGGGATATACGGTGAGTTGAGAAGCATTTTTCACATTATGCATGAAGAAGTATAATGTATAACGTTTGCAAAGTATTCATTCATGTATGGTATATATCAAATATGTTTATAAAGAATAGAAAATGCCTCATTTGTTCATAATCTTAAAAATAAAAATCATCATTTCCCTATGTTGTCTATAATTAGATTTGCTTCAAATTACTGCACAAACAAATGTAAAACAAGTTCACTTTTATATGAAGGATCATATTCAAGCTATATGGTTTACCTGGTATCCCTATTAATTACTCTTGTTATTCTTAATCCATGAAGACTCTTGCAAGCATGTTTCTCTCTCTGGCAGAGTTAGAGAATCTAAAGTGTGAGTAGATCTAATAACCTAATGAGTCTGAATTCATCTATAAAAAGGCATATCAAAAAATAAATTTAAAGTCATATCAATCATTGTAGTGCTAACTGCAGAAATACCCTGGGAGGTCCAAGGGATGTCAAAGGCGCATTAAATCCAGTAAACTTGGATAATTAGATTGAGAAGAGGTGGGGGAAATTCTTATTTGAATTCTTCAAAGTCCATGCTAGCTTTCAAAATAATACCAGTTGTTCTAATTAACTAACCACAAAGAAAATGATTTGAAAAGCCAAAAGCTCGCTGCCATTGAGTCTATTCTGACTCACAGCGATCCACGAGACAGACTAGAGCTACTCTTGTGGGCTTCCTAGAGGGTCAGTCTTTAAGGGAGCAGAAAGCCTGACCTTTCTCCAGGGAGCACTAGGGTCTCAAGTTGCTGACCTTGTAGTTAGCGGCCCACACATAACCTCTATTCCACCAGGATTCCTAAAGAAAATGACACATTTTTCAAATCCAATATCTCACATTAATTTTAAGAGGATAAAAAGTAATTTGAAGTTAATCAATGTAAAATCCCTTAATCCCCCCCAGAGACTCCATTACAAAAGAAATAACCCTTTATCTCAGGGTATTGATATCTCCATGGACCAACAGCAAAGTAACCAGGGTCTGTGATCCAGTTAGGAAGAAGCTCATCACCATTAAGTACAAGGTTAATGCATAGGCTACTACACATATAAATCAAATTTTTATGCTTTACATTGAATAAATCTGAAATGAAGTCAACTACACTTTTATATTGTTTGGGTCCAGCCTACACAGAACAGATGATGAAGTAAAATATAGAGTGGGTTTGAATGAACGTCTAAAGCAGCCATTCACTTATTTATTTAGTTGCAATTGCAGACATTTACTGAAGGTCTTGTATAGCAGCAAACTGGTCCAAGGGCTAAGTGCACAGCTGCTAGACACAATATTGATGGTTTGAAGGCACTCAGAAATCCCACATTAAAGATATTTGGTAATCCATCCTCATAAATATTTCAGCATTAAAAATCCCAGGGATTATAAATTGGAAAATGATTTGGCAACATACAACAGCAGTATTGGGGCACTAGAGACAAGTATTGAATTTGAAATTACCTTAATAAAAAAAAAAGGTAAACCACCTTCTGCACACATACAAAATAAAAAAAAAAATGCTGGAACTAGGATATAACAAGATGGAACATAGTTGGGATCAAGGCAGGATGAAAGCTGAGAAAATGCCCAGGAAGCACATCTCCAAGTTCCACCATAAGTAGAAAATACTCTTGAGAAGACGAAAGTGCTTAAATAATCCCTTGGCTTTTTTGAGCTAATATGATGAATGGTCTCTTCTACATTCCATCCCATCCTTCTAACTGGAGAAGTTAGAAAGATCAAGCCTACATTTTTTAAATGTCTTTGCACCTAGAATTCTGGATCTAAAGCAGATATATTCATGGGGAATTTGGAAATCAGAAGTGAGCCAAAAGAATATCTTCTTACTGGTGAGTCAAGAAAAGGAGACATGTCTGATTAGAGACAGTGACCATAGTCAGACTTGGGGTTCTGTGTCTAGTCATCATTTACAGAGTGGGAGAGGCAGTTGTGGTCATGACAGAAGCAGTAGGAGTAGCAACAGCAAGTTCCCAGAGTATTGGTCTCAGCTTATCTTAGGGATTCCTGAATTCCATTCTTCCATCCACCCAAAAGATTTTGCAAGCATCAAATCCCCTATAATAAAGGCCTCTCTGTTTGAAATATCTGCTATGGTTTCTTCTCCTGTTAGTCAACTTGCCAAAAGTTCACCGACTATGCCAAATATTCTGATATTTGGAAATGTTTCTGAAAATAACAATCAAGAGGAAGGGAGAAGAGGGATGTTCAATAGTCTTGTTTATAAATGGTAACTCCTGGCATCAGAACTTTGTAGATTCATTATACTTAGTACAGAGTCTTTATCCAGAGTGCATATCTAGTAGGTATCAAGCAAATGCAAACTATAATGTGAACAGTGTTCGTATTATACAAAAGCCAAACTGGAATGTCAGAATGAGAACTGCCTGGGGACTTGCTAAAAGAACAGAACTCTGACCAAAATCCCTAGGCTATTCAGACTATGAGAAACACTTAAGAATTTGCCAAGAGATTCTGATACTTCACTAGTTTATGGAGTCACTGGCTACCCCATAAACAGGCATGAAAAGAGAGCACGTGTTAGGGATATTTGAGGTGCCGAGTTATAGCAGAAATGTTATAGCATGCACTTTTATTATTTTCTTTTGTTTGTTTTTTTTTTGGCCCCCTAATCATGGTATGATCCACTGCCACTGGGATGGATGAAAGTCCCTACCAATGCATTTCTATACCAATAGCTTGTGATACCAATACAGTTCCTATACCAATACATTCAACACATCCATGTTGACTGGATAAATAGGTAAATGAAAGAAGAGAAAGTCAGACATGACTTTCTCATATGAGTCAGAACAGTAAACTGCTTTAACACAGTTGCTGTTAAATAAAAGGTGCAGAAAAAGTCCAAGTTTACTGGGAATGACCAAGGTTCTGGTTGAGTCAACTACTTACAGCAAGCCTTGTTGGAAAGCAGCACATAGAATCATAATTTAAAGCAAGTGTCTGTCCTTCTGTATCAGGATGGGTCGGGTGAAAGAGCACACAGAAAACAAGTACTTTCTGCTCTTTATATCTTAAAGCTAACAGTTTTAAGATACAGTTTAGAAAAGAAACATGTAAAACTAGCTTGGCGGATCAAACAAACTATCAGAGACCTCTTTTCACAAAATGTTTTTCCTTGCCTCTTTTCATTTTTGCTTTCTTTTTTGTGCAGTCTTGTTTTGCTTGTGGTATCAGGGTGTGGATACTAGTGAGGAAGAGACACACGGAGGGAGAGAAAGAAACTCGTGA
This sequence comes from Nesogale talazaci, assembly GCA_004026705.1. Classification (NCBI taxonomy): domain Eukaryota; kingdom Metazoa; phylum Chordata; class Mammalia; order Afrosoricida; family Tenrecidae; genus Nesogale; species Nesogale talazaci. Next base: position 129,861 of record PVJH01000142.1, read on the forward strand.
ACAAAAAACATGTAGCAGCAGAAGTATGGCGGTTACATAATCGGCTATAAATTTGAGCATTCAGAGCGAAGGGGTGGAGTTTAGTCTGTCAATCAGGTCGCGGCTTCCTGTCCTCATTTGGAGCCACTAAGGAGACAAATAGCTCACTGGAGGCCGGAGAAAGATTCGCTCCCTGTGAGACGTTCCAGTTGAGAAGACACATGAAGGTACCCTAGAGCCCTGGAGCTGAGAAACCAAATGGAGCCCCGTGCCAGCCCGGAGATGCTTCTACTGCCTCTGGATCCACAAGACTTTCCACTCACCGGTCTGTGGTCTTCCTCTGTTTAACATCATTGCATGAGTTGTGTGAGTCTGAAGAGGAATTTATAAACTGGTACTGGAAATATTAGCTAATATCAGACTTATGGACTTGGTCTGGACTGGGCTGGGGTGTTTTCTTTACATAAAACTATTCTTGTATATACAGCTCTTTCTTAAAGTCATATGAGTGTCTATGAATTTGTTTCTCTAGTCAACCCAGACCAACCAGTCAACCCAGCAAGGTAATTATGACACCAAAGAGAGTGTGGAGAGAGGATGTTCAGAGGAACAATATGTACCATAGAATCCCAGACCTTGATGCTAAGCCATTCTAGAGTTGAGTGCTGAGATATGATGCAGTCAGCTTCTGAATTAATTTTCTCATAAGAAATAACTGAAAATAGATTCATCTTTTCGAGACCAGCAAATTTTCACCCTAATCTTGCCTTTTTATACAAAACATTTCAGAGCAAATAAGTTCAGGGTTAAATGATATAATTTAGAGAAGAAACACAACACTAAAAAGTTTTTAACAACTGCAGTATGGTGCATACCTTGAAATTGATGAGGATCTGGATCTGTGGACATGGATGTGGAAAAGAAGTATAAAGAGGGAATCATTGTTTAGAAAGGGAATCCCCTTCCATAAAATCAACTGGTAGCTGTTTTTGAAGAACTTATCTCCCTTTCTTTGCCTTTTTTCACTAAGACCTGGCTGGCTTTCTCGAAAAAAATCTGACTAATGTGATCTGCTGTTGGTGTTTCCTTAACTGTTTTCTAAAAGAGTTTACTAAATTGTCATGAACAATATCGAAAACACAGTTAACCAGTTCCTTACTGTGATGATTCTTTTCAAAAAACTCTTTCTTAGGATTCATGTTTTTTTATCTAAAAATTAAGCAAAATGCTTGGAATACAGTCGCAGAAGGTTTAAACAACGTCAACTAATGCTGAAGGACCAAAACACAAGCTGCTTTTGTCTCCAAATTCATGTGCATCGGGTCATATTCCAGTGTTTTACTTGAGTTCCAAAGAAAAATTTTCTCAACATTTCATGTCAAAATCTGATTATGTCAAATAACTATATGGTCAAGTACTGGGGTTCTACAGTACTTCTGACAGTCACAGATGAATGAGTGCATCTGTACTACTGACATGATTTTTTTACTTAGTAATTACCTGGCAATGTATCGGCACTAGAAGGTAAGAAGGCTATACCTTCCCAACACCATAGTAAAGGGAAAGGTGGATTGGGGAGGTATCTCAGTCACATTGGAGTGAAATAGAAGGAAGTGTAGAGATGTCACTGTCTACGTCTGTGCATTTTGCCAAGGTAATATACCTCATCATATTCCCATTTCATTCACCAGTCAGAAAGGAGTGTTCTTGATCGGCGATGCTAATCGGCCATGAGGAAACTCAATGTGGAGTCTCCTTATAGTCCAGCCAGTATTTGGCCAATCAAAGTACAACCAGAATACTGACTTGTACTAAATTGGTACAGATATGGGTCACAAAATCAAAAGTGTTGGCTACATCAATACATACTGACTAAATAGCTGAATGAAAGATGCAATCCTTAAACTCATGAAATACAAAATCTCAAAGAACTTGCCTGTGTTCAAAGTTAATAAATATTGAGGTCAGGGAGAAATGACTTCAGGAGTTCATGCTTTCAACCCTAGGCTGCACGTCAGCATGATCATCCTCCTGGGAAGGGAACTGAAAGCAAAAAATATAAAACCAGCCATTGAATACTTCAGTATAATTACTAAGGCTTCCCAAATATAAGTAGAGGAGATTATAAATGAGAACTTATACAACTTTTTGGCATTCAGCAAGACTCCTTATAAAGGCATCTATTTCCTAGGAATTAAAGAATTTCAATCTTGCAGAGCTGCCATACAAAATTATGCTACGGTTACCCTAAATCAGTGGTCCTCAACCTTCCTAATATAGTTTTAATAGTCTCTCTAATACAATTTCTTATGGTGTGGAGACTCCCCAACCATAAGAGTATTTTCATTGCTACTTCATAACTGTAATTTTGCTCCTGTTATAAATTGGGGATCCCCTCTGAAAGGGTCCCTCGATCCCCCAAGGGGTTGTGACCCACAAGTTGAGAACCACAGCCCTAAAACCAACAGACACTTATACCAGAATAATAAGAAAACCTTACCGGAAATTTAAGTCAAGAGGTAAGGGAAGGGGATTTGTATGTCTTGGAGGAAGGCAATAAAATTTCTGTTTGTAGGAAAACAGAGAGGAGAAAAAACTTCCACCAGGTACTTATATAAAACCCAAGGGTACTAAGTTCCTAAATGGACACTTTTGATCTAGTTTCTATATAGCTCTTGGTGACCTGGCTATGTCCTATAGACTACTGGGACTTTGCACTCTTCTCTTTTGAGGTACACAGCATACTTCATAGGCAACACCAGAAGAACTCAATGTGGAAACCCCACTGAGTGAATGGGTTTTACTTCAAACTTACCTATAACCCTTGGGCTTAAAACTGAAATTTCCTAATGTGAGAAGAAGCAGATGGTGGCTATGCCAAAAGAATACAACTGGAGTCATTGGATTTTGGTTCAGCTTTCCTGCCTTGAGGGTCCTCAATGAATGGTGGCCTGGGACTACCATATACTTATTATTTTAATGCATTTATTGTTTTATTATGACATGTATTAACATGGTAGATATGGATCTGCTACTGTGAATGAATACTATTGCAAGTTTTGCCCTATCAGCAACAACAACAAAAGGAGTCCTGGTGGCTTGTTGGGTTTCATGTTGGGCTACTAATCACAAGGTCAGCAGTTCAAACCTTCCAATTGCTCCTTGAGAGAAAGGTGAGGTTCTTTTGAGTTGAAACTGGCTTGATAGAAATGAGTTTGGGTTGGTTTGAGAGGTCCTTGAGAGTTGAGTTCAACTGAACCACTAGAGAGTTCCATGAACCAATTATCTGAAACTCCATAATAATACCCATAGATTGATTCTACTAGTTGCAATCACAAGGATTATAACATGTATCTTATGAAGGGATATGAATGACACCAGTAATTAGGGACATTAACTCAAGTTCTGACTGCATCAGATCTCAGAGTCTTTGAGACATGTAGCAAGAATGACCACCACAGCAATCGAAGAGGAGCATCCAGATTTGAAAATCTCTTAAAAATGATATCCTTCTCTAGTAAATCTCTGCCCAGTCCTACAAGTACATGCATATGTATTTCCTTACTTGCTCTTACAGTATCACTGAAGCAACTTTGCCTGCTATCATAGATCTAGTGTCACTGAGATTTTCAGAATCCTAGACCAACCCTTGTTGTGACAAATGATCTCTAAACTGTTGTCTGGAAACAAGATGTGAAGTCCTTAAATAGTAGAAACTTGATTATTCTTTAATGGTGTCAACTGGGAATCTGAGTTCTATGTACTCAACCCAGCCCTTTGAGTCAGGTATTCTCAAGAGATTGACTCCTCAACCACACCCCTCAAAATAACACCCAATTATGCCAATGCCAAAGTATCCCTTGAGAGCCATCAGTTGGCAGTAGATGAAGAAAACTATATTTGGATTTAAATAACCACTTCTCCAGAATAACTCTTGCTGCATTCTGTAGTTCCAAGCAGACACACATTCTGTAGTGTGTGGAAGGAAAATCTCACCCTCGACATCAGAGAAAATACTCCAGGAATTTTATCTTTGCTGCTTTGCAACCCTCAATTTCAGAAATCCCAAAGTGGAACAAGAGTAGTAGGACCGACTGCCCGGGTGAGTGGGAAGTACTTAGGATCCACAGCACTGAAAAAGTTGCTATTGAAATTCCAAGACATCTATGTGAGTCAAATCATGTGTCTTAGAGAAATCATGTCCTCATTCCATGTTTTGAGCTTAGATCTCTGAGAGGGGTACAGGAAAAGTCAGTAATGCTTGGATGTACAAACTGCTTCTCATTAGAATAACACCAAGTTAGTTGTATATAGATCAATCTCTTGACTCTTACTATTAGCTTTTGGTACACAGCTATATGCTTTTACTTATCACTTCCTCTGCTTAGGGTTGCCAATCTCCCTGTGGTCCAACCCCAAACATATTCCTAAAAGCAAATGTGAAGCCTCTGATCTCAGGAAAGGTTTCTAGACCCCCTACCAGATGAGCTCTTTCCCTAAAAGAAAAACAGGCATTTTATTTGCATCCCTTTCTAGCCACTACAAATTCTGTGACTCTCCTCAGAGAATCCACCTCAATATTTTGAGAACCGTGAGAGTAGTTTACAATAATAAACCAGTAGTCTCTGCACTTAACTTTCAACATACATGACATTCAACTTTTATTTGAAATAAAGTGGAATTTTCTAACCCTAGAAATGGTAATACCTGATTTATATCATACTTTGTAGCAGAAGTGTGGCTTTAATTTAATGACTACTTTATTATTTAAGGCTGGTTGAGCTAAGGGATGATTTCAGTTGTCCAACACCCCTGAACTCATAGTCAACTGGATGTAGTCTTTAAGTGTAGACTGCTTGGGTATATGCATATGTGTTTCAATATCCTCCTTGGCTGAATAAATAAATCAATTTCATTGAGCTAAAACTTAGCCCCCAAAAGGAAACATGTTCAATACTAGAGAGAGCATACCCGTAAAATGTGCTTTATGGGAAATATGAGGTGTTAAAATATTTTTATGAAATATTTAGCAGTTTCAAGCAGACATATTGAATAGAAACAAGCATTACTAACCACTAAATTGCTATGAATGTAAAATATCATCATTGTAATTGAATCTTCAATAGTCTCCTATCAACACTACCCAACACACATTTGATGCCTAAAATGCTAGACTTGGTACCAGATATATTTAACCAATGTATTCCAAAAGGGGCGCCAGTTTAATCCTATTCACTCTAGTCTTGGAGATACAAAATTTATGCCACATACTGCTCTTCACTCCACTCACCCATAAGAATTTAGGATATATTAGTGTAGTGCTAGCTAAGCAGAGACAAATAAAGTGCATTAGTTTATTTAAAGTAGTTTATATGGTAGTAAATATTTAGGCCAAGCTATTCCTCACCCAGTGCCCTTTAAGCCAAAGATATATTTGAACAACACAAATTACATGAACTTGAAATTTTCTTAAGTATCACTTCACCTTTATGATGAACTGCATAGCAGGCAGCTCCATGTTGCTATCTTAAGGGGAGCCAAAAATAAGAGTCACTGTACAATAAATCAGGAGCCCTGGTGACATTATGTGTTTGACTGATAACCACGAGGCCATCGAATTGAACTCACTAGCCAATCTGCATGAGAAAGATGAGCCGTTCTTCTTCTAAGACATATAACCTCTGGAACTTACAGAAGAAATTCCATTCTGCCCTGTAGCGTTGCTGTGAATTTTAATAAACTGACTGGGAGTGAGTTGGGTACAATAAATAGAAATTCAAATTCTGAAACACAAAACCAATCTGCCAGAGTTCAAGCTCTTTATGAAAATTAAAATAGGCCAGTCTCATTATATAAGATGGGACAACTTCTGCATCTGTGCACAGAAACACTAAACAAATAGTTAGAATTTTTCTTATAATGAAGCGTGGAGTCAATCTCACCTCTGAAAAGCTTAACATGAAATACCCACTAGCTTCTTTATATTAAAATATATTTTGAAATGTTTATTAAACAATTTGAAGAAAGATTTAGATCTTTAAAATATGTAAGACTAAGAAGTCCTTTCAACACTCTAAGATGACCTTACACTTCCTGTATATGTGCTGTCTCAATTTCCATTTTTTTATTTTCCAGTCTTCTCAACCTGTGTTTTGGCTTTGCAGTATCCCACTTCTAGTCTCTGTGTATACTGCACTCTTCCCATACGACAAAGGAAAAACCTGCTGCCATTGAATGGATTCTAACTCAGTGACCTTATAGAACAGAGAAGAACTACACCTGTGAGTTTCCAAATCCTTAAATATTTTAAAGGCTACAGAGTAGTTGGTGGGTTCAAACCATTAATTTTATAGCTCAATGCATAACCAACTGGCCAAGATGAAACCATATACAGCTTCTTTTTGGAGTCCTGTAATATCTAATTCTTTTTCAAATGCTTCTTATCATTTTTGTCTTATCCTGTAATTGATTGGCCTGAATTCTTGTCACACTTAAAACTAGGATGATAAGGTAATAAATTAGCATAACTAAATAACTGAAAATATAGGGGAAGGTCATATTTAAGAAACTAGGGCTGACGCCATTTATTCAATGCAATTTTTGCAAATGGCCCCAGAAACAGAAAACCAAGACAGCAAGAAAAAATATTTTCATTCTTGGCCTGGGTCGATGTGATGATTAGTTTAAGATTTAGATTAATAAGTCTAAGGTGAGCAGTAACACTAGGGAGGTTTGCACCCTTCGAATAGCTATCTATTATAGGGCTGAGCCCCGGTGGCGTAGTGGTTGAGTGCAGGACTGTGGCCCACTTGGTTGGTGGTTCAAATCCAGCAGCATCTCTTTAGGAGCAAGGCTGGGTCTCCCACTCCCACCAGAGGGCAGCGATGCCCCCCCAAAAAAAACAGCAACAACAACAAAGAATAGATATCTAAAATTAAAATGTCACTGTTTACCTAAGGATAAAATTCAGAAGGCTAAGAAATAAGAAGGAATGGAAACAGAAAACACCAGAAGTGGGATAAGGGGTGTTATACTGTAGAGATTGCAATCATTGGTGATGGGAGAAATATACATCAATTGAATGAGAAATTGATCGACTCTATGTGCCTTCATCCAATTTACATTAAGGTAAAAAAAATTTTATTGTTTTAAATGAGAAATATGGTTCTAGTGAATTTTTTGCTGCCATATAAGCTTCCATTCTTGTCTATACCACAGTTTATTTAATCATGAGCCATCTATTTTTGTTTCTAATTTTTTCCACTCTATCAAATGATTTCATTTTTTTAATAATTTTATTGGGGGTTCTTATAACATTCAATACATCATTTGTATCAAGCATATTTGTACACGTGTTGCCATATTCATTTCCAAATATTTCTACTTGAGTCCTTGATATAAGCTCCTCTTTCCCCCCTTTTTTAATGAATCATGTTATTGGGGACTCATACACCTCCCCTCATGATCCATACATACATCAATTGTATGCAGGTCACATTTGCACACTTTTTGCCATGATCACTCTCAAAACATCCTCCCTCCACTAGGGCCCTAGTACCAGCTCCCCATATTTCCCTTCCACCCTTCTCCCACCCCATGAACTTTTAATAATTTGCAAATTGTTATTGCTTTTTCACAATCCATAGCTATGTATTGTAATACAAACTTCAAATTCAAATTTATTACAAGTTTCAAATTCATTAGAACCACACTATCCAATGTGTCCCCTCACTCACTTCCTTGTTGTCTGTGCCCCAGAGAGGAGGTTATATGTAGATCTCTGAAATTGGTTCCCCCTTTCTACTCCACCATCCCTCCACCCTCCCAGTATCACCACTCCCATCACTAGTCCTGAGAGAACATCTATCTTAAAATCCCCGTTTCTGACTTCAGTGTACACAAATGATTTCATTTTTCAAGAGGTTTTATTGACACAGAGTCATCTAAAATACAATTAAAGAGTTTGGATATATTGAAAAGAGTTGTGCAATCATCACCACAATGGAGAAGATTTTCATTTTAGACTCATTACTATTAGCTTCCTTTTTCCCAACAACCTTTTTGTTCATTATTATTAATTTAGTTACTGTTTTTTCACATTTACCTATTCTGAATTTCATATAAAGGAAGTTATACCATAAAAACTACCACAGCAATAACCAACTGAAACACAGAAAAAATGTCAATCCATATAAAAAAGAAAACAGCAAAAAAGTAGCACAAGTAAAAAAGGCCAAAAAGGGAAACATGACAATATGTTAAATTTTAACCTAAATATATCAGCATTAATTTACTTTCTGATGCATTGTAAAGGCAAGGCTTTTTACTCTATGCTCAATGATCCAAGGGAACTCAACAGATCCCTAATCTGCATGGTTCTGCAAATGGATTTGGGGTTTTCACTGTCATCCATATCTTTCTGCAAATAAAGCACTCAGAATTCAAGCTCTAATACATTTCCCTCCCCTGATGTCAGACTCTATTGTGTATAATCTTTGACAAAATAGGCTAATGTGCTTCTTCCATGCAATCTTAGCTGACACCTCACTTACATAGCTATTTGTTTTAATACAAACTTCAAAGACATCAGACATGCAACTTTCTGATAGCTGGACACCATCTGATTTATTAACTATATTCTTTAGCACCCATAGGTGCAATTACCCTTTCATCAGGGTAAACACTGAGCAGGGCTGCATCATAGGGACTGGTTATTCTTAAGTTAGCACTTATGATTAAGTATGAGCTCCCAATCCATATAGATAGAAGAAAGATGATAGATGATAGAAAATAATAGCTAGATAGATGATAGATATAGATAGATAGATAGATGATGACAGATGATAGATAGGTAGATGATGACAGATGATAGATAGATAGATAGATAGATAGATAGATAGATAGATAGATAGAAAGAAAGATGATGACAGATGATAGATAGATAGATGATGACAGATAATAGATAGATAGATAGAAAGATAGATAGATATCTCATATTTTACTGTAGTGGCAGGATTATCAACTTTTAGGGAAATAATGTCAGTACTCCCCATGAGACTTTTACTAATTCTAATAATAAGACTCAATTCGGGCTGAGCCCCAGTGGCATTGTGGTTGTGTGCGGGACTGCGGCCCACTGGGTTAGCAGTTCAAATGCAGCAGCAGCTCTCCAAGAGTAAGGCTAGGCCTCCTACTCCTACTCCTATGTCCACCCCCCCAAAAAAAAAAAGCTCAATTCACTGCCATGATTCTATGCCAACTCATACTAACCCTTTAAAACAAGGTAAAACTGCTCAGAAACTGTGTTTCTGTGATTGTAAGAGTAGAAAACCCTGTTTTTCTCCTGTAGCGAGCTAGTGGTTTCAAACTGCTGACCTTACGTTTAGCTGTACAATATGGGGATGCTTTTTAGACTAAAATACATGAGATCCTCACTTATGCATATTTTAAAAACTTATTAATAGCATTCGTTTACAATGGTAGAACGATGTCTGAAGAACTAAAACATGTCATACAAATTAAGAAAATATTATATTTTACTTTTAACTGTCACCGGCTTAGACTATGATTAAAATTAAAAAAGGTTAAGAAACAATTAGTTTTAGAAGCTACATGCTATCCAATGTTACAATGGTTTCCTTTCTGGTTTGGGTTATTTTCCTGCTTCTTCCCAGATTTTCAGTAGCCATGACCCAAGGAAATGGCACTGGCGTGACAGAATTCTTTCTACTGGGATTTGGTGGTCAACACAAGTTCCGGTATGTCCTCTTCATGGTATTTCTTGTCATCTATGTGACCGCCATGGTGGGCAATATTGGAATGATCCTGCTCATCAACACAGATTCCAGACTTCAAACACCAATGTACTTTTTCCTGCAACATTTAGCCTTTGTTGATATCTGTTATACTTCTGCCATTACGCCCAAGATGCTGCAGAACTTCATCGTAGAAAATAAGTCGATCTCATTCGTGGGGTGTGTCATACAACTATTGGTCTATGCAATATTTGCAACCAATGACTGCTATCTCCTAGCTGCGATGGCAGTGGATCGGTATGTAGCCATCTGTAATCCACTGCGCTACCCCATAGTCATGTCTCGAGCAGTTTGCATCCAACTTGTGGTTGCCTCCTATGCCATGGGCTCCATAAACTCCTCTGTACACACAGGATTTACATTTTCCAGGTCATTCTGCAAGTCGAATGTCATCAATCACATTTTCTGTGATGTTCCTCCACTTCTCTCCCTGTCTTGCTCGAGTATCAACATTAACGTCATGCTGCTCTTTGTCTTTGTGGGCTTTAACCTGATGTTTACTGTGCTGGTCGTCATCTTCTCCTACATATACATCATTGGGGCCATCCTAAAGATGACGTCCACTGCAGGGAGGAAAAAAGCCTTCTCCACCTGTGCCTCCCACCTAACAGCAGTCACCATTTTCTATGGGACCCTCGCCTACATGTACTTGCAGCCTCCCTCAGGTAATTATGAAGAGAATATGAAAGTGGCTTCTACATTTTATGGCATCATAATCCCCATGCTGAACCCCTTTATCTACAGCTTGAGAAATAAGGAGGTAAAAGAAGCACTGAAAATGATGGGAAAGAAGTTCTAGACTGGAGATAAATTGTTACATCAGCACAGCAAAGCACTTAGTATGTGTTAGACAAGAACTTAATGCTTCTGAAATTCAACCTCTCACCATCCTAAATTAGTGCTGCTTTTTTTATTCATATGACTTTAGGATTTGAGGAATGTAGTAAGTACATTTCTTCAAATTAATATTTCTTGTCATGTATTTGAGAAACATATCTCACAATATCCATGAAGGATCACCATATCAACATTACTTATGTATCATATTTAAATTCACACAGACATCTTACAAAGTATTTAATTGTTGAAATGTATTTCAAATATATTATTGAACACTAAAAAATTATCTTTCTATATAATCTATATGGATGTTAATTTTCATAAATTTTCATGCATTTAATAGGTTTTTAAATTATGCACAATGAAGCACTGGATAACTTTGATTGCAATTACTGCACAGAATTGAATCTAAAATAAATTTATAACTGCGAAAACATCTGTGACTTGGATTATCCTTTTACCTAATATTTCTACATGCCTGAAATTCCTAACCTTTCAAAACATGTATTTCTGTTATTGGTTCTACTCTATTCTGAGTCCATATTTTCATTTAGAAAAGGAAACTCTTTCAAACACTTTCTCTCTTTCCCTTGGAGATAGAAAATCTAGACTAAAGATGGATTACAAAACATTCAGCATGATCATTTATTTATAAAAAGGAGAACTTATCATTTTAGTCAGACAACTGTATTTAGATGACAGAAGTTCCATGTTGGAGAGCAGGTGAAGGATACCTGTACCTGATTTCTGGAAGCTCCGTGCTAGTTAGGTGAAACAGCAAGTACTACTTCAAAATAATGTCAACTTTCCTATGGAATTTATATAGCATGTGCTATAACTTAAAGCACAATAATTAGACTGGAGAATAATATACACTTCTAAAATTCAATATCTCACATAAATGCTAAGAAAAGACTACATAACTAAGACTACATAACTTGTAGTCAATGGAAGGTGACCTGATTCTTTCCAGAAAGGATTTTCTTTATAAGATAAAGAACCTTCAACCCCAGAGCGAGGTTATGCCATCTTCATTTCACATGGGTGAAAGAAATTATTAAGATGAAATTCATTATATTTTAAGTATACAAAATAGCCGAATATCTAAGTCATATGAAGGAAGGGTCCATCTAATTGTGCTCATATGAGAACAGCAGAGTACTGGCTTGAGATTCCTGTGCAGCCAGTATTTGTTCTAACAAAGCGCAAACATAATCGGGTCTTGTATTTGATAGGCATACAGGCACCAAATTTAAATGATTGAGGATCTCAGTAAACAGAGATGAAATAAAGGGATAAGAGATGCAATCCTAAAATTTATGAAAATGGATATCTAAAGTGTTCAAAAGGTTCAGCACCTTGCCCATATCTGTTCAATTAAGAAGTATTGAAGCCAGTATTTGGACCCAGACAGAATGAATTCAAGTGTTCAACTTGTCCATCTTCCTAGAAAGAAAAGTGAGTATGTAGCCATTGATAAATTCATGATAGTCACTGGGCATTACCAAATACAAGAGAGAAGGCCATAAAAAGATTAACTCATGAAAATTTGTGTTCAGCAAATTTCCGTCTAGGGGATCGGTTACATGGGGTGTCAATACTATAGGGTCATTTGGTAATTTAGTTCAAGACGGATCCATAGAGAATTCTCTGAACTTGGTCTGGAGCTCTACCGAAACTTCTGTGTCTTCTTTCTACTAACGGCCATCACAGAGTTATTAAGGGAGTTAAAATATGGAAACACAGTTGGCAACTGAGTAACACATTCCACAGGGACTCCACAGAGTCAGTGCATGAGAGATACTAAGAGGGAAATTCCACTCTGCCAGGTCACAGAAGGAGCCTAACACAGATAAGTAGGACAGATCCACTAGGTTTTCAGGAAGTGGAGGCTTTGGGGTTACCACAGTGAAGGCCTGACTGGGGTCTCATCATAGCCCTGCCACTGTTCCTACTGGAGCCAGGATCATTTGGAGCCCTTGCAGGGGCTTTGTCTCAATGTGGCCAGAGCTTGCTGCTGCCTCCAGTCAGGGATTGCACCCCGGCAGCCCCACAGGCTGGGTTCTGGGCTCGGCTATATTGTTACTTTTGTTTTCCTCTCTTCTCTCTGTCCACCCACAATCTCCAGGTGCTTAGTTTTTGTTAGTTTCTTTCTTCTTTTTTTCTTTTTCTCTTCTTTTATCTCATACACCCACACTTGGCGGGCTTAGTTTTTTGTTTGTTTCTTTCTTTTTCTCTTCTCTTTTCTCTCACACCCACTTCCCTTAGCCTGGGAAATGTACACCTGTCTTCCACCCAGATCTCTAAATCTCGGTCTTGATTCCTTCCTTCAGTTTAAATACATATTTATTTTTGCTTACCTAGCTTTTTCACCTGCATTGGCCAGCATTAGATTGAATGCAACATATCCCAAACCATAACGTGTGCTTTGCAATTTATATATTCCTAATTCAGTTGATGCAACTAAAACACATCTGTAAAAATGCGATGGAGGTGTAATAAGAGAGCCTGTGGACTGGGGAAAGATCGTTAGCAATGACACATCAGACAGAGGCCTTATTACTAAAATCTACAATACTCTGCTTGCTTCCAAAAAGAAAACAATTGCCCATTGAGAAGGTGGACAAAGGACCTGAACAGAAGTTTCGCAAGGACAGAAATCAGAATGGCCAATAAACAGATGAGAAAATGTTCCTGATCATTAGCCATAAGAGAAATACAGGTTAAAACAGCAATGAGATACTACCTAACACCCTTAAAGATAGCCCAATTCAAAAAATCAGAAAGCAGCAAGTGTTAGAGGGGCTGTGGTGAGACAGGAGCTCTCATCCACTGCTGGGGGACCTGAAAATGTGTACAGCCACTATGGAAATTGATTTGACGATATCTAAAACAGATGGAAATTGAGCTACCATACGACCCAGCAATCCCTCTACTGGGCATATACCCAGAAGAGGCAAGAAACAAACCACGGACAGACATCTGTGCTCTAGTGTTCATCGTGACACAGTTCACAATTCAAGATATTGAAAACAACCCAAATTTCCATCAGCTGATGGATGGATTAAATAACTGTGGTACACTACGCATCGCTGAAAAATAGTGGGGAACACATGAAGCACATCACTGCATGGGAAGAACTGTAAGAAATTATGCTAAGCAAAGTAGCCAAGCACAAAAGGACAAGTGCAACATGAGTCCGCTGAGGTAAGCTTAAAAAAAAATGCAAAAAGGGCATAGGGAAAAAGCTACTGTATACAAATATTTCTGGGGTGAGGTCCAGGTAGTATGGAGGCAGACCAAATCCTGGAACCCATATGGTAGCTGACTAAAAGGGTGGGGGTGCCACCAAGGGGAAAAATGGGTAGTGGGAGAATAGGGCACTAACCTGCCCAAGGGGAGAGTATTGCTTATATCTCCACAGGTGAGGGAGAGTGGGACCAGACTTCAAGTCGGTGGTCCAAAATGTGAATGCAACATACCAGCATGAAGTAGGGCACCAAAAGAGAGATCTGCGGGGTTGGCCCTATTCCAACGACTTGGACGCTCAGCCCCCACCCAACAGAGGAATGAGCTTCAGAGGACTACACTGAAGCTACTGCTTAGGGAGAGAAGTATGTCTGATCAGAACACACAGGAGTAAACAAAGAGGGAAGACAGAGTGGAACACATCTGGCCCACCAATCCCTAAGGACAGTATTCCTGCTCAGAGCAGCCAATGCACAGAGAGGACCATAAGGCCTGTCCCACCACAAGACATGACAGCCCTCACTGACCCATAGAATATGGGGAACAACACTGGAGACAGAGTGTGGGACTGTGCCCAATCTGATCCCACTACACTAGGGCGAAACAGTAGGGGTATGAAGCAAAGCAGCAAGGGGAGCAAAGAAATGAAGTCCCTGGGGAATATCAAACTTAGACTTTGGGGTCAAGGTGTGGCACCCCATCAGACTCTACCTGAAAACACTTAAACTTCAACAAACAGACCTGGAACTATTTGTATGTTTTTCTTTTTATTTTGTCTGTCGTTTTGTGTTTTTGCTTTGTTATGCTTTTTTTTAATTTTGCGTGTCCTTGTTTTGCTGTTTTGTTTTGCTCTGTCTTGTTCTTGAGTTTATTATTGTCTCTGCATGTCTATCTAGATAAGATAGGCAGGATAAACAATCTGGAGGAGAAAACAATGGGATCAATAGTTTCAGGGGAACGGGATAGGGGGAGGCAAGGGAAAGGAAGGAAGATGTCAACCAACTCAGGGACAAGAGAACAACATGTGATCTTAAATCCATGGGATGCTGATGGGGCTTGATCAAGGGCAGTGTAGCTGACAGTAATTACTGAAACAAAAATGAAGGTCAAACATGATAGTGGGACAAGAGGAAAGTAAAAGAAAATAGAGGAAAGAACTTGGAGGCAAAGGACATTTATAGAAGTCTAAATACAGGCATGTACATATGTGAATGTAGTTATATTTAATGATAGGGAGATAGATCTATGCCAATATATTTATATGTTGAGTATGAAGGTAGCAGACGGACATTGGGTCTCAACTCAAGTACTCCTCAATGCAAGAACACTTTGTTTTAGCAACTCAGCATTCTGTGATGCTCATCTTCCCAACAAGATTGCTGAAGACAAATCAGATGCATAGCAAATGTGGTGAAGACAGCAGAAAGTGCATGGCTATCAAAAGATTCGGCATCTGGGGTCTTAAAGACTTGAAGATAAAACAAGCAACCATCTAGCCGGAAAGCAACAAAGCCCACATGGAAGAAACACACCAGCCTGTGTGATCATGAGGTCCCAATAGGACTACGCTTCAGTCATCAAAAACCCAGAACAAAAAGACATATCAATGTGAATGAGGGGGGTGCAGAGTGGAGATCCAAAGCCCATCTGTAGACGATTGGACATCCCCCCACCAGAAGAATCACAAGGAAGAGAGAATCAGTCAGGGTACAGTATAGCACTGATGAAACTACAACTTTCCTCTAGTTCTTTAATATTTCCCCTCACCCCCACTGCCATGACTCAATTCCTCGTATAATCCTTCCAGACCAGAACACGTACAGTGGTACAGATAAGAGCTGGAAACAAAAAGCATCTAGGACAAATAAATCCCTAAGCACCAATAATGAGAGTAGCAATACCATGTGGGGAAGCGGAAGGTCAGGGAGACAGGGGGAACCGATCACAATAATCTACATATAGATGCCAATGGGATGGACAACAGACAAGTGGGTGAAGGGAGACATGGGTCAGTGTAAAACATGAAAAAATAATAACAATTTATAAATAAGGGAAGAATGGTGGGGGGGAGGGAATGAGGAGCTGATACCAAGGTAGAAAGTAAATGTTTTGAGAATGATGATGGCAACAAATATACAAATGTGCTTGACACAATGGATGGATGTATGGTTTGTGATAAGAGCTGCATGAGTCCTCAATAAAATGATATTCATTTAAGTATGCTCGAATAGCAGGACATCTATTTATGTCTTGAGTCGTAGGTTCTTTAGCCTCCCCAAAGACTTCTACAGAGAAGTTGAATTGGTATTTCTTCTATAAGAAGCAAAATATTCCCCTTACAGAGAAGTCACAGAGAGAAGATGAGCCAGTCGTGGTACAGTGTAGCAACAATGAGACAAGCAACGTTCTTCTAGTTATTAAATGCTCTCTCCCACCCACTATCATGAGCCCAATTCGACCTTGCAAATCCAACTAGACCAGGGAAAGTACACTGGGGCTAGAAACATGGGGAATTCAGGACAGCTATCCCTTCAGGACCAGTGGTGACTGTGGTGTTACCGGGAGGTTGGAGGGGAGGTGGAGTAGAAAGGGGGAACCAATTGCAGGGATCCACATAAGGCCTCCTCCTTGGGGTACAGACAACAGGGAAGTGGGTGAAGGGACACATCAAACAGTGAACAATATGACAAAATAACAATTTCTAAATTATTAGAGGTTCATAGGGGAGGGGGAGTTGGGAGGAAGGGGAAATATGGAGAGCTGATGCCGGGGGCCTAAGTAGAAGGAGGATGTTTTGAGAATGATGATGGCAACAAATGTGCAGGTGTGGTATCCATATAATTGATACTATGTACTGATCATGATAAGAGTTGTATGAGCACCCGATAAAATGATTTATTTAAAAAAAAGAAAAGGAACTATATATTTTGGTGATTACAATGAAAAGTGATTACCTGGACCTTAACAAAGACTCTTACACTATATATGTGTGTGTATGCATGTATATGTATGTGTATATGTATATATACACACATATATATAAAGAAAATGTCTTGATATCAAGAAAAATATTTGTTTTGTAAGAGGGTTTTTGTTTTTTAAGTAAAGCAAGAAACCCTTCTCGGAAATAACACAAAAATAACATCTGTCCTTTCTGTAAAGTTTAACATTTCATCAGAAGGAAATAATGAACACTGTTTTTGCTAATTTCATCTCAGTCTCCAGAAGCACAGAGTCTCAAGAGAGCAACACTGATCCCTGAGGCCCCAGCTATAAACTCCCTGATCAGGGAGGACCACAAACATAGATCTTAGCAGGCAATCAGCTTATACCCGCTGTAGAAAAAGACTCTGGAGGCAACTCTGGTGTGAGTAAAACAAAGTGAATCTCTTTTTCTTTCATGTCAGCCATGTATCATCCTCCCATGTGCAGGAAGTGACAGAGCTAGATTCAGTGAAGGAACCACTTCCTCATTGGTGATAAAACAGAAAACGAGAGAGGGAATGGTGTTAGACTGGATGTTACCTAAGAATATGAATAAGTAAATAACTGAATTACCAAATGAGAGAATGGATGTCTTTACATTTTTTTCTCCATTCCATGAACTTTTATTCTATTTTAAAGAATTATTTGAATGTGTTATGTCTGTGACTATGCAGTTGATGCCTGTGCCTTTGCTTACTTGAGAATTACATCACATCCCTGAACAGCACACTTGATTTTTCCATTTCCCCTACTTCTTACATGGGAGCGCTAGTGTATTACAGGTTGGGCTGGCTAACCACAGGCCATCAGTTCGAAAGCCCCAGCATGCCCCAGGAAAAAGATGAGCTATTTGATGCCATAAGGATTTTCTGTCTTGGACACCCTGAGAGGCAGTTCTGCTGTAACCTACATGGTCAATGACAGAGAGTCAGGGTTTTGCATTCCTTTATAAAGCAAATAAAATCATTGTGAATAGAAAATAGAGAGTGCAGGAATATGTATGGTGTAAATTTCAATCTCTCCCCAACCCGGTGAGTGAGGATAGCCATAAAGAGTTTGCCGTGTGTTCTTCCTGACCTGTTGTCATGAGTATAGAGAGAATGGGAACATGATGGAAAGACACTTTGGCATTTGGCAGGCTTCTGCACTCAGCATTTGACTAGGAAATTTGTTTTTGTCATTTGGAAATATGACATAAGCATCATTCTATAAAACTGCATACCTACCTTCCTTTCAGAGCTCTGTTGAATTTGGTACACATTGACTAAAGCGCTCGGTTGCTAACTGAAAACTCAGAAGCTAGAATTCACTAGGCAGTTCCAGGAAGAAAAGATGTGGTAGTCTGCTTGCGTAAAGACTTTGCAGTGAGAATTCAGTGACACTGTCCTACTCTGTTCCTGCAGAGTCGACGTGGTGATGACTTTTGGTTTGATTCCAATCTTCCCCTGCTAGGCAATTCCTTCACCTGCTTGAGAGTGAGGTGTTACTTTTAACTTCTCTCCATCATATCTTATCCACCATTTCCAGGGCCTTTTGACAGCTCAGTTTTACTCACCAACTTGTATACACATATACCTGATACACGTATCTCAAGAGATTTGAAAGGATAATTTAGTCCACCTTCCATGCATACTTTGTTCTATATCTTGGAAATAGTGTTTCAAAGGTCCTCTGAAGCCTTGAGATTTGTGTAAATCATGAACGTCCCTTAGGCAAAACTTTTCAAGTATTACTACTAATTTCAATAAATTGGTACAGAATAAAATAACACATGATTGAGAAAAAATTGTTGAAAATGTTAAATAATCATATTTCAATGTTTTAGAAAATATAGATATATAATATAATTGGAAATGTATCTATGCATGTTTCTTAGGCCCACATGTAAATTATAGTTCAATTTGGTGATTGGAAACCCCCAGCCATGCTGTGGGAGAAAAATGAGACCATCTGCTTCCGTAAAGATTTATAGCCTTGGAAACACTATGGGGCAGTTCTAGTTGATTCTCTAAGGTCTCAATGTGTCAGAATCAATCAGCTTGCTGGCAATGGGTTTGGGGATTAATTCAACTAGAATGAACATCATTGCCTTCTAAGTGAGTTCTGTGAATCTCACTTTATAGAACAAGGAACTGAGATCGAGGGGGATAAATCCTTTGTGTCTCGGAAGAAGAAGGACCAGATTTCAAGCACAGGATTTCCAGTTTACTTTCCAGGACTGAATATGAATGAAGTTTCTGCAATACTGAGTAGCAGAAAAGATTAAATTAATTCAAACACAATTGGTCATCTTCTTCATGGTATCTATTTGTCTAGAAAACAAACACCTTCATCATAAATGAAACAAACCATTTCATACTGAGCCAAGCTAGCCTTATCCATTAGGCCACCGGGGCTAACAACCAAGCTACCCTTGAATACAGATTTCCTTCTGTGTGTGTGTGTGTGTGTGTGTTTGTTTGTGTGTCTGTATACTCATGTTCTAGTTCCCTTTCCTTCTGAAAAGTGTTTCTGAAAAAATACCATTTTGCATGAATTCAGAGTAATTAAAGAAATACTGATCTGACAAATCTTATTACTAGCAAAAGTCTAGTTTAAGTGGACACTTTAACCTGCTCCTATTACTTCCTCTGTTAGAAGGTTCCATAAAAGACTGCAGTTAATTTGTTTTACAGCAAATTAACCGAAGGAAGCAACTTTCACAAATGCATTACTCCTTGGTGTTACAGAGTTATCTCTCTCAACTTATTTCTCAAGGCTTATCAGAGAAGCACACATGACAACAGGCTTATTATGCTCTATCCCCACCCGTAAAGAAATATTGTATTTGGAAAGGATAGTACCATTCCTTGTGACATCCAAAGGTGTCAAACTATGATTTGCCAAAGTTGACCTTGTTTTTTTTGTTTTGTTTTATTTTTCTGTTTTCTAAGAGAACTTTTATTTAAAAATCTTAAACAGGACAAAGGGAAGAGAAAGACAAAGACATATTATCCAGATGAGGTACACCATTGACACAGGGTCATAAAAGTTCCCAAGGGTTTGTTGACATATAGAACTATAGAAAAAACGTGGGAGGTCAAAGAATGCATGGGAGGCGTGAAGGCACATTCTTATCTCTATCTGCCCATCTCATCTGTAGAGGGACTGACCTCAGAGAATATACTGGAGATCCTGTTTTGATTTCCATTAGCAATTTACTATATATTTCTGATGTGTGAAAATATATGAAGATTGATGTATCCACTGGTCATGTAAGTCACCATCTGATTTCTCCAGCTTGTTTTTTTCACTCAAAGTTCTATTTAAGAGAAATATTAACACAGATACTGTGACTCCTTTTCACTAATTGCTCAATCTATATCCATGGCAATTCTGCCACATGGTTTTAAATGTGCAAATGTGTATTTACATATGTACATACATAAATATATGTATGTGCTTATACTTCTTTATGTGGTCTCCAAGGAGCCCCGGTGACATAGTGGTTAAATGTTGGCCTATAATCCGCAATGTCAGCAGTTCAAAACCACCAGTTGTTCTAAGAGAGAAAAATTGGACTTTCTACTCCTGTAAACAATTACAGGAAAATTAGCTGTTGCGTAATGTTTGGTAAAAAAGTTCACACTAATATACCTAGAATTAAAGGTTTTTAGAGGAGTTAATTTTTAAATAGCAATTACTTAATATTTCAAATATATATCTAATTCATCTTTTGTTCATATTATGGGAACTGATATTTTCTGCATCATTGTCCAATTAATTCTCCAATCAATGCATTTCTTCTTACTTGTAAAAAGTTGCCCATAATCACCACTTAATATCTTTTCATTAACTATACTGTCTGGTATTATGCTCCCTTTTCCTTCTATGGCTTCTTCTTCTTACTCTCTCTTGTTAAGGTTAGTCCATAGTAATCATGGGTGTGTTTTTGTTTTTGTTTGTGGTTTGTTTTCAGCAAACCAATTTTTTACTTTGTTGACAATACTTATTCATCCTTTCCCTCCTTTGTTAACTTTCATTCTTTCTTCCCCTCTATAATTATGTTTAACGAATTTATTTCTAAATACTTTTATCATGTTATATTGTGTTTCTTCTTACATTTATTCTGTTTGAGCTTCTTGCCATTATCCTGCATTTTGTTGGATTGGTAATATTTTAAATATTGCCCTTTTTCTATCACTTTTATAGGACGTTTTTTAGAAGTTATACACTCTATGGGTTTGATGCTGTTGCTTTTTGATGTTGACTTTGATCATCCATGTCTGAATTCGCAGTGAACAATGCTAAATTCCAAATTGGCCCTGTGCCAAGTATCCGTGTGGCATCTACCTAATCCATCACTTTGAGATTCTAGTTAATAACTATGTACCTGATGTTTTCTTTTAAGAAATTATGGGGCAAATATCCTTAAGTGTTCTTCTTCATGGATATTTGTCATCATTTCCTTCTTGCCCATGCTCAAATATACACTTTAGATAATTCATTGACATATATTCCAAATAAAATTAATTCATGTTCTCACATACACCTATACACACTAAGAAAAACAATTATCATCACTATAATCTCCTTAATCTGCTTTCTTCTTTTAAAAATGGTTAAATATCAAATAAACATAAAATAAGACATAAACTGACATTATGACCTAAAGAACCATGATACAACAAAGATCTTATTTCAAGAAAATAGTATGAAAAATAAGATGAATTTTATTCCTGCTCTGACTGTACTGGGAAAATCATAATTTGAGCTAGTCACAGGTATGAATTTCATTTAAATGTCTTTTAAAGTCACAAAGCAAAAATCTGATTAATATTTGAAATTTAACAGTGTGTGTTCTATATAGGATACTACAGACAATGCTAACAGATGGTAGAAGGTGATAAAATCTCAGAGAAATGTGAGAAAATTTGACAACTAGTGAGAAAAGGAGATTATAGTATAAATAAGGAGGATCTATAAGTCAACTCACTAACAACCTTGTCAAAATACATGAGCAGGCAATGTACAGAAATCCCATAATTTCAAGGAACATATTCAACAGTGATAAAAATTTCTTGGTTATCATGGAAAGTAGATAAAAGTAACATATCGTTCCACTCCTATTGTTCTGGCATATCCTAGGGCCATGACAAAGTTCACAGCAAGAAAGAAAACGAGAAACCCTCACTTATGTGTAGCATGTACTGGTGCATCTACTCAAGAAAACCATCCAGCAGCACTTAGCTCCAAACTCACTGCCATGAGTCGATGCACATTCATAGAAATCCTAGGGGTGAAATTGCTCCGTAGGCTTGTTTCCAAGACTGTAGCTCTTTATGGGAGTACGATGCCTCGTGCTTCTCCCTCAGAGCAGCTCGTGGTTTTGAACTGCCGACGTTGCAGCTAGCAGCCCAGTGTGCAACCACTACCCCAGAGGGGCTCCTTCATCAACACTTGGTTAAGCTAAATTCATGCATAGTGATAGGCTGAAATGTTTTATTTCTAGGACCATACTCCAGAGACTATTTCACAAGTGATTTGTATTTGAGGCTAGTTATCCAATCTTTAGGAAACTAGATAGGCAAATTATAGCTGATGGATATTATAGAGCTGTGGTATTCAAACAGCTGTGCAGGTATGCTCAGATCTCTGTGAATGTCCTTATCTAAGATGAGATGAGAACAGGAAGTAAAATGGAGTATGTGAAAATATAATATGTTGATAGTTCTAAAGGCAGCTGCTTATTACTTTTCACAAACGTTTTCTTAGTGAAAAAGAGACTGCAAATTTTAGAAAGGACTCAAGCATTCACCACAAATAGACATTCACTATGAATAAAAGCAAAGCCATTTGTTGTCATGAATCCATGATGGTTCAAACAGAAAGTAAAGAAAATGTGTATAAAGATGTGAAATAAGTGAGGGTTTCTCATTTTCTTACTTGCTGTGAACTTTGTCATGGCCCTAGGATATGCCAGAAAAATAGGAGTGGAATGATACGTTACTTTTATCTACTTTCCATGATAACCAAGAAATTTTTATCACTGTTGAATATTTTCAGATTTAGCATTTGAAATTTAAGAATATTTTAATAAAAATAGATACCACAAAAGAGAAAGCATGAGTTAATATGTGTCCTAATGTTCCTTAGCTTTTACATTAATGATGTCCATTTATTATGATCTGAAGACAGCTAGAGTCATGGCAATATCTCCAAGTTATAGATGCAATTATGTAAGCTCAGAGGCAGGTAAGGCACCTTCAACAATCCTAGGAAACCAAGTCATTTTTGTCATCAAAAAATTACTCTTGAGGCTGATGGTGCCCGGCTATCAAAAGGTATAGTGTCTGAGGTCCTAAATGCTAGCTCAGAAGCAACAAAGCCCACCTGAAAGAAGCACATCAGCCTTTGTGATCACAAGGTGTCGAAGGGATCAGGTGACAGGCATCACAGAACTAGAAATTATATCGCTATAAATGAGGGGAAGTACAGATTGGGGACCCAAAGCCCATCTTTAAGTAACAGGACATCCCCTTACAGAAGGTTCGTGGAGAGGGGATGAGTCAGTCAGGGTGCAATGTAGCAATAATGAAACATACAACTTTCCTCTAGTTCTGCAATGCTTCCTCCCCACCCCCACTATCATGATCCCAATTCTACCTTAGATCCCAATTCTACCAATTCTCCCAATTCTGGTCTACCGGCTAGACCAGAGGATGTGCACAGGGACAGATAGGAACCAGAAACATAGGGAATCCAGAACAGATGATTCCTTCAGGATCAGTTGTGAGAGTGGTGACACTGGGAGGGTGGAGGGAGGTCTAAAGGGGAAACCAGTTATAAGGTTCTACATATAGACTCCTCCCTGAGGTATGGACAACAGAGAATTGGGTGAAGAAAGACATTGGACAATGTACAATATGACAAAATAATAATAATTTATAAATTATTTATGAGGGAGGTGAAGAAATGAGAAGCTAATACCAAGGGCTTAGGTAAAAACCAAATGTTTTGAGAATGATGAGGGCAACAAATGTACAAATGTGCTTGGCATATAATGGATGGATTTATGGATTGTGATAAGAGTTGCATGAGCCCCCAATAAAATGACTTTCAAAAGAAGGAAAAATTATTCTTGGACCTCTGGGAAACCAAATTTTTTTTTAATTTTATTGGGGGCTCTTACAGCTACTACAACATTCAGTACATCATTTGTATCAAGCACATTTGCACACATGTTGCCACATACATTTCCAAACATTTCCACTTGAGTCCTTGGTATAAGCTTCGCTTTAAAAAAAAAAAAAACCTCCCCTTCCCCCTTCCCCTCCTTTTTTTAATGAATCATTTTATTGGGGGCCCAAACAACGCCCATCACAATCCCTAACAACATCAGTTGTATGCAGGCCACTTTTACACACCCATTGCCATCATCACTCTCAAAACATTCTCCCTACCTCCAGGCCCCCATTATCAGCTCCCTATATTACCCTTCCTCCCCCCCTTCCCCTTGAACCCTTAGTAATTTACAAATTATTTTTTTTATCCTGTACACTGTAGAATGTGTCCCAACACTCACTTCCTTGTTTTCCGTTCCCCAGAGAGGAGGCTACGTGTAGATCCCTGAAGTTGGTTCTCCCTTTCTATTCCTCCATCCCTCCACCCTCCTGGCATTACCCCTCCTATTACTAGTCTTGATGGATCATCCATCCTAAGGGAAACCAAATTTTATACTACTTCCGATTCTTGAATTAATTAATTGATCATAGCTTTCACTATTCTTTTTTCTTTGCAGCTTCACAGATGATATTTAACCTCTGCTAACCATGAAACAAGAAAATGGCACTGAAGTGACAGAATTCATCCTCCTGGGATTTGCTGGTCAAAATAAATTTTGGCATATCCTCTTCATAATATTTCTAGTGATCTATGTGACCTCTCTTGTGGGTAATATCGGAATGATCCTTCTCATCAAGATTGACTCTGGCCTTCACACTCCTATGTACTTCTTCTTACAACATTTGGCTTTCATTGATCTGTGTTACACCTCTGCTATCACTCCCAAGATGTTGCAAAACTTCATAAGGACAGATAAATCCATCTCATTCATAGGCTGTCTAGTGCAATTGCTAGTCTACGGTGCTTTTGCAACCAGCGACTGCTACATCCTAGCTGCCATGGCAGTGGACCGCTATGTGGCCATCTGTAACCCACTCCGCTATCCAATTGTCATGTCACAGAGAGTCTGCCTTCAATTGCTACTTGGTTCTTATTTCATGGGTTTCTTAAATGGCTCTGTAAATACAAGTTTTACCTTCTCGTTGAACTTTTGCAAGTCCAATACAATTAACCACTTTTTCTGTGATGAACCCCCAATTCTTGCTCTCTCCTGTTCTAGTGTTGATTTTAATATTCTGCTACTAGCAGCCTTTGTGGGGTTTAACCTGCTGTTCACTGTGCTGGTTGTTATCTTTTCCTACATATATATCTTAGCTGCTATCTTGAAGATCTCTTCCACAGCTGGGAGGAAAAAGGCCTTCTCCACATGTGTCTCCCACCTGACAGCAGTCACTATATTCTATGGGACACTCTCTTACATGTATTTACACCATGGTACCAGTGAGACTCAAGAGCAGGAAAAGGCAGCTTCTGTATTTTATGGCATTATGATCCCCATGATAAACCCTCTGATCTACAGTCTAAGAAACCAAGATGTGAGAGAAGCTCTAAAGGGGATCAGAAAGAAGTGCTTCTAGTTGAGCCTCAATTTCTAACTCTGCACAAATCAATTAAACAACCAGACCAACACTGCTTTTATATTTCTCAACCTCAGAAGATGTGGCAAACATTTGTAAGACAAAAAATGTGTTTTCTAGTGATACCAATATATATTCAATAAAATATATCTGGAATATTTTGGAAACCATCTCAAAAGTAATTAAGCTCAGAATTCATGTGCTTGTGGAAGACAATGAGCCTCGAGGAGCAGTGAGATAAACACTAAGGTACCAACAAAAAGGATGGCTGTTCAAATCAGCCAGTTACTCTACAGGACAAAGGTATGACAGGCTACTTCCACAAAGATTTGCAGCCTTGGAAACCCTATGAAATAGTTTACATTCTGTCCTATAAGGTCTCAGTGGGTCAGAATCAACTCAACAGTGATCAATGTAGATTTATGCTTAGGTTCTGCTAAAACTAAAATTAGTGAAAGGGTCCATCATATTGCTCTTGTATATTTCTGATGATTCTTTTTCTTCCATGCTTTCCATCTAAAAAGAAAAGAATAAGGTATCATCATTCTTGTAGTCAACCCCATGAGAATCACCATTAAAGTGAATATAGTGACTCACCAGACATGTTCTAGTTTTCCAGAAATATGTTCTAGTTTTCCAGAAATGTTTTTTATTCTTATTATTTCTCCATCGCTTAACTCTTCTATTACTGTAAAATAAATTGAATGAGCCTTTTCTTTGGAGAAAATGTGTAGGAGAGAAAGGAAAATTGAATGTAGCAAATCTTTTCCAGAAAGAAAAAAAAGAGATTGTTTTTACAACTATTTATGAGTCATCTCCAGAGAGGAAGCCGCCTCTAAGCTTTTCTATTCTGATATTTCTCCTTCTCACTGAAGAAGAACTAGAGATGGCCAACAGCATGAAAATAGGTTCAGCATCATTAGTCATCAAATGAAATTCAATCCCACAATGAGATCATCTTTCATTTCAATTGAGATAGCTATAATCAAAATAAAAAATCTATAGATATTGACAAGATTTTAGATACATTGGAACCATCTTCCATTGTTGATGGAATTATAAAATGTTATAATAACTGAGTATTTGGATATACTTCAAAATTAGACACAAATTGTCACATGGTGCAGAAATTCCATTCCTAAACATATATCTCCAAAACCAGAAATTAGTAACGCAAGCAGACCCATGCATAATAATGTTCATTGTGACACTTCACAGTAGCCAAAAGACAAAAACTACCTAAATGCTCATCAACAGATGAATTGAATGGATAGATAGAATATAGTATACCTATACACAGAATACTACTCTGCAGAATAATAATCTTAACATGTGCTAAACATGATGAGCCATGAAAACATCATACTGAGTGAAATAAGTCAATCCCAAAAGGAAACACTGTATTCTGGTTGGGGGCCAACAAGTCATGTGCAAAAGAATGAAAAAATATGGTTGCAGACAATATTGTGGAATCTAATATTTCTGACATATCCATCAAAGTTTATTGGTGAGTTAATCCTGGGTATGAAGTCGGGGAAAGAAAATCATCACACTGAGCTGGCACTAGCTTTTTGGGGGAGTGGTAAGAATGTTTGCAAATAGACAGTAATGAGAACTGCACAAAATAATGAATGTAATGAACATCACTGAACTATATGTGCAATATTTATGTCATAAAACATCAGAGGTGGGGTATAGTCAGAGTAAGTAGCCCAAAGCAGTAACCTTCACCTAACATCCTCCTAATGGCTATCCTTAGGTAATAAGCATACTGGTACATCAACACTAAGAGTTTAGTATCAGTAAAATTGTGTTTATTGTTCTCTGACACGTATCACAAGTGTAGATTTGGGTTAGCACCATAACAATCTAGATGAAAAACCATTCCATTGCAATGAAATCAAGGCCCTGAATTTGGTATCAGTAGAAGACATGTTTATATTTCTTTCTCCTTTATCACACTCAAAAGGCATAGAGGCATATCAACCCACAGTGACCCTATATTCCAGCATAGAGTTGCCCTGTGGATTTCCAATAGTACCATATCTTTCAAACCATACCATGCACTTTTTTTCCCAAAATTGGCAGGGGAAGGGGGACAAGGATGCATATTATGGTCCAAAGATGTGGTATCCCAGAATATTTTAGTATACTGGTACTGTTTGGTTCAGAAAATTTTTTTCTTGTTTTCCTTCTCTAAAAACTGGGTGCGTCTTAGGGTCCAAAAAATATGGTAACTCTTTATGGGACTAAAAAGCCTCAAAAGGCTAGAGGACTGATGGCTTCAAACTACTGACCTTGTGGTAACTGGTAACTAGTAACCCAAAGAGCCCCCAGGATAGCTTTTTCATGTGTAGATTTAGATAAGCACCATCACAATCAAGATACAGACCCAGGCCACAACCACAAAGATCTTCTTAATGCTACCCACAAGGATTATAGTCACCTTTCTCCCTAAGCCTTCGCAATTACCCATCTGTTCATTGTGTGATTTTTGCAAATATTATGCAACTGAAATTAGACAGTTTGTGCCTTTTTTGAGATTGACCTTTATTCATTCAGCACAACGTACTTGATATTTGTGTTAGACTGGGTTGACGAGAGGGGGCTGGGGGATGGGGGTGGGGACAGGGACACTCACAGATGTAGAAGAAAGTTCAGTCGGAGTGGGGGATAAAAAAAGAAAGCTTTATATTAAAGAGGAACCGTGTATTAAGAAACATCTCACCCAATCCAAATCAAGTCCACAAGTCTGAGACTAGGCCATAAATCCTGCTTCAGACTTACACAGCACACACAATAATGCAAAATGCGGGAAGATCACAGGCTAGAGGGGACAAAGTCTTGTGGATCTAGTGGTGTGGAAGCTTCTCCAGAGCTCTGACCCATCTCAGCAGGATTCCACATAGCAGAAGGTGGAAGCAGTGAGAAAGAGGTTTCCCTTGAAAAGCCATTTATCTCTGTCACCCTACAATCAAGCTGTGATCAGATTGACAGACTAAAACCCCACCCACATGCTCCTATGGGAGCCAGTTGAAACAAAAAATACTAATTATCACAGTCCACCCCTTACCAACTTTGCACTTGTACACAATTAGTTAGTCGTATATAATTTCCAGATATTAGTATAATCATACTTACACCTAACATATAGCTAGCAAACCTAAAATGAATACAATAATACAATCATCTTTGCACCTAACAGGATAAAACTAAAATGTATACAACTCAAAATGTGCCAGCCTTATGGAAACATAATATTCTATAAGTGAACAAAACAAAAATATTCTATGCCAAGCAATTGCAGTTATGTGAACATCCACAGAACAATTCTATACAAATATTTCCATTAACATATTCTTCCACCTATGAAAGTTTGTAAGCCAGTCACTTCATGACTTTATCCCCCAATTTGGGGTATCCAATTTCTATACTCCACACTTATATTAACCTAGGCCTCTGAGGAGACAAGCAAGTTCTTTGATGTGCAGAATATTCATTCCGTCAAGAACCTTGTGTCTGTATCTATAATCAAAGTCGAAGCAGAACATGCTGCCCATAATGCCAGCAACAATATGCACCAATCACAGACTCAAAAATCCTGTCTTCATCTGCTCTTCAGTGTGGAATCCTGCCTCGCTTAGCCTCACCAGGGTGCCCATTGGCTGCTTCCAGTGTTTAATCAATTTGCATAAGTGTTTCACTGATTTATTTCATCTATTTCTGGAAACTTGTTTTTAACTAATACCTTCAGTGCAGCTTGGACTCAGCGTGTTCTTCCCTTTTGACTTTCTAAACCCAAGCCTTTATATATTTCATAACAATACTCTACTTTGCCTTTTCAAGTTTTCCTTTGAAGTTTTGTGTTTGGCTCTTTAACGTCATCATTTCTTCCCTTTGCTTTAACTACTCTTCTTTTGAGAGCAAACTTCAGAGATTCTTTTGAAATCATTTTAGTCTTTCATGTCTGTCTTTTTAATTAATCTGTCAGTCTGGATAGACAAGAGAAACAAATCTAGGGGCACTCAGATGTGTGTCAGAGAGATTTTTATATAAAAGAATAAGTATATATTAAGAAAACATCCTAGTCCAGCTCAGATCAAGCCCATATTTCTACTATTAGCCCATAATTCCAATGCCAGTCTATAAATTCCTCTTCAGACTCACACTGAATGCAGGCAGATCGTAGGCCAGAAGTTGGAAAGTCTTGTGGATCCAACGGTGGTGGAAGCATCTCAGCATGACATGTGACTCCTCCAGCTTTAGGACTCTGGTTCCTTCAATATAGTTCCATGTGACTCGTCAACAAGAATCTCTCAGAGAGAGGGTGTGTCCTACCTCCCAAGAGAAAGACAGAAATTCTCAGACTCCTCAGAAGGCCACGCCCACACAAAGGCCTCATTTTCTATGGCCCAACTGACAGGCTAGACTCCACCCCTTCACTCAAATTGACAGGGGATCATGTAACTGCCACAATGACCTTCTGACTCCTTTGCATATAATAATTCTAATGTATGTCGCAACTCATCATGTCTTTGGTTTTCAATGCTTCCGATGGTTTCTTGAAAGGTTATCTAAATTCAGGTTGAATGCATTTGAGATTGTATTTTGGCTCTCACCAGATTCATTTTCATTTTTTTCAGATTCATCATGAATTTGCATGTGAGCAGTTGATTATATGCTCCACTATCATACCTAGACTTGTTTTACTGATGATATTTCATTTTTCCATAGTCTTTTCCCATAGATAGTAGTCATATTAACTGGACATCCTTGTAGACATATTGATAGTATCTTATCCCAGAGAGCATTGTACTTCAAGATAGATCTTTAAATGCTCTTTTTGACAATCAATGTGAGATTACTTTTCTTGTGTTTATCATTCTCATCTTAGCAAAAATATATGGTTATCTTGATAAAAATGGTCTGTACCAGTGCATTTTCAACTCACCAATGCTTAGGATATACTTGGTACATTCCATGTTCCAATTATTAGTAGATGATTTCAGTTCTCTCTTCTTCTTTTGAGTCATGTCTTATCAGCAAATAAAGATCCCTAAAGCTTTACTTCATCCACATCATTATGGTAAATTCTTCAAGGAGGCATCTTTTCCATAGTCCTTCCAAACTGAGTGGCCCATCTACTGGCACTTTATTGGACAAAGCTTTTCTGCCATTCATAGGTTTGAATTGGCTAGAAATATTATACATGTATAGAAATCTGTGTACCAAAAATACAGGGGGCAAAAGAGGAATACATAGCCAAAATAAACATAATAATGATACAAACATTAATTGATTTCTTTTAGTTGATGACAAATTGGGCAAAATTTTTTAAGATATGGAGAATATAGTTCACATATATAGGCAAATTAAGTGCTCTATATTGTTAAATCCAACCAGACAAATGTATCTGCAGTCTATATTGTAGTTCTACTTTGCTGGTTGCCACAAAAGAGAAACATACTCCACAGAAGCTCTAGATGAAAAATCAGCAATGAATCACATAAAGGAACTTTTACCCTTTTGATCTTGTGATCTTGAGAAGTGCAGTTGAAAATATTGCTTCTGAGTGGGCTTTTCTGTGACTGCCCAAATGTATTTCAAATGTATTGAGTGACTAGCAAGGTCACTCAAAGTAACAGGCTTCACCTGAGCTCCCAGACTAAGAATAGACTTCAAAGAAGAAATATGCTGGCCACTTCTGAGGAATGAGTCACTGGAAGAGCTGTGGAGTCTAATCGGATGTGGAAACCTGGTGTGGTAGCAGAACAGAGGGGGTGCCAGAAACTGACCTCCTCGTGTCAGAAGGCACTCAAAAGATGACTGAAGAAGAGCTGCCTCCTTAAAGTGAAGTTGACCATAATTATATGGCTGCAATATAGCTTTCAGAACCCCGAAAGTGTTAAAGTGGCACAATGCAAAATGAGAAGAAACAGCAATAAAATTTCTTCTAATTAGCATTTGACATTTGAGAAGTATAAATCCAGCAAAATTGGAGGCCATCAAAAATAAAATGAAACACATAAAAATCAATATTTTGTACTAAGATAGGATTTAAATCCTACCTCGGTACAAGAATGGTTTGTTCTAATAATGTGGCAATATATGATATTCACCTTCCTGACACGACCCCAATCTGAAAGTGTCAAGAATGTAGGCCCTGCCATGTTCGCCTCCTTGGCCTCCTTATCACTTGTTCTCTAAGTCACACTAAGAGAGATCTAAGTAGTATATTCTACTCTGACTCCATCTTCCCAGCAGCCCCCAGGCTTTCTCTGAGAAATACTTTTAAAAGGAGAACATATATAAATAGCTTACAGCAAAAATAATCTTAATGGTTTCATGGCTATGAAAATATCTTCAGCCTTTTCAACCTTTATAGGTTTTCTATTTTTTTAAAGCAGGTAGATCAATCGTATGCTCTCTTTCTATGCTACTAAAAATTGACATTGTCTAATAAAATTTTAACTTCATGCTGAAGTAACATTCACTCTATTCTTTCTAGACAAGATGTAAATTGATAGAGCTTCTTTCTGGGGCATATTTGGAAGATATATACCAAAATGTACAATGTTCTCTGTGACTCAAAGATGCCTGTCCTTACTGGTGAATTACATAACTCTCCTCTAGTTCTTTAAGATTTCCTCCCCTTGCTATTATCGTCCATATGTGATATACTTCATTGGTCATGTTACACTTGTGTGTGTTCACTTGTACATTTAAGATTACTTGGTACATGGTATTCAAGATAGAAGACCCCTCAGACACCCTAACAGGAGTAAGAGTTTCCTGAGGTTTGGGAAATGAGGTGGAGGGAGGAAAGAGGGGAGTTGATAGCTTTGATTATTTTATAGCTCCCTCCAATGGGAGGGAACAGCAGAATTGTATGGGAAGGAAAGGGATATATTGGAATGAGTAAGATATGTCAATAAAACTTTTCATTCAAGGAAGAAAAAAGGTGCCTCTCCTGAGCATCCTTTAATCCTAGAAATATATCCACCTTGATGTACATTCATATTGCCATTACAGTGAAGTGCTGTCCCATAGATTCAGACAAATAGAAGCCCTGTGGGCAGCAGAACAGAACACTACACAGTCCTGCACCATACTCATCATTGTCGTGTTTGAGTTCAAATTTATTAGAACACTGTTGATATTAGCAAAACATTGGAAACAAATTTAAATGTCTACCAGTCAAGTATAAAAGTGTATATATGTGTGTATATATACATATACATATATACCTTTACTTAAATAAATTAAGGAATGCAGCAAATCAATAAAATACAATGAGGCATTCAGGATAATGAGGTTTCTCTTACCATATAGATAGAGAGATCAAGTAAAATTGCAAGTTTCATGAAAGTGTGAACAATATACTGTCATAGTAGCATGATTGCAAAGGCAATGCTAATCTCTAGAAGAATAAGAAGAGCTAAAAGAGTGACTGACCTCCAGGGAGGGGAAATAGGGATAGGAAACACCAAGGAAAAGGAGGAACTTGGTATTTACTGTAGGATATTTGTACTGCTGAATCTTTCACTAAGTGGTCGTTTATGTTTATGGGGTAAGAATTGGAGAAGACAGAAAAGCAGGACTGAATCTCTTGACCATCAATCCATTCAGACTCATAAGGGCCCTGTACGACAGGGTAGAACTCCCTTTTAGTTTCTGAGGCTGTAAATCTTTTACAGGAGTAGAAAGCTTCATCTTTCTCCCCCAGAGGAGCTGGTGAGTTGGAAATGCCGGCCTTCTGGTTGATAATCAACACATAAATCAACACACCACCAGGACTCCTTAAGCAGAAATGTGGGGAGGGCGGGGGAGGGAGAAAAAGAGAAGTTAGTAGGTAGACAGGCTACTGTCAAAAAAGAAAGCAAGAAGACCATAAGGCAATGACATAAAAATCAAATGTGTTCCCTCTGGAAAACTTAACTCTCTTCAGCAAAAAATAATTAACGAAGCCTGTGTTTTCCACATACTCTCAGTCTCAGGAGCCTCCAACGCTCAATGAAGCAAGAATATTCCCTTAGGTCCCATCCTTAAAGTCGCTACGTGACAAGGACCACACACTGAGCGATACTGTTGAGCATTCAGCCCTCACTGGGTGTAGAAAAAAATCTTCCTTAAGGAAAGAAAACTGCATTTCTCAAAAGCAGGTGGGTATCATTGCAGTTTGAAAGGGCAACAGTTGAACAAAAGGGTCAGCTATTAAGCTCCAGCATGTTCCACACCAAGATATAGACGACTTATTTCCTTGCTGATAAAAGATATGATGTAAGGGAATTGAGTGCTGACTGGAAAAGGAGAAAAGTGAATAAATAATTGATTCATTGAGTGAATAAATGAATCAATCAATATTTTATTACCTTAATGCATAGTTTTCATGTGTTGTTATGGTCATTTGTAGAGTACTCATTGAATGAATGGTTATGTGCTGGGAAATCGACATAAATCTGCTCACTGGAACCTCACCTCACTGCAAAGCAGTCTTTGTTTTTTCTTTTCTGGATATTTCTAAAACTTATTTTGAAATAACTATATAGTCACAAAGGAGCCCTGGCTATTCTGTTGGCTGAGCAGTGAACTGCTAACTGTGAGATTGATGGTTCAAACTCAGAAACAACAAGAGAAAGTGGAGACAATCTCCCCTTGTAAAGATTTACAGCCTCAGAAAACCTATACAAGGTCACTAGCATGGGGAAGCCACTGATGCTAGTGATGGACTATATTGGCAGTAAATTGCAAAGACTGTAACCTTCACCTAATTTCCTCCTAATCATCATCTCTACATAATTATAAGATTACTAGGACATCAAGACCATGAGTTAGATAACAGTAAAATGCACTTTTATATTTCTCTGTCATTTATTACACTCAAAAGGCAAGCCAAACTTGCTCTCCTGTCACTATATTCCAGGATAGATCTGTCCTGTGGATTTCCAAGACTAATCTTTATGGGAGTAGAAAACCTCATCTTTCGTCACCTTTCTCCCTCAGAGGGCTGGTGGTTTCAAACTGAGGACCTTCTGGTGAGCAATTCAATGAGAAATCCATGAAGCCACCAGGACTGCTTCTGCATGTGTAGATTTGGGTAATCGCCATCACAATCTAGATACAAAGTCATCCCATAATCAAAGTTATCTTCCTACTGTTTGCTACTAATAAGGTGACCAGATGTCCACTTTTTAACAATTTGTCCCAAGTCCCGCAGTGTTTTAAAATTAAATAAATATATTACAATACTATTTTTGCATTCTATGAACATTTTTGTTGCTCCATATAGACCTCCCCTCCTCCCTATCAATGGTATCCTGCTTTAAACCTGGTTACGAGTCATGCTCACCTTTCTCCCTAAGTCTTCTTCTCCCGAAGCCGTTGAAGTTGCCAATCTATTCCCCAACTCTTTCATTTTGCCATTTTTATAAATATTATGCAAATAAGATTACATGGTTTGTGATCTTTTTGAGATTCCCTTTTATTCAATCAACACAATGTACTTGAGGTTCATTCAAGCTATGGGCTATAGCTATAGTTTTTTTTCTCAATGAAATAACGGAGTAATATTCATTGGCATGAATGTACCAGTCTAGTTACCCATTGCCTATGTAGGAAATGTTGCTTGTTTATGCTTTAGGCTATTAGACATTTTTTAATGTTGTTATAAAAATTAAATTCAAGCTTTTGTACAGATGTAAGTTTGGGGTGAAATTAATTGCCCCATCTTTCTCCCTTGAGAATGCAATTGCTAGCTAAAGATGAGGCTTTCGACTCCCATAAAGCGTTACGGTCTAAGACACCCACAGGGACAGTTCTCCCCTGCCCTCGAAGGTCGCTGTGCGTTAGAACTGACTCAATAGCAGTGAGTTTGGTGCTGAATTCTCTGGTTTGTTTTTGTTGGTTGGTTAGTTGGTGGGTTGGTTGGCTGGTTGGACTATATACATTGAGTTTTTCAAAGAAACATTCAAATTCTTTTCTAAGGTGACTATTACCATTCTATATTCCCTCTAACAGTGCATGGACAATCCAGTGTCTCAGAAACCTAACACTTGACATTGTCATAGTTTTCCGTATTGGGGGCTTTAGATTTTATTTTTTCCATTCATTTTAGTCATTCTGGTAAGTGTGTGGTAAGATCTCGTGTCTTATTAACTTGCATTTCTCTGATACTACTGAACAACTTTTCAAATGTTTATTTGCCATGCTCTACCTCACTGGTGAAAGTCTTCATTTTCTAATTGGACTGCTTTTAGTGGTGAGTTTTAAGAGTTCTTTATTTACTCTAGCTATAAGTCCTTGGTCAAATACTTTCTCCCAGACTAAATCATAGCATGTTTTCCCTCCCACTTAGCAGGTTTGGGTTTTATCCCCCAAAGCCATTTTGATACAGACAGCATATCATTCCTTAGTTCATTCACATCAAGCAATATTGTAAAATTGCTATCACAGGGGCTGAGCCCTGGTGGCAGCAGTTGGGTGTGGGACTGCGGTCCATGGGCTTGGCGGATCAAATCCAGCAGCTGCTCTCCAGGAGCAAAGCTGGTTAGCTCCCACGACCACCAGAGGGCAGTGGTGCAAAAAAAAATTGATACCACAATCAGCTTCAAAATACATATCAGCTTCCTTTTACCCCTCCCCTGACCCACTGCATTCCCCAGGAAGCCTTATTCTACTTATTGTCTCAATAGGTTCATCAATACTGGGTTTCATATATTGAAAAATAGAAAAACATGTAAATAGAAGAAGAGCACTCCCCAGTGACAAAATACACCTGAGATTAACTCCATTGGGTGCTGGTGGAGGTTGGCAGGGAGGACTGAACTAAACAAACACAGAAAATGTTGAAAACCAGATCTGGCCACAGATGCATTAGAAGGAAAACAACTGACAAGATTTTAAACACTCAAGTAAGGGTTATCATTTTATCGCCTATAGTCATCATTTCAATGAATTTTATTTAGTAACCTGTTTTTCCCCATCCCTTTATTACGAGCACAGGGAAAGAATCACTGGGGGCTTATCTCATAAATGTGTCTGAGGCTTCCACTGTCATCCACAGCTTTCTGCAAACCAGAATCTCACAGTTCAGATTCTGATACTATTCCATCCCTTGAACTTGGATTGTGTAATTTACAACTCCTTGGTCAATGGGTGTGATTCTTCCATATGCACTTAGTTGACATCTCACAACTTGCCGCTGGTTTGTAAAAGGCGAACGATTTATGCAATCTGAAGAGAAACCAGAGTATATGTTTTGTAAACAAGTCTTAAGACCCCACGATGCTATTTTATCTGATACCCAGCACCATCTGATGTCTTCTCCACCCTTTGCTATACCATCCATACATATTTCCTGAGGGCAAGTACCAAGGAGGGTCATGACGTAAGAACTAATTGTTCCTAAATTGGAACTAGGATTTAGTATGAGTCCCAAACCCATTCCTGGGTTTACAGAGTTTATTGTTTGTCTGTTTTGTTTTTTTGACTCTCCATTTGGCTCCCTTAAGAGACCTCTTTGCTAATTTACGGTAAAGAGTCTTATTGATCATCTCCCTGCAGCATAAAAATATTCTGTTATTTTGTCATTAATGATCCCCTGGCACTAATTTTTTAAAACATTGTTGAGAAAGGGATATTGGGCCAATGTAGTTAGCAGGGTCTTGTATGAAGCAAAGGGTCTTCCTTTGAATGAGGCCAATGTTGTTTTGTTTAGAGAATGGTATTTGGAGTATCCTGTTGAAGAACCCTCCACTAAGATTTTGATTCCAATGCTGTGGTCTTAAAGATATGAAACCTTCTGTGAGGTTTAGGCACTTAGTCTAGTGTGAGCCATAGAGTTTTTTGGTGCATGTTATTTATTAACTTAGAGAATTCACCCTCTATATTTTTAATAATTTTTATAATTTAAATGTTGAATTGTGTCAGTGCTTTTAAGTCACTTTATATAATCCTGGACTTTTCTACCTTCGACTATAAAGATGTCACTCACTCACTGCCAATGAGGTATGCCAACTCATATTGAACCTATAGGACACGCTAGAACTGCTCCTGTGTGTTTCTGAGACTGTACAGGAGTAGAAAGCCCGTCTTTGTGCTACATAAATATGGTAGATTGTATTAATTTCACTCAAATATTATACCTAACTTTCACTGCAAAAATAATTTCACTTGGTTATTGGGTGTAATTTTCTATATATGTGTGCTAATTATATATTAAAATATTTTGTTAAATATTTTTGTCTATATTTATGAGATATATTGAGCTGTAGATTTTGTTTGTTTTGTTTTTGTTTTTCTATTTTGGATACTTTTGTATAATTGGTATCCTGTTTTGTTATTAGAGTAAGACTAGATTAATAGAATTAGTTGAGAAGTGTTCTTGTTCCTTCTATTTCTGGAAGAGATTGTATAGATTTGATGTCAATACCTTTTAAACATTTCATATAGTTCTTCAGTGTTTTCTTTTTTGCAAGCTTTTAATTTGTGAATTGTGCTTCATTAATAGTTAAAGGGAAATAAAGAGAGAAGGGGAGAGAGAGAGAGAGAAATATTTAAAGGGTTATTGAAATAGTCTTCTATCTTAGACAAATGTTGGTAGTTTGTACTTTTCAATGAAGTAATCCTTTTAACCTAAGTTGTCAAATCAGTGTTCATGAGGCCAGTGGTGAATCAGTAAGAAAATTCTCACCTTATATGTGGGAAACCGAGGTTCAATTCTCAACCAATCCATCTCAAACAGAGACGCCACTTGTCTGTCAGGAGAGGCTCATGTATTGTTGTGATGCTGAAATGGCTTCAGCTAAGTTTCCAGACTGTGAAGGGGTAGCCAAAACACCCAGGAATTTTTCCAAAGCTATGTATTTAAATATTTTTTACAAACCAACCTTAGGACCTTCAACATACTCTCCATTCATTACATTTAAGACATTAGTCAAATCTGCAAGTCCATTCTTGGAAACATTTTTCAAACTCATCTTTTTGGATGACGGGCAGCACCTCTCTTGGGGTTTTTTGGTTTGTTTTTGTTTTTCACCTCTTCAACATCATCAGATTGTTGTCCTTTCATGTCCCTCTTCATTTGTGGAAACAAAAAGAAGTCACACAGAGCAAGGTCAGGTGATTAAGATGAATGGGTCAAGAGTGGCATGCTCTTTTTGCCAAAAACTGCCACACTGAGATGGCTGCGTATGCAGGCGCATTGTTGTGGCTATACCGTTTCTTGTCTGTGACAAATGAGACCTTTTTTGTCACACACTTTTATACAATCTTTTCAGAATCTCTAACTAGAAAGCTTGATTAACAGTCTGACCTGGTGGAACAAAATACAAATGCACTACGAGTCAACACTTACATCCATTTGGGAAGGTGACAGATGTTCAGAATGAGGTTTGCCATCGATTGACATTTCAACTTCTTTGAAACAAAAAAACCACTTGTACACTTGAGTTGCCATTGTAAGTTGGCTGTCCTTGTAAGCAGTGTTCAAGATCACCACAGATTCTGCAGCATTTTTCCCAAGTGGGAAACAAAAGTTCACAGCTGCATGCTGTTTTCTTAAATCGGCCATCATGAAAAAAAGGTCTGAGAGAAACTGGTTTTATAAAAAAAAAAAAAAAATTCACTGTGACCAAAGAGAATCTTCCCAGGTAACACCATTGGAGGCACTAACTCAGGGTGAGTCTCCTGAAGCTTGTCTAGAAGGAAAAATGCATATGACAAAAGCTCTGCGCCACCCAGCACACTGCCATTTGGATTATGGGGAGGAGTGGGTACCCATTCATAAATAATGCTCAGTGATCTTCTTTCAAAGAGAATCAGTCCATGAAAACCCTGAGGATCATGGATCTAACCCCAATGTGCATGGGGTCATCTTGAGATGGAAGCAACTTGACAACTGAAAAACAAAACAAAAATTACTCACTGTGTTCCTTATTATCTTTTGTATTTCTTTAAGGTTTGTAGTGATGGCCACTATTTCATGCCTGTTCCATTCATTAGCCTGTCTTACCCTAGAACATTCACTATGAAAATGTAGGGGAGAAATGTAAGATGTGGAGAGGCATTAAATAGGAGATAAGATATAGAAAAGGCCCAGCCAGGGGGGACCTAGGTTTTCAGATAAAATAATTTTTATTGAGGTGTGTTGATGTGTCTTAGTTAGAATATACAGTGCATATAAGAAAGTAGAACTAAATCAAATGTTACATATGTTCCTTAGTTGATTTACTGTGATATTTTCCTCAATTTTCAAACTGTGAACATAATTACAAGTCCATGGGAATTTTTCCATAACTAGAAAATTAATTTGGCTACAGTACTAACTTTAAGAGTCAAATTGGCTAGACCATAGAAAATATAACCTCACCCCTCTGTGAAACCAGTATTATATCATTTCCAATTTGGTAATTAGTTGGAGGGCCACAATGACCTTAGCTTTCTCTGTTCTCAATTTGCAATTTTTCAGCTGATATTGAACCTCTGCTAACCATGGAACAAGAAAATGGCACTGACATAAAAGAATTCATTCTCCTGGGATTTGCTGGTCAACACAAATTTTGGCATGTCCTCTTTGTACTATTTCTAGTGGTCTATGTGACCTCCCTAGTGGGTAATCTTGGGATGATCCTTCTCATCAAGATTGACTCTGGCCTTCATACACCCATGTACTTCTTCCTGCAGCAGTTGGCTTTTGTTGATCTCTGTTATTCCTCTGCTATCGCTCCCAAGATGTTGAAAAACCTCATATGTACAGATAAATCCATCTCATACAAAGGATGCCTAGTACAATTGTTAGTCTATGGTATTTTTGCAACAAGTGACCTCTACATTTTGGCTGCTATGGCAGTGGATCGCTATGTGGCCATCTGCAACCCACTCCGCTATCCAGTAGTCATGTCACAGAGAGTCTGCCTTCAACTGCTACTTGGATCATACTTCATGGGTTTATTAAATGGGTCTGTAAATGTAAGTTTTACATTTTCCTTGAACTATTGCAAGTCCAATGCAGTCAACCACTTTTTCTGTGATGAACCTCCAATTCTTGCCCTTGCGTGCTCTGACATTTACATTGGCATCATGATGTTAGCCATCTTTGTGGGGTTCAACTTGGTGTTCACCGTGTTGGTGATCATCTTTTCCTATGCATACATCGTAGTGGCCATCCTGAAGATATCTTCTACAGCTGGTAGGAAAAAGGCCTTCTCTACATGTGCCTCTCACTTGACCGCTGTCTCCATTTTCTATGGTGCTCTGGCTTACATGTATCTACACCACAGTACCACCGAGACACAAGAACAAGAAAAAGCAGCCTCTGTGTTTTATGGCATCATTGTTCCCATGATAAATCCTTTGATCTATAGCCTAAGAAACAATGAAGTTAAAGAAGCTCTAAAAGGGATCAGAAAGAATTTCCTTTAGTTTGAGCTTCCATTTCAAATTCTGTAGACTTTTAAACAAGGAGTCATAGTGGTGCAGTGGGTTAAGCATCAGTCTATTTACCCAGTCACTCCATTGGAGAAAGATAAGGCAGTTTGCCTTTGCAATAATTTACAACGTTCAAGCAAACAAACAAGCTCTACTCTTCTACAAGATCAGAATTGACTAGATGGAAATGGGTTTGGTGGGGGTCTTTTATACATGTATACAAGGAGACTGGCCAAATGAGAGTGCCAAATTTTGGAAAATAAAAACAAAACAAAAAATATAGAAAAGTTGTTCCAGCTTATTGATGGTGAAATTATTAATAGTGGAATTAATTAACTAATTAATAGTCTAATTCAAATTAAAATAAAAATGAGTTAGCCACTTTATTTCACCCACCTGTTGGGAATTTTAAAAGAATGATCATCCTTATTCATCCTTGCTACAATGTAAAGAACAGGGTACTCTCATATGCTATTAATGGAAAGTTGAAGTGTCATTTTTATTTTGGAAAGAATTTGATGATGTACTTTTTAAAAGAAAACAGATATTTATAGTAATCCAGAATTTTACTCCTACAAATTGAGCTAAAGCTCATAGGCTATATCATTAAAAATGCTTACTGTGATATTGTTTATGAAGTAAATATCCAGAAAACAGGGAATTAAATGTGCATTCTAAACAAAACTTGTACTAGTTATCTATTACTGTATAACAAATCCTCACATAGGTCAAGAACATACTATTATGATCTTATATGTACAGGAAGCCCATGGAAGGAGTTCCATTTCTAAGTCTGTCTTTAAGTTGAATTTTATCTATATAGGAGCAGTTAGGTACAGTTCACACATAAGGTCACTTATTCACATGTTTGTCTTAATATATAATGGAAATGTCCATGCATCAAAAAAACTCTTACAGATACACTAAAACCTCTATACCCTTAAAAAAAACAATATTTATGTCCTTCAGAGAAGAGTTCTCATCTGTTAACACAAAGTGTTGTTGTTGGACGCCATCAAGTTGGTTCCAACTCATATCACTCATATGTACAAAAGAGGGAAACACCACTGAGTCCCGTGCCAGCCTCACGATTGCTCTGACGTTGGTTCCCATTGATGCAGTCACTGTGTCAGTCTAGCTTGTTGAGGGTCTTCCTCTTTCTCACTGCTCCTCTGCTTTACCAAGTAGGGTGTCCCTCTCCAGGTACTGGTCTCTCCTGATCATTTATCCAAAGTACCTGAGACAAAGCCTGCCGTCTTTGCCTCTAAACAGCATTTTGACTATTGTTTCTCCTAGATAGGTATGTTTGCTCTTTCAATATTCTTCACCAGAACCATAATTCAAATGCACAGATTCTTCGTTCCTTATGCAATGTCCAACTTTCATATGCCTATGAGGTAATTGGAAATACTATGGCTTGGGTCAGGCAGACCTTAGTCCTCAAGGCAACATCGTTGCTTTTCAACACTTGAAGGATTGCCTTGAGCAGCAGATGCCCCCAGTGCAAAGTGACATTTTATCTCTTGACTGTTGCTTCCTTGACCATTGATATCCATTGATCCAAGTAAGATGAAAGCCTTCACAATGTCAACAACTTTTCTATCATAATTGGTCCATTTGTGAGTATTTTGGTCTTCTTTACATTGAGCCATAATCCATACTTAGGACTGCAATCCTTGATCTTCGTCAGCAAGTGCTTCAAATCCTTCTCTCACTTTCAGAAAGCAAGATGTGTCAGCTGCCTATCGAAGGCTGTTGATAAGCCTTTCTCCAATCTTGATGCCATATTCTTCTTCATATACACCAGTTTCTCTGATTATTGTCTCAGCATACAGAATAAATATGGTGAGAAGATACAACCTTTATGCACAACTTTCTTGACTTTAAGCAATGCAGTAACAGTGTTCCCTTGTTCTGTTCAGACAACTAGCTTTGATCCATGTACGGGTTCCACATGAGCACAATTACTTGTACTGGAAGCTACATTCTCCAAAGACTATCCATATAGGAGCCACACAGTCAAACTCCTTTGCACGGTCAATAAACATAAGTAATCATCACTCTGGCAATCTCTGTTTTCCATCAGGATTCATCTGGCCTCAGCAATGAAATCCCTTGTCCCATCTAAATCTTGCCTGAACCTCTGGTAGCTCCCTGCTGCAACCTTTATTGGATAACTTTCAATGAAGTTTTATTACATGTGATGTAAATGATACTGTGCTGTAACTTGAGAATTCTGTTAGATGACCTTTCTTCAGAATGGGCACAAATATGATTCTCTTTCGGTCAAGTGGCCAAGTAGTTATCTTCCATATTTCCTGGAACAGATGAGTACTAACTATGAGTACTCACTCTCTAAAATGTTTTCAGAGCTTCTTCAGCTTGTCTAAACATTTCTATTAGAATCTCATCAATTCCTGGACCCTTATTCTTGGCTAATGCCTTCATGCAGCTTGGACTTCGTCAACTAGTTAGCGCTGGCTTCTTGTTCACATGCTGACTCCTGATATGGTGGAATGTCAACTACTTCCTTTGGGTATAGTGACTGTATATTCTTCCTATCTTCTTTGCATCATTCAATATTTTGCCCTAAAAAAATCATTCAATATTGCAACTTGAACATTGAATTTTTTCTTGAGTACTTTCAGTTTAAGATACGCAGTGTGTCCTTCCTATTGTTTTCTAACTCTAGGCCTTTGCATATTTCATGATAATATTTGACTTTGTCTTCTCAAGGTGCTGTTT
This sequence comes from Nesogale talazaci, assembly GCA_004026705.1. NCBI lineage: Eukaryota > Metazoa > Chordata > Mammalia > Afrosoricida > Tenrecidae > Nesogale > Nesogale talazaci. Next base: position 173,641 of record PVJH01000142.1, read on the forward strand.
GAAATCTTCTGTTCAGCTCTCTGACTTCATCAGTTAGTGCATTGGGCTCAGCTACTCTATGATCAAGAGCAAGTTTCAAAGTCCCTTTTGGTATCTATTTTGGAATCTGTTCTTGAGATAGTCGCAAAATGTAGATGGGATAAACTCAAGGTCATATTTGGCTCTCTTGAACTTTGTTTTAATTTTCTTCAATTCCAACATTTGAACATATGACCAGTTGGTGGTTCAATGCACCATCAACCATGGCCTTACTTTAGATACTGACATTGAGCTTCTCTATTATCTCTTACAGAGATATAGACAATTTGATTTCTGCGTATTCCACCTGGAGAAGCTCATTTTCATGTGTTGTTGAAAATAATTCTTTGTCCTGAACATGTCATTGGCCTAGCAAAGTTTTATCATGTCATTGCCAATTTCATTAAATCACCAAGATAATATTTTCCATCTACTGTTCTCATTTCTTTTTTTCTAACTTTCACATTCAATGGCCAGTAATTATAAATGCATATTTTAAATGCATGTATGATTAATTTCATACTGAAAATATTAGTGAACTATTCAATTTCTTTCAATATTAGCTTTAGTACTTAATTTATAAATTTGAATAATAGTGGTATTGATTAGATTTCCTTGAAGTCATATAAATACAATCCTATCACAGACAGCCTTGTATTTGGTTTTTTGTTTGTTTGCTTGCTTGTTTTGTTTGGGAGGCAGCACTGCCCTCTGGCGGTGGGAGTAGGAGGCCCAGCCTTGCTGCTGGATTTGAACCTCCAACCCAGTGGGGCCGCAGTCCCGCGCACAGCCACTACGCCACCGGGGCTCAGCCCTGGCAAGCTTGTCCTTTTGGATGAATGCAGCACCATTCCTCTTAGTTGTATCATTCCCAGAACAGTAACCCATATGATTTTCTGACTGAAATGGCCAATACCTGTCCATTTATGCTCACTAGGGTATCAGTCTTTATGTATTTCATTTCACTTTTGACAATTTCAAATTTTCCAAATTAATACTTTGAACATTCCAAGTTCTGATTATCAGTAGATTTTTGAAGTGTCTTTTCATTTTGCGTAGTATCCCATCAACAAATAGAGATCCCACAGGCTTTGCTACCACAGGCTTCACTCTAGTCCTGTCATTATGGCAGACGTTTTTGGTTTGGGTTTTTGAAAAACAGCTCTTCCTCACAATTTGAGCATCTTCCGACCTTAGGGATTCATTTTCTGGCACTATTGCTGGCGATGTTAACACTTCCCTTCATTAATGTCTTCAGTATCTGGCAATGTTTCATTGCTATACCTAAGGTTTTACTGCAGTTAATTCCTTGACATGGACCGCCAGTTCCTTTTTCATATTCTGTTCTTAGTCTGGAAGCTCCACTGAACCTGTTCACGTTCGGTGACCCTGCTGGAATTTGGAATACCAGTGAGATAGCTTCTAGCATCACAGCTACACATGAGCCACCACAGCATGATAGAGTGACTGATAAATGGTAGACAAACCACTGCATGTACCTCAAAAGTTTAATATAATAGCCTTCACAGTGGTTAGTTCATAACTACAGGTTGTAAATTGGACTTCTGAAGCCCAGTGATTGCTTATATATAAAATGTTGCTTTAAAATTGCATGCTTTAATAAAGGTAATGTGATTCAAGTATCATCTCACTCACTAATAGTATCCCTTTGCAAGTTCACTCAGCCTTCAAGACCTTGTTTCTCACAATAGTACTTTTCATCCACAATGTTTTTATGTTAGTTATATAGTTAACATGTTAATTGGTTACAGATAATATAATGTCAGGAACTAATAAAGCTCAACAAATGTTCATAGTGTTTTTGTGGTTAGGTAAGATCAAGTCAGTTTCAACCCATAGCAAACCTGTGTACAATGAGGATTAATAAGGTTTATTTCAACCTAGGTGTGACAGGCATTATTAAAACCTTCTCTCTCTCTCTCTCTCTCTCTCTCTCTCTCTCTCTCTCTCTCTCTCTCTCTCTCTTTCTCCCTCTTGCTTTCACTCTCTCTCACACACACATTCTAAGGTTTAGAATATTAAAAAATCACCCCCTCTGGGAACAATCCCTTTTCTTCAGCAGAAAAAAAAAGTGGAGGTCGTATTCTTTGATCTGTATCAACACATGGAGTACAAATGTTCAAGGAAATGGGTATTATTAATCCCATAGGCACTGACATTTGGTGAGAAATCAGTCTGTCCCAAAAAATGTAGAAAATCTAAAGGAAATCCTCAAATAAAACAAATTTTATATTGCCAATTCACCCATGCATTTTTCTAGCATACAAGAACATTTTTCTAGCATACAAGAATCTATAGGACAGAAGTCCCAAGGCCAATGTGATTTATGCCACGGCTTGGAGCAGTCATCTGATCTTCAGCAAATTAAAAGACAAATGGAGAGAGAAAACAATCAGTGGTCTTGTGAACTTGATAAATGACCCTGGAAATGGCACCTGGCATGCTATCTGTAATGCTCCCCCACAGAACATAAATAACCCTGGAGACTGTCAACAATAATTAGACAAGGCCACTCCATGATGAAGATGGAACAAGCCAAAGAAAAGGCCATTTCTGTGATTATGTCTGTAGCAAGATAAGAACAAGACAAAAATAGCTAAGAATCCTCCCTTTCCAATAATATGATTAAATATGCTTTCTTTAACTCACTTTAATCTTCCCATCTCCTGGCTATAAATTACAAAGAATGTAATAACAAAATTGACCTTGCTTCAATCCAGACCTGGCCTCCACTTTCTCAATCTTTGTGAGAATTACTCAATGCGGTCATTTCTAGAAGTTTATCAGTGTCTATCAGAGCACATGAGGACAGTGATTTTAAAGAGACATATTCCTGACTGTCACCCAGAAGAAGTCCTCAAATCTGAGAAAAAGACTTCCCTCCTTGTGGTTCCCATCAAACAGCTCATACTACTTTTCATAGGGACCTTTCTTAGGTGAATTTACAACCCGGTTCTAACAAGTCCCAAAATAATAGCATCATTATTGTGCCTTTTAGCTTCAGTCCTCTCATATTATAACCAAATCCACAGCCCAAGAAGCAAGGAAGTGATGAAAGTGCTAATCAGGAAAACAAATTATAAGTATATGTGTGTATATATGTATGTATATATAATTTCTAATACCAGGCATGCAGAATGTCCAGGTAGAAGTTGGTATTTCTTTGGTCTGTTTGCTCAGTTTTTTTTAATCATTTTATTGGGAGTTCATACAATTCTTATCACTGTACCTATATCCATCCATTGTATGTCAAGTATATTTGTACATCCATTGGCCCATTATTCTCATAACCTTTGCTTTCTTCTTAAGCTTTCAGTATTCATTTATTTTCCCTCCCTTACGCACACTCAATAATTTATAAATTATTATTATTTTGTCATATCTTACACTGTCCAATGTCTTCTCTCACCCACTTCCCTGTTATCCATACCCCAGGGAGGAGGCTATATGTAGATCTTTATCATCGGTTCCCCCTTTTTATTCCACTTTCCCTCCACCCTCCCAGTATCACCACTCTTACCAGTGGTCCTGAAGGGATCATCTGTCCTGGATTCCCTGTTTCTAGTTCCTAGCTGTACCAGTGTACATCCTCTGGTCTAACCAGATTTGGAAGGTAGAATTGAAATCATGATAGTGGAGGTGGGGGAGGAAGCATTTAAGAACCAGAGGAAAGTTGCATGTTTCATCATTGATACACTGTAAAAGTTGGTGTTTTTTAAGGGGCTATTTGTCTGAAGCAATTTTTCCAACTACCTCTAAAACTTGTGGATGAACTTTCTAAATCTTTTCATATTTTCAGAGATGGATTCATCTGGAAAGGCAACATATCCTTTTTGCCTGGCCTACATTTTCAGAACCATGGCTAAGAGCAAACTGCCATGGTGAATGTTTATATCTGGTTCCACTCTCTAGCACAAAGTTTAACACATCCAGTTCAAGAAGATGTATGGGCTATCCAAAAAACTCACGTCAGCATTATAAAATTTGAGACAACCATACAGAGAACCTTCAAAAATTTGAATTGACCCAAAAATACCCAAAAAGAAATTCAAAGAACTCATTCTCATAAAATGTTTGGCACATAAAACACACAAGATCAAGTAGCAATGGAAGTTTTGAGTTAGTCAATAGCAAACATTTTACTTACGATGAGTAGATTGCAGAGTTTATATTATAAATTACTAAGAAAGCAAAATAGTGTATAGCATTTCCCAAACTCATCGGAGTGCATCATTTTTTTTCTCTAATCCATGATGTCATTTCCGAGTGTGGATTTGATTTATATTTCTGGAGTTGGGATGATCTTAACATTCACATGTACACTTAATAAAGCAATGAAAATTGTCCTTAAACTGATGATGATGAATCTTTCCATCTATCTAATATAATGTAACATGAGAATGTGACAAATACAAATATTAGCCACTTAGAACAGTTTTCCATGGAATATAATTTGGGAGACATCTTTTAAAAGACAATAAGGAAACCTCTCACTGCCATGGAGTCAATGCTGATTTATGGGACAGAGAAGTGCCCCTGTGAGTGACCAAGATAGTAAATATTTACAAAAATAGAAAGCTGTGTCTTTTGTGTGTATATGTTTCTCTAGTGCACTTTATTCATGCTTTTACTCTATGAAGCAAAAATGACATTAGTCAAATACATATAGATTCACATTACACATAACAATCTGTTTACCTAGCTAGTTGTTTATTAGCATTTCTCATCTTTATAAAAACTAAGCTGGTGTTACCTCTGTTACTACTTTTGTTACCTGTGTTACCCTTATCTTTTAGCTTCTGATTGTGATTTCTCTCATCTGTATTGTTGTTGCTACTGTATCAGTCCCTCTCACTGGACATCTCCCTCCTTTATGCCAATCTTCCATTTTATGAGGCATGTCTTTTTTAATATATATATATTACTAAATCATTTTCTTGAGGATTTACACATGGCTTATCACAATCCATACATTTATATTATGCCAAGCACCTTCTCATGCCTGTTGCCCTCATCCTTCTCAAACCATTTGCAGTGAAGTAATGATGAAACATGAAACTTTCCTCTAGTTCTTAAAGTCTTCCTCCTCCCAACTATCATGATCCCAATTCTACCCTACAAATCCACCTAGACTGGAAGAGGTACCCTGATACATATGGGAACTGAAAATATGGGGAATCCAGGACAGATGAACTCCTCAGGGCCAGTAATGAGAGTGGAGATACTGGAAGGGTGGAGGGAGGGTGAGTGGGGTAGAGAGGGGGAGCTGATTACAAGAGTCTACACATAACCTCCTACCTGGAGGATGGAGAAGTGGGTGAGCAGAGATGTCTGGCAGTGTAAGATATGACAAAATAATAATAATTTATACAACATCAAGGGTTTGTGTGGGATGAGGCGTGAGGTGGGAGGGGAAAAGATGAAAGGCTGATGTAAAGGGGTCATGTGTATCTTTCTTCGGCAAAGCAACCAGTGGTGTCTGAATGCTGATCTTGTGATTAAGTAGCCCAATACCTAGACCACTATGACACTTTGCTAAGTGCTTTTATAAAGGTAGCTAGAATTAATCTACTAAAAGGTAAAAGTGTTTCTGTTGAATCATAGGGATTTTTAAGCTGTTGCCTTTAGAGGAGATGATAGATATTTTCTCCCACAGAGAGGCTGTAGCGTTTGAACTTCCAAATTTTTGGTTAGCAGTCAAACTTTCAACCATGCTCCACTGGGACTCCTTATATTTGTATATCATTCTCTTTAAGCATAAAATGTGTACTTTACAAATGTCTACCGGCATGCATAGTATATACTCTGAGTTTGTATGTATAAGTAACATTTTTTTTAAGTCTCTGATGACTCAAGCTGATCAATGCACTCAATCTACTCATTTTGTTGACTTCCCATGGCTTGAAATACTCATTTCAATCATTATTCATTAAACTTCATGAGTCCATTTTTCTTCTGTGAAAGGGAAGTGAGTTCCTGTAAGTGTTTTCAAGATCTTTTTGTTGGCCTTTATGAATGTTTTCCAGTCGAGTCTGATGGGGTGCCACATTCTGTCTCCCCAGTCTATTTTTGTATACCCCAGAGGATCCATCACTCTGCTCCCCCTGCTGCTCCGCTCCTTGAACTCAGTGCCTCGCCCCAGCATGATGGGGCCAGACAGTGCTCTATTTCCCCACTGGGTCTCCAGTGCTGTCCCCTACAGCATCATGGTGCAGTGAAGGATGCCATGTCCTGTGATGGGGCCTGCCCTACAATCTGTCACATATGCGTTGTCTGTCCTGACCAGAAATATCATCCTCGAGACTTGGTGGACTAGGATGTCCTCTCCTCCCTCTCCATCCCTTTTCATTTATCCTGTGTGCTTTAATCCGATGCACCCCTCTCCCCAACCTGTATGCCCAGTGCTGTCCTCTGAAATGCATTCTTCTAGGGGTTGGGGCGTGGGGTGTCTGTATATTTGGATATGGGAACCACCACAGACCTCTCAAATGGTTCCCTGGTACGTGTGTACATGCCGGTATGCTATATTCACATTTTGGCCCATCAGATTGAAGCCTGGTTTCTCTCTGCCTCTCCTGTGGAGATATAAACAATACCCTCCCCTTGGGTGGATTAGTGCACTGCTTCCTCCCACCCCATGTCTTTTTTATCTCTTCCTTTATCCCTCTTATTTAGTTGACAGCCATATGTATTCTCGGATTAGGTTTGGCCCCTGCCATAGTTGCTGGACCTCATCCCAGGGTTGTATGTATACAGTAGCTTTTCCCCTATGCCTCCTTTTATATTTTAAGCTTACTTCAGCGGGTTCATATTGTACGTGTCCTTTTGTGTTCGACTTGCTTCACTGAGCATGATTTCCTCCAGTTAGTCCCACTCTGCAATGTGTTTCATGCATTCATCACTGTTTTTCAGGAGCATGTAGTACTCCATTGTATGTTTGTACCATACTTTTTTGATCTATTCATCTGTTGATATAGATTTGGGTTGTTTCTAACTCCTTGCAATTGTGAACTGTGCCATGATGAACATTGGAGCACAGATGTCTGCCGTAGTTTTTTTCTTGCCTCGTCTGGGTATATGCTCAGTAGAGGGATGTCTGGGTTGTACTGTAGCTCCATTTCCATCTGTTTTAGATATCGACAAATTGATTTCCATAGTGGCTATCCAAACGTGCAGGTCACCAACAGTGGATGAGAGATCCTATCTCCTCACAACCCCTCCAGCACTTGTTACTTTCTAATTTTTTGAGTTAGGCTATCTTTGAGGGTATTAGGTGCTATTTCATAGAAGTTTTAATTTGTATTTCTCTTAGGGTTCATGATTGGTAACATTTGCTCATATGCTTATTGGCCATTCAGATTTCTGCCATTATGAAACTTCTGTCCAGGTCCTTTATCCCACTCCTTAGCGAGCAGTTAGCTTTTTTTCCTATTTTAAGCTTGCAAAGTATTGTAGATTTTATTAATAGGACCTTTGTCTGATGTGTCAATGCTAAAGATGATTTCCCAGTATGTGGACACTCTTATTGCTCTCTTGAATTATTTTGATGTACACAGGTGATTTATCTTCAGTCTACCTCACTTGTCAATTTGTAACTACTCTATGTTTGTATCCTTCCCTACTTCTTATAGCCTATGTATTTCCTTTGCTGAAGTTCTCAGGTTTGTCACAATTCCCTCATTAATGGCCCTAATAGTTAGGGGCTTTACCTCAAGGTCTGTGATCCACCTTGAGTTTGTTCTTGTGCATGGAGTGAGGTAAGGGTCTTGGTTCATTTTTCTTCAGGTATATAATCATTTTTCCCAGCACCACTTACTCATTAGGGCATTTGCTTCCCATTTGATATTTTGGGGGCACTTATCAAAAATCAGCTGTCTGTATGCTGATGCTTTTATTTCTGGTTTTTCAACTCTTTTCCATTAGTCTGAATATCTGTCACTCTACCAGTACCACACTGCTTTGACCACTATGGCCATCTAATACGTACTAAAGTCAGGTATAGCAAGTCCTCTCACTTTGTCCTTCTACTTGAGGAGTTCTCTGCTAATTCTGGGCTTCTTCCCTCTCCATAAGAAGTTGGTAATCCATTTGTCAAATTTCTTGAATAAGGATTATGGTATTCAAATCAGGATAACATTAAACTTGTATAGTGCATTGGGTAGAACTGATATCTTTACTATATTGAGTTTTCCAATTCACAAGAATGAGATATTTGCCCATTTGTTGTAGTCTTGGTTTTTTGTAACAGTGTTCTATAGTTTTCTTCATATATTTTTTATCCCGAAATATTTCAATTTGTAATTGACTATTGCAAAAGGTACCACCTTTTTAATTGCCTCTTCTGTAATCTTGTTTGATGTATATAGCAGTCAGATAGACTTTGTTTATTTGTTGATCTTGTATCCTGCCACTCTGCCATATTCCTCTACCACTTCCAACACTCCACTTGTGTAGTTTTGGGGATTTTCTATATAGAAAATCATATAGTTTGTAAATAATGATATTTTTGCACCTTCCTTCCCCAGGAGAATACATTTGATGTCTCTTCTTGGTCTTATCTGTTAGCTAGGACCTCTAATATGATATTAAATAGGAGTGGGGACAAGGGCATCTTTGTCTAGTCCCCTTTTTGAGTGGAATTGTTTTCATCTTTTCTCCATTGACTATCGCATTAACTGTTGGTTCTTCATAATATAGCTTGTATAATATTGAGGAATTTTCCTTCCATTCCTGTCTTCCTGAGTGTCTTACTCAGGAATGGGTGTTGAATGCTATTGAATGTTTTTTTCACATCTATATAGATTATCATGTGGTTCTAATAATTGTTCATGTCAATGTGGCAAATAATACTAATGGTCAAATAATACATATGTTGAACCATCCCTGCATCCATGGTATGAATTCCACTTGATCATAATGTATTATTTTTATATGCTTTTGTATTCTATTGGTCAGTATTTTGTTAAGAATTTTTGCATTGATGTTTATTAGGGATATTGGTCTGTAGTTCTCAATTCTTGTGGGATCCATGCCCACTTTGGGTATCAGAGTTGTACTGGCCTCATAGAAAGAGTTTGAGAATTTTCTGTCTTTTTCTCTGCTCTGGAATAGTTTGTGTAGGATTGATATCAGTTTTTCCCTGAATACTTGGTAGAATTCTCCTGGGAAGACATCTGGGAGATATTTTTGTTGGTAATCCCTCGATAGCCTTGTCTATTTCTTCTATTACTATGGATCTGTGGAGGTGCTTGATGTCTATCTGAGATAGTCTAGGGAGGGATTATTTCCAAGTCTTTGTCCATGTCTTCCAAGTTGTTGAATTTGTTAGAGCGAGGCCTTCATTGTACTGTGTAACTATCCATTTGATTTCAGTAGGGTCCGCTGCAGTGTCTCCGGTTTGATCCCTCATCCTTGCTACTGAAATTTTTTCCTTCCTTTTTTAGGTTAGGTTTGCCAGTGGTCTGTTGATTCTGTTAATCCTTTCAAAGAACAAAATTTAGCCACATTAATTTTTTCTATAGTTTTCTTGTTTTCCCTCTCCTGTATCTCAGTTCTGACTTTTTATTTTCTTTCCTTTTACTATTAGCAGGATTGTTCTGCTTACCTGCTCTAATTGGTATAAGTTTTGTGTCGGCATAACAACCATAAGTCTTCTTCCTCATCTGTGCATGTATCAGCCTTCCTCTGATAAATATCTTTGGTGTGTCCCAGAGATTTGGGTATTTCGTATTTTCCTTTCCGTTGGTTCGTAGAAATTTCCTGATTTCACTTTTGATATGGGTCAATACCCCCCTCCTTTTGCAATAGATAGTTATTCATCCTCTAATTGTTTGCCTTTGTTTTCTTTATCATTCTTTGGTTGATGCCCAGCCTTAGGAATGTCTACATAACCTCTATATGCCAGAATTTACTCAGGTTTGAAATGTGCCCCAGCACTTGGTATACCTTTCGGTATGTGTCATGTAGACTTGGAAAGAATGTGAATTTTTTGCATTTGGGTGGCAAGCTCTGAAAATATCAGGTCAAGTCACCCAATTGTGCTGTTTAGATCTGCTGTCTCCTTGTTAGTGTTTCTTTCCCTGTGATCTTTTTCAGAGAGTGGTGTATTAAATCGCCTACTATAATTGTTGAGCCTGTGATTTCTTTTTTCATCTCGTGGAGTGTTTGATTTATGAATTTCATGGGTCTCTCATTGGGAGCATCTATATTTATTGTGCTCACTGGTTCTTAGTCTCCTGCTCCCTTAAGCTTTATATAGTTCCCCTCCTTGTCTCTTGATATGACTTGTAACTTAAGATCTATTCTTTCAGAGATGAAGATTGCCACCCACGTTTTGTTTTCTTTTGTTGCATTGCTATTTGCTTAATATATTTTTCTCCAGCCTTCAATTCTCAACCTGCTTCTTTTCCAGCAAGCTTGAGATGTGTCAGTCTGTTCGCCTCTGCCTTTTAATGCCTAAGTTCAGTCCATTGATATTCAGTGTTACTACATCCATTTGTGTTCTCTGTGATGTCATTTTGTATCTTTTGTGTTGGGTGTTTTCCTACCTACCTATCTTATCAGGTTGTGTTGTGTGCATATGTTTCATTCTTGCCTTCTTTCCACTATTGAGCTAATGCTATCTTGGGGACTATTTTCTCTTTTTCACCCACTCGGTAGAGTTATTCTATGTGATGGTCTCTTATTTGTGCTCAGTGGATATTGATCTTCTGCCCATACTAGGCCAGCAAAGATCTTTTGTAGGATTGGGTTTCTTTTTTATGTATTCTTTGAGTTTTTCCATGTCTTACATCACCATCTCTCTTAATAGGTAATGTAGCCTGGTATAGTATTTTTGGGTTTGTGTTGTTTTCCTTTTATTTTTAGAATATGTTAATCCATTCCCTCCTCTTCTCCATCGTGTCTGCTATTAGGTCTGAACATATTATTTGGGTACCTTTTATAATATTTGTTTTTCCTTAGCTACTCTTATCATTTTTTCCTTTTCCTCATAGTTGAATAACTTCAGTATTATGTGTCGGGGTGACATCTTTTGGGGATTCAGTCTGCCTGGTGTTCTTTCAGCCTCCTGAATGTTGCGTGGTTTTCGTTTATTATTCTGGGGGAGTTCCTCTAAGAATTTCCACACTATCTTCATTGTTGACTTCTTTGTTGTGCCTTGTTCCAGTAGCCCAGTTATTCTAATATTGTTCCTCTTCATAGCATCAGCTATGGCTCTCAGGTTTTCTTCAGCTCCTCTGGTTGTCTTATTCGACTGCCTTGCCCACTTGTTGAGGTCTGCTTGGTTAGCCTCTAGGTCACTGGCGAGATCCTTTCCCTCATCAAGTCTGTTGGCAAAGTCTGTTATTTTGCTACTAGACTTTTTTACCTCATACCTTAGGTGTTGTATTTCCCTTTGGTGTGTGATCTTTTTTCCCCTCTATCATTTCATCCTTTTTCTGTATTACTTTCCTCATATCCTCAGAATTCCAAGCAGCATGATGAAAATTTCTTTTTATGGCAGGTCAATGTCTGCTTCTACTATGTACTTGTTAGGTTCATGACTTCTTTGAGAATTTTCTTCTGTTTCTCCTGCTTTTTTGTTTAGACTTTGGGGGCTTATTGCTGTTTACATGTTGTTTTAGTCAGGTGACATCTTCCAGAGTTGAAGAGCACTGGAATCTCTCACAGGGGACTCATGAGTGTTCCTACTAACTACTTGCAAGTAGCTGCACTGGGGGGATCAGGCCACACCGAATCTCCCTTTCATTTTGCTCTTACCCTCACCAAGCAGTATCCCATTATTTGGAATGTGCCTTAGATAGTACTCTCATGGGCCACTGGTTGGGTGGTTGTGGGCCCACGAGGATGGCATTTCACTGGCTGATCTCCAAGTCAGTGTAGTTGTGTGTCTCATGGAGCTTGGAGCACCTCAGGTAGCATGTGTGTTTCCTTCTGCAATTGGAGTGATGTGTATGGTGTTCTGGGTGTACCTTCCTTGGTATAGAGCACCATAGATGGCAGGTGGAATTACCCTAGTTGGGTAGATTCCTGCAGAAGTTGGGTTGATATTCCTGCAGTACATGGAGCACCACAGATGTTAGCCAGTAGCTCTCCCATTCACTCACAGGACCTTTGGGGTGTAGACAAGAGTTCCCCTAGCCATTTTCAGGGAACCACTTGGGGTGTGGTGGAAGACAGACTTAATTTCCCCAGCTGCATGCAAGGCCAACAAGTACGGGCCAACAAGAACTCCCCCAACTGGGCCATCAGAGTTGCCCTATGTGAAGGGTACTGACCCTGCAGTCAGCAGTGGTATATGAAAGAAAGGAGAGGGAGAGAAGAGGGGAAAGAAGCAAAAAGAAAAAGAGAAAAAAATCAAAACAGGATCCATTAAGACTGACTGTGGTGAGAAAGATGGGAGGGGAAAGGAATAAAGACAGAGAAAATGGATAGTAAGGAAATAACTGTGGCTTGGTCATCTGACTGTGGGACTGGAGAAGTTCCAACCTGTCTCAAGGTGGTGGGGTGGTATAGTGTGCCTATTTGGTGTAGGGTCCCACAGATGTTGGGTGGAATTACCCTCAAAGGCAAGATCACAGCAGAGACCAGGCAGCATATCCCACAGCCATGTTGAGTGCTGGAAATCACTGTCTTGTGTTGTGTGCAGCACTGCAGCAGGAGTGGTTGGGGTGGGGGGAAGAGTTTCCTCGCTCCAGTTTAGGGCCCCAGGAAAGCTAGGGAGTCCCCAACTGTGTGTAGGATCACTGGGGCAGACAGTATCTCCCGCTTCCCTAATTGGACTTGCTGAGTTGTCCTAGCTTGTGCCAAGACCGCTGATACCCTAATAGCACAGAGTTTTGTTCTTGTTTTTGTTTTGCTTGGGTTTTTTTCCCCTGGCCTGCTGAAATTGAATTAAGTTATTCTGAAACTGAGACTTGTTCCAGGGGGTCTTTGTTATGCTGAAAACTTCTAGACTTTGCAGCAAACTTCTGGATTCCTCAGCACTGGGCTTCCCTATTACGCTAATGTATGTTAAAGGACTCGTTCTACTCATTGTCTTAGAATTAAACAATGAGTCTGGGATTTGCAGTTTTCACTGAGAAAATGTCTTTTCTCTCTTTTTTATATTGTGCTTATGGGATTCCCTGATTTGGAGGCTGACATACTAATCCCCAGAGGAGGTCTAGCTTATCAGAGAGCTTGTTTTCTTCTTGGCCAGCTGAATCTGAATCTGCTTCCCCTACCATGACTACCAGTTTATTTTCTGCCATATCACAATCTATCTCAGGTAAATTTCCTTATGTCTTTTCAATTACTCCAAATCTATGGCAACCCACTGACCCCAATCCCTAGGCTATGAGTTCAAGGCAGCTAACAGCATGGGGAGCACTGTGTGGGGTCCAGTGACTAGCATTATGTGTCTGGGATTATGTCCTCTTTCTTTGGGGCATCAGCCTGGAGAATTTGCTACTCACTGTCGAAGTGGGGCACTGGAAACTACTCAGCCAGATCCCACAAGCCCAGTTAACTTAGTGTGTTCTCAGTTCACTTTGTGAGTGAAAATTTAACAAAAGTGGAGTTCAGTACAGACCTTAGCATCCTGATTCTGATTTCAGGACTTCTTTTCCCAGTCTTCTTCACCTTACCTCCCAGTTTTCTGGTCTGGCAGCAGGAGCTCTGGGTGGATCAATCTAATTGGATGCTGTCTTCTTCCATATCCCCCAAACTCATTTTTTTTAATCTTATCTGGAATTTTCTGAATAATTTGAGGTTACGGATCTGTGTGCTATACCTTTAACAGAATTTGGGGACAAAAGCAAACAAGAGAGATAAAAATTCTCTCTTCATGCCTATATTTTAACATTACTAGATTGACCAGTACAGAAAAGAACTGACAATACTAAAAGAATTGCATCAAAGAAAATGTGTCTCAACTATTATAAAAATATAGAATAATGGATCTACCATAAGAACATCTGTGAGATTTGTATTAATCCCTGAAAGTGTCCATTAGGGAGATTACTGGTGTCTGGATAGGTGATTTATACACTAATGTAAATCATCTTTAAAGAGAAAACTAAGACTTCTGTTCATAGCAGCTGAGTGCTTAGCAAATAGCTCATTAGAAGAACACTTTTATCTTTCCTTGTTAACATGTGAAATTCTCAATCTGAGCTAGACACAAGAGCTGTCAGGGTCTGTAGTTTCATAACAGCTTATTCATAACAACAAGAGAGCCAGAATGAGTCTGATGCGTTCAGGTTAACTACTAGTCACTCTGGAGAAATGCTCCCCAGTCCAAATCAGTGTCATCTAGAGCCCTGTCCATCAGCCCCATATTTCTAATCTCCACGGGATCTCCTCTGTAATGTAATGTTGCTGCTGTTGTTTTTAGTTGTGCTTGCATCAACTCCAGTTAGCAAATGATACCTTGTCCTCTTCATGTCAGTCATCATTGATACATTTGAGTCCATTGTAGTAGTTTCTGTATACTTTGAATGCCTACCAACCTAAGAGTCTCATTCCCCAGTATTATACCTGACACTATTCTATAGCTATCTGAGCATTTTCCTTTGTTAAATTTTGAAACTATATAGCTAAGCTTTTACTCCTAATAACTTAGCTAGGAAACTCCAGTGAAAGTTGCCCATCATGGATAATCCTTCTGGTATTTGAAATACTAGTCTCAGGGCTTCCAGCATAGTATTGTTGTTATGTCGGTGCCATAAAACCAGTTCCACTTCCTAGCAACCCTACATGCCATAAGGCAACACATATCTCAGTCCTGAGCCATCCTCACAATAGTTTTTATGTCTGAGACCATTGTGGTGGTCAGTGAATCAATCCATTCCATTGAAGATAGTTCTCTTTGTTACTTAACCTGTAGCTTACCAATCACGATGTCCTTCTCCCGAGACTGCTTCCTCCAATAATATTTTCAAAGTGTAGAAGATGAAGACTTGCCATACTAGCTTTTAAGAAGATTGCTGGTTGTACTTTTCTAAGATCAATTTGCCCAGCATTATAGCAACTCATAAACCACTACAATTCAATAAACTGGAATATGAGTAGTGGAAGAGTAATGTATGATTGGAAAGTGATTGTCAGGAGAATTCTTTCAAAATACAGTAAAATGTTATGTATCTATATCTATCTAGGACAGATGGATAGATAGATATACTTCCACATGTCACATGTATCCTTTTACGTATCTAGTAATGCCTATGCTGCCTCTGTGAAGTGCCACTGACTCTATTTTAACTAGCAGTGACCCCATATGACAGAGCAGAACTTGCCTGTTAGGTTTTCTTGGCTATGATCTTTACAGAAGCAGTTCATGGGATCTTTGTCCCATGGGGCAGCGAGATGTGTTGGAACCTCCAACCTTTGGCTTAGTAGTCAAGTGCTTAACCACCATTTGCACTATCAAGTAGATGATAGATATAGATGATAGATAGATAGATAGATAGATAGATAGATAGATAGATAGATAGATAGATAGATTTAGATTAGCTATTGACCAATGTCTCATAGCGACCACATAAGACAGGGTAGAACTACCCCTCTGAGTCCCAAGACTGTAACTCTTTATATAAGTTGAAAATCAGTCTTTCTCTCAGAAAGACTGGTGGTTTCAAACTGTCAACCTCAAAGATAAATGTCCAACATGCAGCCACTACATCACCAGGACTCCTACATAGATGATGATGATAGATAGATGATAGATAGATAGATAGATAGATAGATAGATAGATAGATAGATAGATAGATGCTGGATAGTTATAAAGATACAGGTATAGATATTCCCTCTAAGTTATTTTATTTGCTTACTTTCCAACTCAGATAGATGCATATCTCATATTTATTAAGTCTGGACTTATGATAAAGTAAAAAAATAAAAGCAATTCAAATGCCCTAAAATAGCCAGGAAGTAAAAAACTGCCATGCAGCAGTCAGTAGACTCCAGGATAATCCTTTGGGGGCACAAGCTGACATTTCTAATGTCCTTTTCACCCATTCATCATGTTCTCCCACAGGCCTCAGCATGAGGAGCAGCGGTGAGTGACTTCAGTTGCTGTAAAGCAGGGGGCGAGCCCTATTAGAAGAGCCCCATGGTGACTCTTAGCTCTTAAAGGTCATAGCTGCCTCTGAAAGGAGAGAGACTATTGTCACTGTCAGTGACACTATTAATATTGCATCAAAGTCCTGCAAAGTTTCCTCTGTGTCTGAAGCCCATGTTGGTTTTGCATTAGCTATTAGTTCAGTTCTCAAATTTCTAAAAAATGGTCTAACTGGTCTTCATAGTCAAATCACCCCCAAAACCACATTTGGTGCATCCGTCTGGTGGGTGCAGTGGGAGCCTGAGAGAACAGAAAGTTGAACAGAGGGCAGAGGCTGTTCCCACAAGTTCAGAGTCTGTACCAATGTGGAGGTGGAAGGAAGATTCAGGGAGGACTCAGGGCCTTGAGGGACATCAAGGTCAATTGGTATCATATAGTTCACCATGTTCCTCATGCTACTTTGCTGAATAACAATTGCTGTCTTAAAAGATGATCAGCAGTTGAAAGAAGAGTGAAGAAAATTGAAACAATGATTCCAATGTAATAAGGAACCTTGTCCCCTGAGACCAAAGAACTAGATGGTTCCTGGATGGAGATCCACTATGACCAACTACTCAGAGAGGGATCACATTGGAAAATCCTGGATAAAGTGGGAGGTGAGTACGGAACAAAAGTAAAAATCATTCTTAAAACACCAACTGACTGATTAGATAAGAGACTGGTGGAACCCCTGAGACTGTGGCCCTTTAGCTGCCCTTCTGGTTTGAAACTGGAATCACCAGGGTCTCCATTTCCAGCTGAACAATAGATGGGCCTGTAAGGGAAACAATAACAGCTGTGAGGTACACACACCTCAGAAACCAAGGAAAGAAGGAAAAATAGAAACAGGAAGCACAAAAAGGAAATGGGATAGGTGGAGCTTGTCATCAATTACATGAAACAAAATTTGTATGAATTACTGAAATGAAAACTGACCTGTTCTGAAAACCTCCAACCAATTCACAATTCAAAGCTTCTGTTTGTGTCTGTTTGTTTGCTTGCCTGCTTGCTTGCTTGTTTTAAAACGGGGGGGGGGGGGGGGGGGGGGGGGGGGGGGGGGGGGGGGGGGGGGGGGGGGAGGGAGGAGTGAGCCGGTGGAAGGATTTCCAAAAGAATTACATCATCAAAAGTCTCAAAGAGTATCTAAAGACCTAGAATTTTAACTCGATTTGCCCTTGGAACATTGCAAAATAACTTGGGCAAGTTACTTTATTTTCCTAAGCCTTAGTGTTTCCATTTTTACATGCATCATTTGCCCACAAATCTAAGGATCTCAGGCCCAGAGTGACACTCTGGTGATCATGAAATATAGCACAAAGAGGATGGAAGTGAAATTCATCCAGACATAGGTTCAGTTCCTGGTTCTGTCACTTGCAGCAACCACAGGACCCCAACCCTTTCCTCACGAAAAACTGGGCCAATGATACCCATCTATAAATTATATCCATGAAGTGAGGAACAGCAGGCCAGGGTATAGAAAGAACTCTGGACTGGGAGCCAAGGGTCCAAGGGACTGTCCTCTTATTTACTAAGGGACACTAGACCATACATTAGAATTTGAACCCTGGAGCCAGACTCCCTTGGTGACTCTCAGCAATACCATTTACTCTCTAGTTATAATCTGAATCTTACAAGTTGAATGAACTTTAAAGGTTACTTGAACATTTCATATCTTAATTTTGATGACAATGACATGCATAATAAGGATTACATCAGAAAGATATTTACTTGCGTTTTGTTGGCTATGAAAGGATATTCAACTGTGTAGATCATCACAAACTGTAGATGACATGCAAATAAGGGAAATCCCAGAACGCTTCATTGTACTCACAGAGTATAACTACTCAGAGGCATTCCTTCAGACAGAACAAAGGAGTGCGGAATGTTTTAAAGTCAGGAAAGATACCTGTCAAAGTTGTACTCTTTAAATATACTTAATCAGGCTGTATGAGGAGCAAATCATCTGAACAGGTGGACTCCAGGGAGATGAAAGTGGCATCAGTGTTGGAGAAGGTTTACTAACAACCTGTGATATGCAAATGATGTGACCTTGTTTGCTGAAACAAGGAGGAGATGAAGCACGTGCTAGTGAAAATGAGGGCCTGCAGTGACTGCGACAATAGGCCAAACAGAACAAATGGAGAGAATGGCAGAGAATCAGAGTATTCCGTTCTGTTGTGTGGAGGGTGGCTCTGAACCGGAACCCACTCGGCAACACCAAGCAGCCACAATGTTGCCGGGATTAGAATTGTCAGGTGGTATGAACTGTTAGCATATGAGCTGCTGATCAAAAGGTTGGAGGATAGAGTCCACCCAGAGGTGTCTCAAAAGAAAGGCTTGTTTATCCACTTAGCAAAAAATAAACAACCACTGAAAACTTTATAGAGTATATAGTCCTACTCTGTCACACCCAGAGTCACCAGGAATCTGAACCAACTCAACAGCAACTGGTTCCTTGTCATTTTCATTCGTTCATTCGGCACCCACTTGTTATCAATGCATGTGACAAGAGCTATTGGAGGTCCTAGGATCACACAAATAAATGTCTCTCTCATCCTTAACAGATAATCACAGATAATCAGGGTTTTTTTGCATTATAAAATGCAGCAACAAATACAGTGAAAGACGGAGGAGAAAATGCTGGGAAGGTCCAGAAGAGGGAGCCTCTAACATTGAGGAAGAAGAAAAGATTTCACGGAGCAAGGTATAAACAATAAAAAGACCTAAGAGAACTGAGGAGGGAGGAAAGCAATGGAAAAGACCTGTTTTAATGAGATCTTGGTAACAATGTCCCAGGTTGGGGTAAAAAAAAAAGTTATGAGATTTATAGCTGTACGTGAGTTCCATAAAATAAAGATTGGCACACATAATAATAAGCATGTATTTTTGCAGATGTTCTTGTGTAACAGAACACATGCAAATTAAACAGTTCATGAAACACATGCAGGGGAGAATCCATGTTAAAAAGGAAAGAACCATTTGAGAGTCACAGGAAGCAACAACACATACACCCAGTGGTGCTAATTTATCCTTGTCTGAGAGGGAAAGACACGGGAGGAAGCAAGGATGGAAGAACAGACAGGAAGAACAGCAGGGGAGAAGAGGCCTAACAGAATATGTGAGAATCTGCCAGCAATGTATTCTATCTGGATGTCCAGAAGCTTTCGATCCCAGCTGGCAGAATAAAGTATCAGATTCTTTTAAGTGAATTCTCCTAAGAATGTGACGGAAGTGGACAGCACACACAATCAGACAAATAGACACATTTGAATGTGAAAAACCTGGATAAGCCCACCTGGGTCATCAGGTAAGAGGCTAATTCAAGGCTTTAGTAGCCTTCCTGGATCCTTAGTGAAAATCGAAAACAGATGTCCCTTCCTCTGGACAAGGAGCACCTGGACAGTACAGCCAGGGAAGCACTCAGGCACTAATTGGGAGGTTGATCATTTGAATCCACCCAAGAGAAACGCCTCAGAAGAAAAATAGGGCCATCTTCGGAAAAGTCACGGCCATTGAGAACCCTGTGGAGAGCAATCCTATTGTGAAATCCTTGACATCATCATGAATTGACATTGACCGGATGAAACCTGGCTTGGTTTGTTAGTTTGGGTTCCCTGGACAAACACAGCCCTGTCACAGAGCATCCAACTCACGAACTGGATTTGAATACCGGCCACCCCTCAGCAAGGTGTCCTCGTGCAGGGCACAACCACACAACTCTAAGGCATGGTTCTACAGTGGCAAATCCTCTTCTTCAAACTTCCAGGGGTGGCAGTGGGCAGCCTTAAACTCCACACACAATCAGGGAATCAAAAGCAGAGAAGGTAGCAGACAATGAGAACATCCTTTCTTGGCAAACCCTAGCCTCAGTGCCAACCTCGGCCTCCCACAACAGGGTTCAGGAAAGGCTGTCTCTTGTGAAACAAGATAACATCCCATCATCCTCAAGCAGACTGTCTGCAGCACTCACTGCTCTGGGCACTTCAGGTTAACACATGACTCTTCAACCTCAAATCCTTCTCCCTCTTGCCAAGACAATTGGACCAAAACACTGCCTTTTTTCCCTTACTCTAAGGTCTCCATGGAGAAGTTATGGGCATGTGTTCTAGATTCTGAAGAATAGCAGTATGTTAATATGTAGAAAAGAGAAAGCAGGACGACGGAGAGTAGGTACTAGAAGCATTAATAGGAACAAGAAAGCTGAAGTGCTAAAAAGCAAACCATCAATCACATGGTCTACTCACTTGAAAGGAAGACTCAGAAATCTTAAAAGAACTTTACAGATCTTTACTAGCCTCCCTGAAGCCTTAGTGCAAATTAACACGGCAGCCTCTATTTAAGAAGGCAGATGTTCGTGGACAGAGACTCAAATGGAGACTGTTACTCAGTTCAAAAGGCGGAGGTTTATGTTGTTATTCTTTAGTTTGTGTGGCAGTTACATAATCTCGTGTCAACTTGAGTGAAGGGTGGAGTCTAGCCCATCAATGAGGTCTCTGGGTGAGCATGAACTTCTGAGGATCCTGGGAGCTCCTACCTTCCTCCCTGGAGATAGGATACACTCTGTGCTTCATGTTCCTCTTGACAAACCACATGGAGACACACTGATGGAGCCAGAGCCCTGGAGCTTGAGGAGCCACACTGTGTTAGTCCAGGCAGACTAGAGGAACAAATTTCATAGACATGCATGTAGATATACAGAAAAGGTTTATATACAAGAGGAACAGGACATTGAGCCCAGTCCAGTTCAAGGTCATAAGTCCGATATTAACCCATATGCCCGAAATCAGTCTATAAAGTCTCCTTCGGACTCACGAAGTCACAGGTCGGTGGGTGCAGAATTCCGGCGCTGACAGGGGTCTCCACATGGCTCCTCACTTCCAGGGCTCAGGGTCCATCAATAGCAGAAGCAACTCATCGCTGGCAGAGGTCTCCATGTGGCTCCCCCAGGTCTGGCTCCATCAGGACAAAGCCAAGTAGTCTCTCCGCCACCTCCTCCAGCTTCTCGGACGCTGCCATCTTATCTTGTCTGTCATTCATCGTCTCTCAAGACTAACTCCCAACAACTAGGGGAGGTAGCTTCTCATCTTCATGAGGAAAATATCGCAAGATTTCCCAGAAGTCTCAGGAGAAAGCCATGCCCACATAGAGGCCTCATTGACTACTCAATGGTTATCTCCAGATAACAGGCTAGACTCCACTCCTACATTTTAATCATAAAATTAACATAAGCACATGACTGCCACACTATTTATCCAGTCAACATGTATCCTTGAGGGGTGTTGAATCCCCCTAATTTCAGGTAAAGACATACATCAGAGGCAGGGGTGTCCTATAATGACTACAGTAATGAGGGGGAGGATCTAGGGCAGTGGTCGGTGTACCACACACATGGAGACCCACACCAGTGCAGAGATGCTTCCCTTGCTACTGGATCTACAAGACTTTCCACCCACCGGCCTGTGGTTTTCCTGCATTCTGTGTCATTACATGTGTGGCGTGAGTCTGAAGAGGAATTTACTGACTAGTCTTGGACATGTGGGTTAATATGAGACTTATGGACTTTGTCTGGACTGGGTTGGGATGCTTTCTTAATATAAAATTACTCTTTGATATACACATATGAGTGTCCTGGATTTGATTCTCTAGTCAACCCAGACTAACACAGTGTGGCCTCTCACAGCAAGAGTTTAATAAATACTTGCACATAGATTAGTTAACTAATTCATTTAATAAGAAAATTGAGTTTCTAGAACTTCTCCCTTCCCCCCAAATTACAAATTTGACAACAAGTGAGTGTCAGAGTCAGCACTTAAGGCCGAGTCTGTTTGAGCACAGTCCAAAACAGTCCCTCTCAAAGTGAAAAAGCCAAACTCACAGCTATCGTGTTGATTCTGACTCATTTGTGGGTTTCCAGTGCTGTAAACAAATCTTCATGAGCTCAGAACATGCCAGCCTCCTCCTGGGAAGCAGCTGATAGAATTTTGAACTGCCAACTTGTAAGCAGCGGCGCCGTCAGGGCTCTTCAAAAAACAATGGCCTTCAAGGGAATTCCAATTCATGAAACTGCCCCTGGAGGTTTCAGAGACTGCAACTTTTTACCAGAGCAGAAAGTGTCATCTTTCTCCTATGGAGCGGTTGGTCATTTCAAACTGCTGCCCTTCTGGTGTGCAGCCCAACATGTAACCCACCACACGGCTAAGGCTCCTGGAACCAGGGCTCGTAGGTGGTGCCTACCTTCTATTGGATTAGTCACCTAGAGAGCTGGTCATTCAACAACCCCCACCCCCCAATAATGCATCAGAAGAAAAATCACGTGATCTGCCTCTGTCATGACTGATGAAACTCCACTACCCAAACTCTCTGTCACGGAGTCAGTGCCGACCCTTAGCCAGCGTCCAGGACGGGGCACCAGTGTGCCAATGGGTGTGCCAAACTATCACTCTTTACGGGAGAAGGAAACCCTGTCTTTCTCCCAAGGAGCATCTTATGCCCCCCGACCCTCTGTTTAGAACCCCAAACACATACTCCGCGGCACCACCAGGGCTCATGGAGCCATTCCCACGTGTGATGCGTGATGGTGCCCCGAGTTACTGCCAACTCGGCAGCTACTTCCAACATGGCGACCTACTCGAGCCTGAAAGGAAAAATCATTAATTCTATTTGGAGGAGATGACCCAAGCTTCTCTGTGGTTTCTCTCTGATTTCTCATAAAATATTCATGAATCCGCATGAAAGAAGCTGCCCTGTGCCCCGGCTGAGACTTCCCACTCATCTCTTAATTTAGTCAATCCAAACAAACAGGACTGAAAGGGAACTTCTGCTCCATGAATAGAGAGCAGGCAAATGGCTCCCTAAAAGTTTAAGTTGCAATTAGCAATTTCAGAAAGCAAAGGAACTTCAGGTGAACTAGGTTCATTCTTTTTAGCTCTGCTGCAATGATTAAGCTCGTGAAAAAGGATTTTCCTTATCTCAGCTCACAGGGCCACTGGGAAATAAAAGCCCATTCATGAAAATAAAGGGTAAAAAAAACTCTCCTGCATAGTGTCCACTTCGCTCAAAATGCCATGTTCCAATTGGCCTGGAAATGCTGTCTTCAAAGAAATGGAGTTTACACATTTGCCAAACTCTAAATTATTTGCAAGATACTCTTCTTCTCTGCTGGGAGATGGGTGCAAAAATATGAAGGACAAGAAAACAGTACCATCTATTAATCAGCTTTTACATGACAGACATATTCAAAACCTTCCAATTAATATGTCATTTCATTCTTACAATTAGGTTGTTGCTATTGTTAATTACCAGAGAGTCCATTTTGACTCCTAGAGACTCCAGGTTTGCTGAATAAAAATGGCATTCATGAGCTCTTCGAACCTGTGACCTTTTGAAAGAAGATATCCAACCTCATCTTCTGAGGAGTCTCTGAGTGGGTTCAAATCATTCATCTTTTAACTACCAATGGAATCCTTAGCCATGTGTACCACCTTGGGACTTCTGGAACACTGTAACATGATATGCTATCCACTTTATGACTGAGAATGCTAAGGTTCAGAGGGTTTAGGCCCTAGAACTAATAAATGTCAAAATAGACATTTTAATGCCAGTCCATCCAACTCTAAAGCTATGCCCTTTGACCCATTTATCACACCACATTCAGTTCATAAGATGACTCGGGCTGACACCGTGGGAGTTCAGTTTCTCATTAGAAAAAAATGAAGGGAAAAAAGCACACATATCACACTCTCACTTTAAAAACAATGCTGGCCACCTTAATGATCGATGCTAGTTAGGGGGAAATTCATACAGACAGGCGTTAGATAAGAATCTTCTAAGTCAAATAGAAAATACATGTTTAGAAAATGATGATGGCAACATACGTACAAATATGCTTGATACAGTTGATGTGTGGGACGTTATAAGAGCTGTAAGAGCTCCCAACAATTGATTTCTTTGAAAATCTATGTGTAAGGCATTTATGTCATGTTGGAATTAAATGTAAGAGGAAAGATAGATATGGGGCAAAAGGAATTTCAGGGAGGGTAGAGATTTTACTTGAAACAAAGAAAATCTTGATTAATCACAACACAGCCATCTTCAGAAATGCAATAATGGGGCTACTTGAATATCCCTTCTTCCCAAAAGAAATTCATAACTAAATGATAACAAAACTCCAACGCTGAATCCTGGCACATGTCATCTGCTTGGAATTGCTAAAAAGAATACAAAAAGAGGACTCCTTTCAAAAGTTTCCTTCCACTAGGTCTGAAAGCTTCCATCTTATTTTGATTCCTATATTTCTACCAGAGAGTCGATGGGTTAACAGCCTGCTTCTAAATGCTAAAAGCCCCAAGGAAAAATTACAATCTATAAACCATGTCTCACTCTATATTGATTTACTCATTTGGCTTCCTCCTAACATCACTGACAGATAACCTCTGATGCATAAAGAGTATTGATGTGGAGGAAGGAGAGAGGGAGAAGTAATTTGGGAGTAGACCCCAAGAGGGCTGGTGTGGGTGGCATCCTGAGGCTGCATGGTTCAGGAAGGAATCAGACAAAAGGTAGAAGAAGAAATCCATTGCAAAGAATAGAAACTCAACCTGGCAGAAGCAAATTAGAGGATCAATAGGATAATGTCTCTAAATGAATTCAGAAAAGTGTGTGCAGTGGTGAAACTTGTTGCCATGCCTCCCGAGTTAAGCTCCATGCTAGAACCTAGACTTACGGGAAGACCCTGAGCAAGTTACTTACTTTCTGTGGGCTTTGCTTCCTCCTCTGGGTAAGTGGGTGATGAAACAATCACACCGTCTTCAAGAACAGGCGATGGGGATGGAGTGAATGCATAGACCAGTGAGTGCCTGGCACACAGTGTTTAGTACATGCCTCATGTTTTTATTACAGATGAGGCACAAGTCAATCCATGGCCTTCAGGAATGTCCTTCTTTTTTTTTTCTCAGTTTTGCTTTCCCCTGTGATGACTAAATCCTCAGGCTGACTCTCACCTTAAGAGAGACCCCTGGGACCCCCAGCCATCTATGCTACCAATTTATCAGCCCAAACATAAACTGAAGAAGGGGGAAAGGCATCTCTGACTGATTGGTACTAGCAGGAACCCAAAGATTAGGTCTCCTTGGTCTAGGTTGGGTCATGTGCCCATTCATAATCGATCACTGTCACCAGTGCTTTAGCCAGAGTGTGGATGGTCCGAACAGTTAATGCATTCAGCTGCTAACCTAAAAAGTAGAGGTGCAAGTCCACCCAGAGGCACCTGGAAAGAAAGAACTGACAACTTATTTCTGAAAATTCAGCTACTGAAAACCTTAGGGAACACAGTTCTATTCCCAACAAACAGGGCGGCCATGAGGGGGAAGTAACTTGACAGCGAAGTGTTTGTTCATTTCGCTTTGTTTTGTTTTGTTTTTGCCCACTCTACAACCACAAGTTAAGTGACCTCTCCCTGACCCACGTGGACTAAGAATGGAGACAGGGTGCTTGGAAAATGAAAATCAGGTTCCTGGTCGCGGAAAGGCTGACAAGCAGAAGCGGCATAAAGAATAGATATCTGTGCCAAACTAAAGCTTATGAACATCTCTGAGGTTCCCACGTGTTACTACTAAGAATTACTGGCTGCAAGCAACAGGAGCCTGGAATAATTAACAAAGCAGAATACGTTTTGGAGAAAATATCTAATAGCATAGAAAGCCGATAGAGGGTCTGGAGAGTCAGTTCTGGGCAGAAACGGGCAGTGCTAACCCCAACCAATACCTTGCCCATATTCTTACCAGCCATGTGGGCTTCTATGGCAAGAGGTGGAGGCTATCCTCAGGCAGATATGGTGTTTAGATATTGAGCTAAGAAAGAGGAAGTTCACAGTCACTGTGAGAAAGTGGTGAGGAATAAATCAAGGCCTTGGTGTAGTGGTTATGCATTTGGACTGTGATCCACGTGGTTGGTGGTTTGAAACCACCCACAGCTGCTTGGGAGAAAAGCTGGACTTTCTACTCCTGTAAATGATTTTCAAGCTCAGAAGCCCATGGGGGTTGCTAGGGGTCACCAATGAGTTTTCTTGAAGTTATCATTTCCCATAACCCAACAGTCATGGTGAGGAAAGATCACTTAGGACAAACCAACACTCAGATCAAGCCAAGGCTGTAAGAATGGCATTTTGAGTGTCAAAAATAATCCTCCACAAGAGAAGTGGCAGACATGCAACGGAAACGATTCCGATGGGAACAGAAGCAAAAGTCCAAGAGGAAGAAAGACTTTGGGGGAGAACAACATCACAAACAAAAGCATCTAGAAAAATAAAACCAGGCAAAGAGAGAGGGAAGGTTTTTTTTGAATTCAAGAATTTTTTTTCTCCCAGCCACATCGCAGTGCCTCAAAGATTATCTTCAAAAACAGCTGTTATCCAACCGATGGCTTAAAATAAAGGAAAACATTCCCACGCCAACTCCACACTCAAAATAGACGCTGAAGAAACACAGAAATAGTGAGGCCACTATGGAAGCTTGAGTCGAAGCACTTCATGGAACAAAAGACTCTGTGGGCTCTCCAGGTCTCACTCCTCCTCCTCACACAATTGTTCTGTCTCTCCTGAGCACCCTGAGTCTCCTGGCAGGGTGGTGGGGTAGAGCACCCACTGACAGGGTGGTGGGGTAGCTGCTGGGCCAAGGTGTCATCTGGAGTCAGAGTTAGCTTTCAATTCCTGTGCAGGCTCTCCCCTGGACAGCAGTAATACAACAAGGAACATTGCAGCTTGCATCTGGAAATGTCGGCATGCCTTGCTTCGCTGTTGCTAGTCACCCGATACCCAGAGACACACTGCATCCCGAGGAGAACTTCCCTAGAGGGTGCATCCGGCTGTGACCTTTGGAAAAAAGGCTTAGTGATATAGTTGGCTGCTAACAAAATATTTGGTCATTCAAACCTATTAGTGACTCGCCGAAGAAAGATGAAACCATCTAATTCTTACAGATGGGCAGCCTTGGAAGCCCAAGGGGTTGCCGTAAATCAGCACGGACTCCCCCATTGTATGTTTGGGGTTTCTTATTCTTTTGGAAGCAGGTTTGTCTTCCAAGGAGCCCCTGGGTGGGTTCAACCACCAACCCTTTGACCAGCATTGCAGAACGTAGCCACTGGTGTCACCCAGGGACTTTTGTAGCATGGATCCTTTAGAACAATATACTCAGTGAATGCCATCCTTATCCTCACTTTACAGATAAAGAAAACAAAGCAAAGATAGGCTAAATGGCCAAGGTTACCTAGGGTCTTCCCTCGTTCTGGCTCTTGAATTTTGCAAAAGAATACTCTTGCTCTTGTTCTTTGATGCCTTCTAGTCAGTTCCGACTCATAACACCCTTATGTACTACAGAACAAAATACTGCCCTGTACCATTTCACAGTCAGTGTTATTTTTAAGCCCATTGCTGCAACTGCCAGGTCAATCTATCTCATAAAAGATCTTCCTCAAAAGAATCATAACTGAAATCTCTACATTGTAGTGTTCGCAAATGCTGGGGCAGGGACAGAGGGCGGGGAGGGGAGATGGAGAGTTGCAGGTAGGGTCTTCGTGAAGGGTAGAAAAGAACTGAGAGTTATTAAATGTTTGGACTGTGTAAGATGCTGTGCAAAGCACTTTTGTAACCTCTGTAAGACAAAAACAAACTCAAAATCTATGCGCCAGTATTATGGGGCAGACTATTGCTTTACAAAATTGAATTCGTTTAATCCTTGAGCTGCCTTATGGAATAGCTTGGTAGTTACATAATTTCATGTCAACTTGGTAAATGTTACAGGCGTGGAGTCTAGCCTGTCCATCGGGTCACAGCCTGATTGATGCCTCCTGGTGAGTGGGGTCTTCTCATGAGGATTCTGGGAGTTTTCCTGTCTTTCTTCCTGGAGGCAGGATGCACACTCTCCCAGAGAGACATTCCTATTGACAAACCACATGGAGCTGCACTGATGGAGCCAGAGCCCTGGAGCTGAAGGAGCCATATTGAGACCCTCACCTTTGCTGATATGCTTCCACCACCACTGGATCCACACTACTTTCCACCCACTGTCCTGCGATCTTCCTGTATTCCGTGTCATTGCATGTGTTTGGTGAGTCTGAAGAGGAATTTATAGACTGGTATCAGACATATGGGTTAAGATAGGACTTATAGACTTGATCTGGACTGGATTGGGATGTTTTCTTAATATATAATTACTCTCAGATATAAAACTCTTATACACATATGAGTGTCTCTGGATTTGTTTCTCTAGTCAACCCAGAGTAACACAGGTAGACACCATGAAGACAAATGAAGAAATGGAGGCTTCCAGGGGGTGATTAATTCACCTGGTTAGAATCACTCAGGTAGTACATGCCCATTGTGTTGTGCTTCCAGTATTACTATAAGCAACAATACTATCAATATCCATTAGTATACATTAGAATTAGTATTGATTTATTATTATTTATTAGAAATAATGCTAGTACTAGTAGTACTCTTAGACTTTTTACCAAGAGAACTGGTAGTGTAGTGATTACACATTCAGCTGCTAACCACATGCTAAGCAGCTCGAAACACTAACTACTTTTGTAAAGAGATACAGGCTCAGAAACTCACGGGGGCAGTTCTACTAGATCCTATGGGTTCACTATGACCTATAATCAACTCAATGACAATGAGCGTTGAGATGAGCATTATTAACCTGGGCTTTTGAAGCAGTCAATGTAATTTTGATGGGGGGAGGTAGGCCTCTGGGTGACAAGTGGCTATAACTGAAAGGTTGGAGCTTCACATCCATGCAGAGGTCCTTGGGAGAAAATAGCCTAGCAATCTATTTATGAAAAGATATAGCCATTGAAAATATTTTCTGACACATGTGGAGTTTACTATGGTCAGAATCTACTCGATGGAAATGTGGTTTGTTTGGTTGGTTGGTTGGTTGACATGATTTTAATTCCCAATTGCATCATCTTCTAGCTATATGATTATGAGCAGGTTATTTGACTTCTCTGTGCCTGTTTGTGCAGTCACTAAAGAAGGATGTGTTAGGCTATGTTCTCTAGATGAGGAAATTTAGTGGAGCTTGCATGTGTATGAATGCAGATATTTAAATCAATGAGTGTCTCAGACCATTATAGAAGTGGATAAGTCAAGTCCAATTCAATTCTGTAAGTCAGAAGGAAGCTGACAACTGTAACTGCAGAAGCTGATGAACAAGAAGCAGGAAGATAGCACAGGGTGATGGATGCACAGCTGAATGAATCTGAAATCAGCTAAATGAATTCGAGGCCCGCAATCAGCTGATGACTCCTGGGAACACCAGGCAATATAGCAGGATATTCCCATACAGGAAACTTGTGGTGTAGTAGTGAGAGCCTTGCTTGGCCGATAACCAAGGTGGCGGTTGAAACTCACTAGCCTCTCCTGAGGAGAAAAATGAGGCCACCTACTCTCATGAGGATTTATAGCCTGGGAAACCCAAAGGTGCAGTGTTAATCGATCCTGTAAGATTGCTGTGACTTGGAAATAACTCAATGGCTGTGTGTTTGCTTTGTTTTTCTATTATTGTAACTATAAATAGTTGCAGTAGTGCTGTGGGTTATACACTGGGCCACTAACTGCCAGGTTGGTGGCTCAAATCCAGCAGCAGCAACTTGGGAAATCAATAAGACTGTCTATTCCTATGAAGATTAACAGTGTCAGAAATCCTGTACAGAGCTGATATGAGTCAGAATTGACTGAATGGCAGGGGATGGGTACTGTTAAGCATTTGCAAGAGGACTCTTAAGCTCAGAGGACCATGAAAGATCACACAACTAATGGAAAGTGGAAGGAGAGTCTCACATCTGTGCTGTTCAAGGTGGAAGAAGGTGGACATTTACAAGCGACAGCAGTGGCTCTTTCACAGCTTTGGAATGACCATTACAGAGAGATTTGGAATGGCCATTACAGAGAGATATGAAAGATATTTTAGAACAAAATGAGGTTCTGAATTCTCACGAGGTAGAGACCCTTTGGTAAATCTATAGAAGATTGAAGCTGTAGCTCTTCTCCCCACACAAATGTGAAAGGATTCGGCTTACAGACAAGTTCCCAGATTTTTAGAACCCTCAAGTCCATACCAGAGAAAGTCCTCTGAAAAGAACTCCTACTTCCTCCTCTCTATGTTGATTTTAAAAGAAAATGGTAATTTTAGTCACCTCATATGCATGTGAGAATTGGACAGTAAATGAGGAAGATTGAAGATTGATACATTTAAATTATGGTCCTGGTGAACACAAGTGAAAGTACCTGATGGACTGCCAAATGGATCGGACTTGGAAGAAGTGCAGCCAGAAAACTCCGTAGAACCAAGGAGAGCAATATTTTCTCTTACATATTTTGAGCATGCTATCAGGTCATACCAGTCCCTGAAAAGAATCATCATGATGGTTAAATAGAAGGTCAGCAGAAAAGAAAAAGATCCTCCACAAAATGGATTGACTCAGCAGGGCCAGCAAAGGGCTCAAACATAGCAACACTTGTGAGGATGATGCAGAACCAGACACTGCTTCACCCTGTTGTATATCGGGTCACTGTGAACCAGAACCAACTGGATGGTTTCTAACAACAAAATGTATGTCCTTGATTTGGCCAAATTCAAGATTGATGGCTATTCTATAATGTAATTTTGTGTCAGCATGGTCAAGGGTGTGTTCAGATGTGTTCAGATGAAAGATGAGTTCCCTTGGGGATTTTCTGGCAGAGCACTCTTACCTCTACATTCTTCTTATTGCTTGGCCAGCAGAAGGCTGCCACATGACCTATAGATTTGGGGGTTCACCAACCCTTAAATCTCATCAACCAGCTCAGATACTTGCCAGCCTGCCTAGATAATTTCCAGGCCCCATAATTGTATAATCCATTTCCTTGAAGTGAATTTCTGTATACAGATAACAGTAGACATACATCATTGCTCCTCTGGAGAACTCAACTAAGACTAGTGTACAACACTGGGGTTGGAGGAGAATATATATTTAACAAGCATCCCAAGAGATTCTGATGCAAAGAACCCTTGGACTTTGAGAATCACAGGTTTATGGGACTTGCCCTCTGTCACCCAAGTAAATAGAGATCAAGATGGGTTTGTCTTGAGAATGATTCTACCATAACTGTCCAAACCCCAATCAAGTACTCTTTCCACTTTTCTCCAACCTAAAACTTAAGAAAAAAATCTTTCACATTATAAGCAAAGGAAAAGAAATGCACCAAACAAAACCTGGAAGGAAATTCACCAAGATGTCAATAGTGGGAATTCTGGGAACATCAGACTGTGGCCTTTATGTTTTTTTTAATTTGATCTACCTTTTATTATTGTATAATTTTTCTACATTAAACACAATATATAGCATGTATATTATATAATACATATACATCATCTGTATTTTGTGGGGAGACATCTTTCAAAGGAATTCTTATGTTTAACATGTGTATTTTTATATTTTAGCACTATGAACATTTAAGTTAGAGCATGATTTACATTTTTCCTGACATATTAACAGCAAAATGTATTATCATTTGAAGGAACTGAAGGGAATTACCTTGAAAAGAAACCAAAGCAAAATGAATAGGAAGGAAAAGGGTGTGATTTGATCAGCAATTCTGTGAAGATTTCTAAATTCCAACCTAGAATTTCTGTGCTAGTCTGACACCATTGAAGAGAAAACAAAATCAGTGCTGCACAATTTTAAAAAACAACAGTAACTACACTAATAACCATGAGTACAAGGAAGAAGGAAATGTTCCAAAATGGATTGTAATCATTAGCGTACAAGTCATCTTGGTGTAATTGGACTATTTAGTGAATTGTATGATACATGGATGGTGAATGCAGCTGTTGAAAAAGGGAGAAGAAATTGTTGCTGTAGCTTTGGATATCTTCATGAAGCATATTTTCAGTCTGTTGATGTGATTATCAGAAGGCCATTAGGAAGAAGAAGGTCAGAAAGACATAGAACGGCTGCATCCTGGGAGTGTGATAACTGAAGAGTGATGACCAAATCTTCCATCTGTCTACCACTTTCCAGTTTTCAAAACTCGTTTATAATAATTAGAGGTTGGAAAGAACCCAACTGGCTGACAATGAGGGGTACTGAACAAACGGGGTCAATTAACTCAGCTGGAATGCTTCATAAAGAGACACAATGGTGAGCTTACAAGCCAGGTAGATCTTGGAAATGTATACTTAACCTCATGTTAACTTAAAAAATATTAAACACAAAACAATGCTTCGGGACTTCAAAAAGGCCTATCGTAACTACTTTTCAGACAAGATAGAGAAATGAGGGCTCCATTGTTCATTAGAGAAAAGAAATGACTTCATGTTCTGGCCCCAGAAAAGAGTAGCATTGGAGAGGTCAGAGGTAATTTCCTACGTCTATGAAGAAAGTGTTTCTGTCTTCAAAGCTTCTTGGAAAGACTGCATTGGGAAATAACTCTGGAAGTCTAATGGAGCACAATTCTTCTCTGGCACACAGGGGGTAAGCCTGAATTGGAATCAGTCTCGTTGCAATTGATGGGGTTTGCTTTGGAAAATAACTCGCATGTAAGGAGAAGGATTCTTTCTCAAGGATTCAGAGATATTGTGAAAAGTCTCTATTACAGCTTGTCTCCTTTGAGACTGCCTTTTCAGATATATTTCAGCAATCCATATATCATATTTTTTGGACAGTAAGGTATCCTTTTTTCCCCAAAAAAAGTTGAGTGGGGAGGAAGGAAAACAAGAATGTGTCTTATGATTCAAAGGTGTGGTATCCCAGAACATTTTAGTATACTGGTATGGTAACCTGTAATTTTGCTCCTTTACTTTCCAGTTAAATCTGAAGTCTTATGTTTAACAGGCATATTTTTTGTATTTTAATTTAGAACACAATTTGTATGTCTCCCGACTCTCTTGGCACTCCCAGTCAATTTTAGTTTCAGTTTGCAATGAGTAGTAAATCTGAAGTCTGTTATTACCAAGATCAATGTTGGCTTGTTGTCCTCAAGTCAATTCTGACTCATGGTGACAGCCTATGGACTGATTCAAACTGCCCATGGGATCTTCAGGATAGAAACCTTTGGGGAGCAGATCATTGGTATCTCTGGGTAGATTGGACCACTAATTTCTCAGTTAGAAGTCAATCGCTTAACCACTGGGCCAGCCAAAAATTCCTTAAGGGATACAATAGCCTTCTTGTAATGCATCCAACTCTGCATGACAAATTATGTGTTAGTCCGGGTAAACTAGAGGAACAAATTTATAGACTCGCACATGGATATAAGGGAATGGTTTATATACAAAAAGAACACTGAGAAAGCATCCCAGCCCAGTCCAGTTCAAAGTCATAAGTCTGATATTAACATATATGCCCAATATCAGTCTATAAAGTCTCCTTCCAACTCACGAAGTCACAGGCCAATGGGTGCAGAGTCCCAGCACTGACAGGCGTCTCCCCATGGCTCCTCACTTCCAGGGCTCAGGGTCCATCCACAGCATTCTGTGGTGGCAGAAGCAACTCATCGCTGGCAGGGGTCTCCTCAAGGCCTCGCCAGCTTCAGACATATGGTTCTATCAAGGCAAGGTCATGTGGCTTCTCTGGCTCCTAAACCAGGTCGGACACTGCCATCTTGTGTTGTCTGTAATTCTTTGTCTCTGAGACTAACTCCCAATAACTAGGGAGAGAGTTTCTCATCTCCATGGGGGAAATATCGCAAGATTTCCCAGAAGTCTCAGAAGAAGGCCATGCCCACACAGAGGCCTCATTGGCTACTCAATGGCTATCCCCAGATTAACAGGCTAGACTCCACCCCTACATCTCAATCATGAAATTAACATAAGCACATGAATGCCACAAATTAGCATTTATTCTGTGAACCTGCAGAGGAGAGCCAAAACATAGAAGGTGACATGAGATGGATTAATACATCAAAATGTGTCTAATGATCAGAACTTTCTAAAGATGAAGCATACTGGTAGATAATGAGCTTATCTTCCAGAAGAGATGTTTGGACATAAACTGGGGAATCATTACTAGAAAGTTGGAGAAAGACCACAAGCATATGTTGATGAGGGACCAATGTGTCCTTTCCGGTCTATTCTCATCTTTCCCCCCTACTCTAACTTTGACCCCCGATCCAAACCATGGAAATAACTTGCATTATACAAAACAAAATTGGAAACTAACATGGACAAGATGAACAGCCAATAGTGTGATGTGCTTTAAGCTTCTTCTTCATTTATTCATATTCCTTTCCTCAGATCACAATGTATGTCCAAGTGTGAATGTAAATATGATCAACATCAAAAAATATATATAAATTAGAAAAGAAGGTCAATTTTGGTAGCAAAAATGGTGCCATCAGGTCAATTCTGACCCACAGCGACCCCATGAAAATATTGAAAAATGAGGGCTGAGCCCTGATGGCATAGTGGTTGTGCACGGGACTGCAGCCCAGGACTGCAGTCCACCACAGGGTTGGTGGTTCAAATCCAGCAGCACCTCTCCAGGAGCAAGGCTGGGCCTCCTACTCCCACCAGGGGGCAGTGATACCCACAAAAAAAGATTGAAGAACTAGAATAAACTACAGGTCATTTAAGTCTAGGGGTTACTAAATGAACTATGAAATTGGCATTGACATTTCTGGTAACCAAGTGAAAAGAGGAAATACAATTAGTCATAGATTCACAATGTTCTTAAAAAGAAAATATATTAAACCTTCAGAATAAGTCAAAAATTTTCCAGCACTTAGTCCTGAGGGGAATTGCTCTTCTAGAGGCACTCTTAGAGAAGCATTGTCATAGACAATGGTGATGAGAAAAACCCTTCATGTAGCAAATACAATAATGTTTTGAAGCTGTTTCTTGGTGGTAGTGTTCCTTTTACACACTGAGAACAAGGTCAAAGAATCTGCTGTAGACTGAGAAAATATGACTTGAATTTTTAGAATAGTCTAGTAGGCCCTTGGAAGGCATTGGTAATTCAGTGCTAAAATCATAAACTTCCAGGCAGGAGACCCAAATTTAATCTGCAGCCAATGTATTTGAATGCATAGTCACCACTCATCATCAGTAGAAGCTTGTGTGCAGCAGAAGACCCAGACTAAGAGTGAGAGTTACATGATCTCATGTCAACTGGAGGGTATTCAAAGTGGAGTGGTGGAGTTAGTCTGTCAATCAGGTTGCAACTTGATTTGAGGGTATACTGAGATAAATGGCTCTCTGGAGGCCAGCCTCCTTCTCTCTCTGGTTTCCCTCCTGTTGACAAGCCAAGTGGATCTACTCAGAGACGGGAGAGAGCCCTGGAGATGCTTCCACCACCACTGGATCCACAAGACTTTACACTCACTGACCTGTAATCTTCCTGGACTTGGCATCATTGCATGTGCTGTAATGGAATTTATGGACTAGAATGGGACTTGGAGGTTAATAAGAGGCTTATGGACTTGATCTGGACTTGACTGGGAGATTTTCTTGATATGTAATTACCCTTTGCTATAAGCTCTTTCCTATAGATATTTGAGTGCTTCTGGATTTGTTTCTTTGGCAACCTGATCTAACACACTAAGATCAACTAGGAACCAAGACCAGGAAATCTACTTTCAAAATTCAGCCAGTGAAAATTCCCATGATCAAAATAGTCTGATTCACAACTGATCGTGGGAATAATGTTGAACCAGGGAGCATTTAGTTCTGTTGTTCATGGAGGCAGTATGAGTCTGGGGCCTATTCAAGTTTAAGTAACAGAACAAATATGAACCTAAAAACCTGCACCTGACACATAAAAGACCTAAAAAATCAGGTAGAATGGGGGGGATTGATTATAAGAATCTTCATAAAATCCCCTCCCAGGAGATGGGCAACAGAAAAGTGGGTGAAGGGAGATGTCAGACAGTGTAAGACATGACAAAATAGTAATAATTTATAAATTATCAAGGGTTCATGAGGGAGGACTAGTGGGGAAGAATGGGGAAAATGAGGAGCTGATATCAAGGGCTCAAGTAGAAAGCAAGTTCTTTGAGAAAGATGAGGGCAACAAATGTATAAATGTGCTTGACTCAATGGATGGATGGATGGATGGATGAATGGATGGATGGGTTGGGATAAGAGTTGTATGAGCCCCCAATAAGATGATTTTTTAAAAAACAAAACAAAAAGCAGTCACTGTAGAAGGGTGATCCTCAACCTTCCTAATGCTGTGACCC
Organism: Nesogale talazaci; assembly: GCA_004026705.1. NCBI lineage: Eukaryota > Metazoa > Chordata > Mammalia > Afrosoricida > Tenrecidae > Nesogale > Nesogale talazaci. The sequence continues at coordinate 209,977 of PVJH01000142.1, forward strand.
TTTAATACAGTTCCTCATGTTGTGGTGACCCACCAGTTATAAAATTATTTGCGTTGCTATTTAATAACTCTAATTTTGCTACTGTTATGAAGTAGGTAGCCCCTATGAAAGGGTCATTTGGTAAAGCAGCTGGACAGCAAAAAAAGAGAAAGACTTCAGCAAGATGAATTGACATCATGGTTGTCACAATGGAGATGATGGTGCCAGACAAGGGTCCTTTGCTCTGCTGTACAACACGTCACTATGAGCCAGAACCAACTCGATGACAAGCAAAAACAACCAACAATTTTTTAGTGGAATTAAGTGGATGGCATAGCTGTCTGACAGCCTTTTATAAAATTTCTCTAGACCACGTTGAGAGTTTGGATTCTACTCTTTGATAAGAGGTCTTAGCCTCTTTCATTAAAGGTGTTTCATTCTTTTCCTTTTGCTCCCTTTCTTCCATGCAGGGTCCTTCATATCTACCAGGGCTGTTCTCTGTCTTCAGCCTCTCACCTACAGCCTCTATATACAGCTCCCTTTTCCCTTTGTGGCTCTAGGCAGCTTGCATGACATGTTTCCACCCACTGGGAACTAAATTAAGACATCAAAATCTTGTCACATCAGGCACCTAATAATCACTAGTTGTTTGCTAGCACTGTGCATTTGGGGTAAATTCAAAATTCTGATCCTGAAAGAAAGCTGCCAATTTCCATTAGTGGAGCCAACCCCAAAACCTGGACTGGGAAGTAAGGGTGGAAAACTCATAAAACAAAAGGTTACTGAGATTTTACCCAGGCCTGGAGCTGCCATGTACTGGTAAAAGGAAGCAACAGCACTACTTCCTTTTAATGTCCTATGGATTACTGTTTGGCGCTCAGTTCAATTAAAGACCAGGAGAGGGACGAAGCCACGCAATTATAGCCTAGAAGACCCTACATGATCTGCCTCCTGCACCCCAGGCCTGGGACCCTTCTGTCATTGGTCATTCTCTCTGACATTAAACTTAAGCACTTTTTCTTGCACTTGCTTATTTCCTGCTTTCTCCGGAAAGAATATACAAAGGACCTTGTCTATCTGGTTATCTCCAGGCCCTAGGACAAGGTGTACCATTTAGTGAATATACAATAAATATGTGCTTTGCAGGTTGGCTGGATAAATGAATAATTTTCCAACTGACTTGGTGATAGGGATGAATCATTTTCCCTTTCTAGGATTTTGTTGCTTTGCTTCTTCCTTTTTAAAAAAGAGATCAGTGTGGCCTAGATTTCCAGCTGTCCAGCAAAATATAGCTCCCCATTTTCATAATAGGAGTTTTATTTCCAAAGAAGGAGAATGAGTAAAAGGTGTGGAAGCTCTATTTGGCTACACGAGGGAGCCCCAAGACCAATGGCTATAGGCAGAGGTCAGACATGTTTCCAACCTCGGTACCCTAGTCTAACACTAATTACTCTCCCCACCCCCAACACCCACTGCTGGATTTGATAATCCTTTTCAGCAGCCACACAGAACTTGCAGCCAATATTCATTATTATGGTTGTTTATTAGGGAAATTAAAGGATTGCACTGGGTAAATCTGCTACATAAGATCTCTTTAAAGTGTTGAAAAGCTGTTAGCAGCCCAACATGTACCCACTGTGCCACCAGGGGTCTCTTTTTGAAAGTACCAGGAACTGCGGAAAGAACAAACACCTGTGCCTTGGAAGAAGTGCAGACAGAATTCTCCTTAGAAGCAAAGTTGGTGAGACTTTTTCTCATCTACTTTGAACACGTTATCAGGAGAAACCAGTCCCTGGAGAAGGATATCGTCCTTGGTAAAGTAGAGAGTCAGCAAAAAAAAAAAAAAAAAAAAGAGAGAGGAAGACCCTAGACTAGCTGGATTGACAAAGAGACTGTAACAACTGTAAAGGTGGCTTGGAACAGGCAGTACATATAGGGTCTCTATGAGCTGGAACTAACTCCAAGACACCTAATGACAGCTACAATTAGGGAAATTAACAGGCTACTGCTAGCCAGGATAAGAAAACATAAGGATGTAGTGGGGTTTTTTTTCACAACAGTGCCTTCCGCAGCCAGCAGTCAGTCTCTCTGTTCAACAGCCTGTCACTCACGGTATCCCTTGAGCTTTGCCTCCATGGCCTAGGAAGCCCACTGACTACTCGGCTTTAAGTCTCATAGTCTCCATATGACTTCTCTGCTCTCCCTCAGGGTCTCCATGCCTCGTCCTCTGGTCTCACGGTGACCTGACCTGCACCACTTCAGGAAAAGAATTTGGAAATGCTTCAGTAGGGATCTTCTTCCATGATGATCTAGGGAAGTCTCTCTTCCTGCTTCTAAGAAAGCTATAAATAAAGCTGGCATGGTAAAGAGAAGGGGGCCAAAACCCCCCAACCCCTCCTATTGCTGTTTCACACCCCTTAATTGCGTTGTCCTACTCAATCATTTGTTGGGAATTACAACGAAGTGGCTAGAAGATATATTTAAGAAATTTCACTTCACTTCACCAAAGAGTTAACTGAGCATGTGGTCATCGTGTGGCTAAGTTCTTGCCAACGAAATGTGCGTAGAAGTGATGGGTGTGCTCTGAAATGAGTGCCTTCAGATGACACACATGTCTCCCTCTCCCACGCCCCCTCTTCTACTTTGCTGCCAAGTGGAAAATGAACATGGTCCTCGCCTAGCCTCTTTCACGGATACCCGAAGTGCCCAGCTAGTATGGACCACCTGGAGCAGAGCCAACCTACTCATGCTAAAGAGAAAATGAGACATTGCACGTTAGGGATCTCCGTTGCAGCAGAAGGACCAGGCGACGCAAATGATTTTGTTCCACTAGGAACTGAACAGCTGGTCATCCAAACCTCTCAGTGGCATCACAGCAGAAAGGGCAGCCAATGTGCTACTGTGAAGATGAAGCATCTAGCTATCAAGTAGACTGTGCCTCGCAGTGACCCTGCAGAACAGACTAGGGCTGCCCCATCAGGTTTCCAAGGATGCAAATCTTTGTGCAAACAGACTGTGGCAACTTTCTCCAATGGGTGGTTGGTAGATTTGAACTGTCATCCTTTTGGGGAGCAGCCAAGCCAAGAAAGCCCTATGGAGCAGATCTGCTGTGTAACATGTTGAGTCCGCAGGAGGCAGTCTCGACTCAAAGGCAGGAAACTTGGACTTTTCTTGTTCTTGGAGCATGTTAACTTCTTCCCTAGAGAAGACAGCTAGATGCTTTTTGAAGGCCCACTCCAACTTGGAAGGACTTGATGGGGAACTGACTTGATCACATGTCATCGCTCATTGCACTTGAGAAAACTATTCTCAGGGGCTCTCTGCATATGAAAACCTTACACTTTATCCTTAATCTCTTCTTGAGATTTCTGTAGTTATATAAATGTTTGTAGGAGTCTTGGTGGTATTATTGGGTAAGCATTGGACTGTCAACTGCAAGGTCAGCAATTCAAACATAGGCGCTGCAGGAAGAGGACAAGAGAGAGGGGCTTGTCTGCTCTCATAGAGATTGACAGACTCGGAAACCCTATATATACTCACTACGAATTGGAATCAACTGAATAGCAATAGGTTTGGATGGGTGAATGTACAATCTGTGGAGATAAATTTTATTTTGCACCTTTGAAACAACCACTTATACTACCTGGATGAAAAAGTGGTTTCACAACTTGACTTCTTTGTACAGTAGTAGTAATTGTATAAAACTGCTACTTATTCTACCTTTGTTTAGAATGTGCACTAGCCGAGAGGCACTTCCCAAATTGTGACATATAATGTGAAATGTTTCAGGCAGGAGACAGACCAATTTTTAATTGTTATTTAATAGTTACATATTTATTCTAATGTGTACTTAATGGATCCTCTGTTTACTGAGAATTATATGCCTCATTGAATGAGGCACTGTAATTTTCCATTAAAATAATTTTTGTAATAATTTTAGGAAAAAACACAAGTAGCAAATAAAATAACCAGAATTGTTAAAGATATATGGAAATGGAAAAACCAGCACTACATGCAATGTAGATTAAGAAGATTTTGTAATGTTAACTTTATAGAGACAAAGTTGATACTCTAAAAGTGGCATCTATCAGATCAACTGATTCAATGATGAATTCAAGTGACATTAAGAATAGTGACAACGAGTTATCACATATACCTCCAAAGTTTACATTTTTCATTTTCATTATCCCTTTTAATTTCATCATCAAATTGTTGAAGCAGAATACCAAAGTCTTTGGAAAATGACAAAGTACTCCCTTTATTATCAAAGGAGCCTTAAAAGCCTAGGTTAGCATTAGATGGCTAACCTCAAGGTCAATATTTCAAACCCACCAATCACTCAGAGGGAAAAAAGATGAGACTATTTGCTCCCTCACAGATTTACTGTCACAGAAACCCTATCTGTTCTATGCAACTGCAATGAGATGAAATGGATTCAATGGCAGTGGGTTGGGGTTTTTTTAAAAAACAGAGTATGTAGTTATGCTTTCACTGTTACAACATGGTTATAAGAGAGAGAGGGAGTCTGTGAGACCCAGTAATAAATAAATAATTATCTGGTCTCAAGAAACCGCTCACATATACATCAACTATGGGTTACAGAGCAGATTTCTGGATCACCAGTCAATAGACCCTTACTGAGCACCTGCAATGTGTAAGACACACATCTAGGCACTCGGGCCACATCAGTGAATGGAACAGCAAAGATGCTTGCCCTCAAGGAACTGGCCTTCTAAGAGGAAGATATCAATAAAAAATTATTAGTAAACTAGTTAAATGATTAATTGTGTAATATATTCACAAGCAATAAGCCCTTCATTTAAAAAAAAAAAGAGGGAAATAGCAGAGGAGGAGGGAATGGGACATTATAAAAATAGATCAAAGTGGGCCTTATTGAGAAGGTGGTGTTTAACAAAGACTTAAAGTGGGTGAGAAACTGAGCCAAGTGGTATCTATAGAAAGGGGAGTTCAGTAAGAAAACATTCTTAAATTTCCCAAAGTGTGCCTAGTATGCTCTAAGGAATTTCAAGGAGGTCAGTCAGAATGAACAGGGGAAAGAGAAAGAAATGGAGTCAGAAAAAATGAGGGGACAGGGTGTGCAGATCATGTAAGACCCATAGACCACTGTACAATAACCTGGGTTTGGTTTTTACAGACATGAAATAGAAACCCATTGTGCAGCTTTGAGCATGAACCAGCTCGTGCTTTGCCAGGATGACTCTACGTGCTTGATGAACAATATAATCCAGGTGAGGCGAGGCCGATCAGGGATGCCTTTAAGGAGACCACTACCCTATGCAGGTCAGAGATGACAATGTCCAGGACAACGATAATAACAATGAGGGTGGTGAGAAGGGACTGAACTCTGGCTATGCAGTAAGGGTACAGTTATGGGTATTTCACAAAAGACTGATATTGAGTATAATCGAAAGAGGATTCTGGTCTTACTCAAGGCTTTTAGCTTAGTGATCAGGAGGCTGGGGTGATAGCAGAATGGGAAAGACTATGAATGGAGTAGATTTAAGGAATAAAATCAGAGTTCAACTTTGTAATTGTTTACAAATTTACTCTTGCCAATACTCTGAGTTCCCTTGTGGTAATCCAGGGGTCTAACTTGTATCATTTTTGCTTTACCAGATGAGATTCCTTTAGCATTTCCTTAAGACAGGTCTGTTAGTAACAAGTTCTTTTGGGGTGTATTTTTTTAGCTGGTTGGTCTTTGCCTTGGTTTTTGTCAGATATTTTCGTTGGTTATAGAATCCTAGGCTGGAACTTTTTGTTCCAAATTTTGTTAGGTTATCTTTCTTTCAAATGGACATAAATATGGGTCCCTTCTAGTCAGTTGGCCAGTATACAAATTATTTCGCATAAATGAGTGATTGCTCCCAGCACTTTATCACCTTGTTAAACCATGTCAAATAGTATTCCAGAAATCTCTGAAGTCTAGGGATTTTGCTATGACCTTAAGTATAGTTTGAACTACTTCCTTCAATATGGTTCTTAATCATATGCTCCCTCTTGATATGACTGGCCATCAACCTCTTCTTCATAGGATAGTAACTGTGCATTCTTTCCATTTTCTTTTGATGCTTCTTACATCACCTAATATTCTACCCATGGACTCAATAAGTATCGATGATACAAATCAGGGCTTGAGCTCTATCTTCATTTCTTTTAGTTAAGATATGCTGAGTGTTTTCTTCTTTTGTTTTCTAATCCTGGATTTTTGCATCATAGAACTCTATTTTATATTCATAACCTGCCCTTTGAAATGTTCTGTCCAACTCTTTTCATTGTTTCATCCATTTGCTTCAAGCACTCTAGACTCTAGAGCAAGTTTCAGAGTTCTTTCTGACAGCCACTCTGATGTTTTCTTTCTCTTCTTTCTGTCTGTTGCTATGAGTTGACTTCTACTTTCTTCATGTATCATTTTCTTGACACCAACCCACAGTTCATCAGGTCTTCTGCCACAATGTATCCTATCTGCTTTGTATTCAGTGGGATCTATTGAAGATCCTATTTTGGCTCTCACAGACTTGTTTTACTATTCTTCAAGTTCAATTTTGATTTCCATATGAGCAATTTATAGTGTGTTCCAGAGTCAACCACGGCCTCTTTTTGGCTGCTGATAATGAGCTTCTCCGTCGTCTTTTCATACACATGTAGTCCATTTGAGTTCAGTGTGTTCTTTCTGGAGAGGTTCATATGGCAAGGCTTTGTCTCACGTACATTGGTCATATTTTTCAGAAGAAAGCAATTGCGGGGAAAGGATAACTTGCTAACTAAAGTAGAGACATTGTAAGAGAAGACCCTCAAGTAGATGACTGCAACCACAGCCTCAAGCAGGACAAAGATTGTGAAGCTGATACAGAACAAGGCAGCGTTTTCTTCTGTTGTGCTCGAGGTTGCTAGAAATTGGAACCAGTATGACATCTAACAGCATAATGTTTGAGCTGTTTCACTGATTCTTCATTAATCTTTATTGTTGCATAGTATTTCATTGTATATACGTACCACCATGTTTGCTTACTTATTCATCTGATAATGAGTAGCTACTTAGATTGCTTTCATCTTTTTGATATTGTGAATGATGTTGTTCTCGACATGGGTGTGCATATATATAACCATGTCACAGTTCTTGCTTCAGTAGGGTGAGATTGCTGGATCAAGTGATACTTTATTTCCAAATTTTTAAAGAAAGGGCCATACTCTTTTCCCCAGTGGCTGTATCATTTTGCAGTGCCACCCAAATGTAAACAAATGTCTCCATAGTATGTGTTTGCATTTGTTGTTTTCTGTTTTGTTTCTCTATTTTTTCTTTTTACTTTGCTATTATTGCTGGAGTGAGAAATCTCATGATTGTTTTACTTTATATCTTTCTAATGATTACAAACATTTCTTGGGGATGGGTATTCTTTGGGAAAGGGTCTGTCCACATTCTCTGATTAACTTTTCCATTGAGATGTTTGCCTTTTTGTTGTTGAAGGGTTTCAGTCTTCTACAAATTTTAGATATTCATTCCTAGTCTGATATGTCATTGCCAAAAAAATTTCTCAGTCTGTAGGTTTTCATTTCACTCTTTTGGAAATGTCTTTCATCTCCATCAGTGCTTCAGTTTAAGAAGCCCAGTCATCTAGTTTATATTCTGCTGTTTGTGCATTCTAGGTATGTTTGATCATCTATTTATGCCATGAATTGGAAACCCTGAAATTTGCCACTACTTTACTTTGATGAGCTTTACAGTTTTCAGTTTTACATTTAGGTCTCTGATAGGGGTCTATTTCTATTGATTTGTTTTTTCCCTTACTGTCAACCATATTTTCCTGTCTCTTTTGCAAGGCTAATAATTTTGATTGTCTGCCAGACATTGTACATTTTAGCTTTTAGTGGGTGGGATATTTTTGTGTTCCTTTAAATATTCTGGACCTTTGTTTCAAGATCCAGCTAAATTATGTGAGAATGGTTTAATCTTATGAAGGCTTGCTTTTAGGTTTTGCTAGGCAAGACTACAACAGCCTTTTGATCAGGGCTAATTTTATTCTATTATTAAGACAATAGCCTTCTAAGTACTTTACCTCATGCCTCACTTATTACAGGGATTTTCCACTCTGACTGAAACATGAACTCTATTCCTGGCCTTCTGTGAGCTTCAGAGTAGAAGTAAGGCGTACTCTTTTCTAATGATAACTTTCCAACCTTGAGTCCAACCTTCTTCCTCCTTGACTTTCCCAACCACAAAAAAACTAACTCCCAGCTCCTGCGAACAAAGAGCTCTCATCTTCTGCACACACTGCAGCTTCCTCCCTGCATGATTTTCATGCTCCCTTCTCTCTCTCTACTGATGCCTCCTTGACTTTTTTTTTCACATTTTAAGACTGATTCACTGCGTACTATGCTAAGAAGGCACATCTCGTTAACTTTTCTTAAAGACCATTTCAAAGCTGATAACAGCCAGGTTTGCAATTCAAAGCCACCAATCACTCCTTGGGGAAAAGAGGAGGGCTTTTCCTTCCAGAAAGATTTACAGTTTCAGCGACCCCAAAAAGATGATTCTACACTTTTTACAGGGTCACTTACTAGGAGAATTGACTAGGCAGCAGTGAGTTTTTGATCAGAGAGCACATAGAAAAAAGCATTGGTTTCAGTAAATATTTTTCTCTGGGTTAATTCATTTCATTCTAATACAATCTCCCTGTAGAAAGAAATTATAGTCAAGAAAGAATAGCCAGTGGAGAGATGCATAACGTCAGAGGAGGCTACTGAAAGGGATCTTGATTAAGAGGAACTTCATGGTTCTCTCTGGTCACATCCTGTGGGCAACTCTTACAGTCAAGCTCTCCCTGTGTTTCTCGACCCTTGATAACTAATCTGGATGCCCTATATATTAAAGAAAGGGAAATTGAAAAATATAGATTGATGCTCTTCCATTGCTAGAGTACAGATAATCCCTTTAACAGAAATTTCTAGAATGTGTGGGAAGACCTGCCTCAGACGCTGCTCCAATTCAAATCCAGTACTGGGATTGGTGTGGAGCCAAGCACCCTGACACTAATGAGGGAAGAAGTGGGCATGTTCCTTCTCTCCCACAGGACTGGCTAACGGAGCACTGGAAAGTTCTGTACATTGATAACTACCCAAAAAGAAAATTGAGGAAGGAAAGTAAGCTCAAACATACACACACACACACACACACACACACACACATTTTTCCCCCTGCCTTCATCACCATTGTCATTTAGTGGGCATTTGTTTGGATTCTTCACTTCGAAAAAAAATCTGAGAACTGAATAATGTCATTGGAATAAGAGAAATTGTTTTACTCAATTACCTGGAAACACCACAGGAAAGCTCACAGCTATAATACAAGTAATTCTTGAATAATAGGGTCTAGATTTTCAGGATTGTGTTGCAGTTGTTAGTTGCTCTTCAGTGCCTTAGAGAGGTCAGATGTGGAAAGTTAGAAGAGCCCTCAGTGATGATTCCTCTCTGTTGCTGTCTTCATGCTTAAATGTCACTCAGACAACATTTTCTAGTGTGATTTTCCAGGAAATCCTTTTGGAAGCTAATTAATTTTTCAGATGTCTTGTGCCAGCAGTTCTGTTGAATGTCAACCCCCAGTACAGTTGTCAAGCTACATTAGATGAGGGGAGCTGATCCAGGCAGTTTTTATTTTTCTATTACAATTTATGGCAAGGACCCATCAGCTGTGTTCTCTCTTTTCTATTTGTTACTTAGGCACCATGGATGTGTGGTTTCATGCAGACACTTAAATGTATAATGATGTTACACTAGACTCCACGAATTAGGTCATGATGGGTGTATTTGTTTACGCTTAGGGAATATATTTCTATCTTTTATGCTGACACTTGTGATCCATCCACTATTTCACCTATTGAATGTTGCCCATGGAATATATTCCTCTGTGAAAATGTCTTCAGTCACTGGAGAAACTGCCAACCTCAAAAGTCCTAACTAAATTCAAACCAGCCATTGTGTTCCTTGGGCTGATAAGACTTCTAAGAGCCTTCACAATCTGGCCTTGCTTGACCTTCCAACTCCATCTCTTTCTGTTCACTTTCCATCCTTTCCTACCTATGTCATATTTCTTGAAGCTTCTCAAAGGTGACTTTTTTTCTCTTACTTTGAGCTTTCATGTATGCTGTTCTCTGTACCTAAGGTACTCTACTCCTGCCTTAATTGTAGCTGCTTATCCTTCCCATTTCAGTTTTAACCTTGTTTCCTCCTGAAGGCTTTCCCTGAACCTAGACAGAGTAAATTGGCCCTATAATGTGTCTATAATCTGACCCTCTAATGACTGTGTCTGTTATGCCTTTCTTACACAGTTAGTTATTTTTCCACAAGACAAGAAGAATCGCTTTGTTGAATAAGAATTTAGTTGTTATATAAGCTTTCACATAATATAATAAAGCACACAAACTTTTTTAAAGAAGAAAAAAATAGAATCATGACATCTGCCTTTCCCACCACTGCTAATCGAGCAATAAAGCATGATGTCTGTACTCCATACAGATTAAGTGGATGAGTAGACTGGTGAATGAATTAACTGGTAGGCTCAACTAATTTTGCATTTTTAAGACAATATCCCCCACTCCTGTGTAAAGTAGTCAAGGTCTAGTGAGTTTAAGGCATTTTTCCAAAATTCCTCGAGTTTTTTGGCATTAGATTATAGCGTTCATGTCTCCCACTCTCAGAGCAGTGCTTTTTCTATATCCCAAGGGTAACAAACTAAAGTGCCTACAAGGGTCATGAACTCAGTGGGAAAGTTATGAAACTGTATGCTGTGGAGAGGACCATAGAAAACAGGAGACTGCCTGTCTCACTTAAAGGGAACATATGGTTATCATAGTAAAATGAAGCCCAGTGCTCTAAGGACTTATCTTTTTTGGGGGGGAGAGGGCGTATCACTGCCCTCTGGTGGGAGTGGGAGGCCCAGCCTTGCTCCTGGAGAGCTGCTGCTGGATTTGAACCACCAAGCCAGTGGGCTGCAGTCCAGCACTCAACCACTACACCACTGGGGCTCAGTCAAGGACTTATCTTTTATGCATTTTTTATTTCCAAAAGAAAATTAGACTTTAAAGTGTATATAAAATAATCTGGGTTTTTAAATACTGCTAAAATATTTATGTCATTATCTTGCATCCCAAACAAAAGATTTATGAAAAGCCATCTCCTCCTGACCTGAAAGTGAGGTTTTTCTTTCTACATTATTCAGGTCCATTTTTTGGAGAGATTATTTCTTGTTCCAACAATCAGTACTCAGGAAACTCCATGTTCACCTACATGGAGCAATAAATGCTTGAAGGGGGGCAAACAAAAACCTCTCAATAAAAACCATCGTATTTTCAATTGTCTCGTATGCGTGTAAACTTTGAACATTAAATAAGGAAGACTGAAGAAGAATCAATATACTTGAATTGTGGTACAGAAGAAGAACATTGAAAGTACCATGGACTGTTGCAAGAACAAACCGATCTGTCTTGGAAAAATTATACTCAAAGTGTTCCTTAGAAGGAAGGTTGACATGACTGCATCTTACCTACTTTGGACATATTGTCAGAAGAAATCAGTCTGTGGAGAATGACATCATGCTTGGTAAAGTGGAGGGGCCTAGAAATAGAGGAAGATGCTCCACAAGATGGATTGACATAGTGGCTGTAACAACGGGTTCATACATAGGAACAATTGTGAGGCTGTCACAGGACCATGCAGTGCTTTGTTCTGTCTACAAGAGTCTGAACCAACTCTATGGTACAACAACAACAGTTTTCTCACCAACTGGTTTCCAAAATATTTTCTCAGGAACCTGAGAAGCTAGAGCCATCTTCAAATATCTTCACTTTGAGCTTTTCATCTTTGGGCCTTTCCATTCACACTCAAGCCAGAGCCTAGAGTACTCTCAGCATCTTAAAGCTTTGTGGCTTTGCTGAGATCAATGACCTCTTTGTTTCTTTTTCTTACTCTTCCCCAAAATGTCGTATCTGAGAGAAAATGTCCAAGTTGGCTGAGCAATTACATCTAAGCTCAGGCTTTGAATGTATGCTCCTGCATAAGACAATCTGAGGTCTACCTCTGTTTTAAGTCGTGTGATGATAGAAAGCAACAGAGGTCCTGAATTTTCACTCACCATCCAATTTGCTCCTCACAGCAACTCTTATTATGCCCAAAGAAACTGAGACTCTGAGCATACTGTAGCAGCCACATGTCTAGTAAATGACAGACCCAAGACTCTATCCCAGGTGCATTCAACATCAAAATCCACCACCAGCACCTCACTGCAAAGACCATCACAAAGTTGTGCCTTAAACCTCTGAGGAGCTAAGCTACTTACCATTAGCGTGACACTTCATTTCATTTAAAGCACATTGATTGACATTTGTGCCTGTGATAATAACATCATCCTCTTAGATGTCTGGCAAGACAGACATCTTCCCTACTCAGAAGTCAAAGGAAAATAAGGCCAAAGATGTTATATAACTTTCCCATCACATAACAAGGCCCAGACCAGAACCCAGATTTCCCAATCCTCAACCCAATGTACTTTTCTCTATTAGGGCTGTCTTTTCTGTGAGTTTGTAACAATTTCAGTTGCAATAAACTGGTTTTGTTGGATGTTGAAAGACAGGACCAAAGAAAGAAAGCCATTTTCTAATGTATCCACGCCACCCCACTATTGCAAATCTGTGATGACGTCTCCTCTTGGTTTTATTAGCAGGTATGATAATCTGGATAGACTAGAAAAATAGATTCATAGGCATTAAAATGTGGATAGAAAAAAACTATCTACAGAGTAATCATACATTAAGGAAACATCCCAGTCCAGATCAAATCCATAAGTCTGATATTAGCCCATATGTCTAGTACTAGTCTGTAAATTCCTCTTCAGACTTCTCCAACACATGCAATGCCACCAAGTGCAGGAAAATCCCAGGCTAGCAGGTGGAAAGTTTGTGGCTCCTGTGCAGGGGGGGTGGGGGGGAGGGTCTTAGTGCTGTGTGGTAGTCATGTGCTTATGTTAATTTCATGATTAAGATGTAGGGGTGGACTCTAGCCTTTTATTCTGGAGATAGCCATTGAGTAGCCAATGAGACCTCTGTGTGGGCATGGCTTTCGCCTGAGACTTCTGGGAAATCTCATGATATTTCCCTCATGGATATGAGAAGCTATCTCTCCAGTTGTTGGGAGTCAGTCTCTGAGACAACGAACTATGGACAAGACAAGATGGCAGCGTTCCAGGAGCAGGAGGAGGTAGAGAAGCCACACGGCCTTACCCTGATGGAACCAGACCTCTGAAGCTGGAGAAGCCACGTGGAGATCCCTGCCAGTGCTGAGCTGCCTCTAACACCACTGGATGCTGTTGATGGACCCTGAGCCCTGAAAGTGAGGAGCCCTGGGGAGACCCCTGTCAGCGCCGGGATTCTGTACCCACTGGCCTTTGACTTCGTGAGTTGTAAGGAGACGTTATAGACTGGTATCGGGCATATGGGCTAATATCGGACTTAGGACTTTAAACTGGACTGGGTTGGGATGCTTTCTCAGTGTTCCAATTCTTTTGTATATAAACCTTTCCCCTATATCCATATGAGAGTCTATGTATTTGTTTCTCTAGTTTACCTGGACTAACACATGCCGACATGGGTCTTCACATGGTTCCTCCAGCTCCAGGGCACTGACTGCCATCTGCATAGCTCTCTGTGGCATGTCAATAGGAAAGTCTTGCAGGGAGTCTATGTGTATCCACCTCTAGTGAGCTATTCACCTCCTTAGTGCCTCCAAATGAGGTCATCAAGCTCAATCTGATTGACAGGCTAAACTCCACCCCTTCGCTCCTAATAGTCTCAGGTTGACAATCTATTATGTAACTATCACAGCGGATTATGCTACCAAGGAATAGGTTCAGAGTTTTCCTGAGCAGACATTCTGCACCACCTATTTCACCTTGAAAGAAAGGCCAGGCTTTCTACTCTCATAAAGAGTTAGTCTCTGAAACCCACAGAGCAATTCAACCCTGTCCTGTATGGTCACAATAAGTCAGCGCTGGCTTGAGTTTTAGGTTTTTTTTCTTTCACTTGGGCAGAGCAGAAGATAAGGAAAGAAGACTTAAAATGTCCTGAGAAGCCTCGAAAAACTATGCTAACTGTTCTAACTGGGCCATTCCATATGCTATCTCTTTTAATTCTGAGCATAATTGTGACTATGCATTATATTATTCCTCCCTACTTTCTTAATGTAAAAATGGTGGCTTAAAGAAATCAGGTTATACACCAAAGTCATCCAGGTGGTAAGTTGGGAACACCAGGTTAGCCTAACACTACCTATCTCAGATTCTATAATCCCTAACCAAGAAAGTCGATCTCACCAGAGATGTGCACAATTGGGAACCAAGAATCGTTGGTGCACAGGGACACCAGTTTCTGCCTCACTTCCTTTCCTTGTCCTTTGCTGTGTGCTGCTCTCTGAATCTCACGTAGACTGCCCAGGTCATCTATTCACAGTATTTAAGACTTTGAAGAAAGAAAGGTTGCGCTCAACTTCTCTCGCTCTCTGAACTCCAGAGAAAACCAACAATTATCAGAATATAACAGACTGGGCTGAGCCCCGGTAGCACAGTGGTTGTGCAGGGGACTGCAGCCCACTGGGATGGTGGTTCAAATCCAGCAGCAGTTTTTCAGGAGCAAGGCTGGACCTCCAACTCCCACCAGAGGGCAGTGATGCCCACAAAAAAAAAAAACAATATAACAGACTAAATTGTTCATGCTTGGGAAAGTGGATGAGGCAATGAAAGAGAGGAAAACCTTGGACAAGCTGCAACAACAGACTCATACATAGCACCATTTGTGAGGATGGTGCAGAGCCTGGCAGTGCTTCCTTCTCTTATGCACAGAATCCCTGAGTCATAACTGACTTGACAACCACAATAGACTAAATTGGATCAATGACTTTACGTTTCAAAACTCTTACTAACAATCCAGGGTCTTTTCAACATATAAGGGAGATTTATGGTATGGTACTTTTCAGTCTTTGCAATTGTTTGAAACCAGGAAACTTCCATTCTTGCCTCTTTTTTTTCTCTTTTTTAAGAAAAATAACAAGTGTCAAAGAGATTAAGCCACTCGGTCAAAGTCACTCTGGGAAGAGGTCAATTTGTGAAACCTGGAAGACCTGAGATTTGTACTCTGAAGCACATTTTCCTAGGAACTCTGAGAAACAGAAATTTCCCAATCAGTCTGATAGTCCCTAGGAGGCATAAAGAAACATACTTCAACCATTCAAAAATCCTCACTTTGAGATAGCTGTCTTTTCTGATTCTCAGAAACTCCTTCAAATTCTAAATTGCTGTGAGACTATTAGGAAGAGCTAATAGCAAAAAAACAGTTCAATACTTAGAATTTTTCAACCAAAATTATGACTATTTACTTAATTTCTGCAACTTTTCTCTAGCGATTACACCGTTTTTAGACAAATTATCCTGCTGATAATCTTTCCCTAGCCCCAAAGTGCCCTCCTTCTTTCCTCCTTTCACTAATTTTTTAGGATTGCTAACTTTTTGTTCTCTATTTTAGGACTAAAAATGATAAATATCTACCTTATGCAAGTCAATGTAAGGAAGAGATGATTGAATATGAAGTAGAAATCATCAATCATGAGACAAAAGCAATTGGCCTTGAGATGTAGCAATAGGCATTTCGGCTGAATCTCAGATGGGCTTTCTATATAGAGAGTATGAGATATTAAAAGTTCATTATGCAATCAGCAGTTTCCAAAACAGAGTCCTGAAACTTCTTAGCAAAACTTTCCTTGATTGTGAGAGAGCAAGACTAGTTGTGATAGTAAGGATCATATTGCAAAGAACCTATTTAAGTTAATTTAAATAAAAAGAGTTTGCTTGAAGGATATGAGTGACTTACAGAAGCCAAAAACAGCAAGACTAAAGGCAAAACCCACCACAAACTCTCCACCTCTTTTCTTTCTCATTTCTTGTCCTTCCTTTCCCTGCCTTCTCTTTCTGGCTGTTTCATTCTTTCATGCAACCAATTGGTATGTTTCTACCTCCATATTTCTGCAGATGAACTTACTCTGTTCTGCTTTCACTGGCCCAATTATGACCCCAAAACGGTTCCCTCAAACCTCAATTTTACAATGCCTGAGAAGGTCAAGACCAAATGAAAAAGAATCAATTCTCTCTGTCACCCAATTCCAAATTCTCTGGGTCTGATTGGACCAGCCAGCCTCGTAATTGGCTTTGCTGAGTCAAAGATCCACTCCTTGAACAATCAGCTGTGACTGGAGAGTCCAGGAGATATAGTAAAAGCATAGTGCCTCGTGTCATTTCCCTATGTGTGGGATGGGGGTGGCGGGATAAAAGTACTGCTATCAGGGCCTAAGCTTTGAGCTGGGGGAGTCTTCTCAAAGATGTGATCATCATATGATAATCAGAGCTTTCTTCCACTGATATCCTTCAAGTAAACTCATATCCTTCGGGTAAAAATCTTTATTCTAGGGGTTTATTGCTAGCAGTCATTTACTCAGCTCATTCCCATATCTCATCCCCTCCTACCCACCATCCCCTTTCCCAAAAAGCTGTGAATGCATGACAACGAAATCAAGAGCACTTTATTTCTCATGCAGAAATGAAAACAGGCAAGAGAAATAAACTAGGCAAGGCACCTGGCCCTGCTCCCCATTTATGGAAACAGGACTTCAGGGTAGTGCTTCCTTCAAGGAGAAATATTGGGTGGTTCTGGTGTATGATCTTCAGTCTAAGGAAGGAAGAAAAACCTCGGCCCTTCCTGGGCAGTTGCCTTCAGCTAATTAATACTTTCACCCAACAGTTTACTCTTTACCTTTCCCATGTGCTCTGGTGAATCAAGATTTCTTAAATCACTCTTGAAAATGGACAGCTGTATTATTCTGGGTAGTCTAGAGGAACAAATTCAAAGACACTCAAATATGTATAAGAAAGAGCTTTATATAAAGAGTAATTGTACACTAAGAAAACATCCCAGGCCAGTCCAGATCAAGTCCATAAGTTCAACATTAGCCCCTATGTCCAATTCTAGTCCATAAATTCCTCTTTAGACTCACGCAGCCATCCAATAATGCCAAATGCAGGAAGATTGCAGGCTAGTAGGTGGAAAGTCTTGTGGATCCAGTGGCAGCAGAAGCATCTCAGCTCTGGCAGGGGTCGCCATATGGCTCCTCCAGCTCTCAGAGCTCTGACTGCATCAGCATAGCTCCATCAGCCTCTTCTTCAGCAATGTCTCACAGGGAGTGAGGGTTTGCCCTGCCTCCAGCAATGTTTCTCTTTAGCACTCCCAAATGAGCTGCAACCCGGTTGACAGGCTAAACCCTACCCTTTCACTCTTAAGTCTCAGACTGACAACAGATTATGTAACTACCACAGTGGCTATCAAGAACAATGCCTAAAAGGAGAAGAGCATCATTGAATCCTCCAGTTCCAAACCCATCATCAATTTACCTCTAACTGCAGACAAAGACCTATAAGAGCAGGGCTCTGAATAGCCTTGCAACCTTATCACACATCTTTCACTCTATCATATGGCTGATTGCAATAGACACAGCCATATTCCCACCTCAGTTGAACTACTTGCAATTCCCTAACATGCTATCTGAGACTCCTAGGTGGGGCAAATGACTAATGTCTGCTAACCAAAAGGATAAGAAGTCCTGGTGATATGGTGGGCTCCTTGTTGGACTTCTAATGAGAACGATGAAGCTTTCTACTCCTTTAAAGATTGAAAACCTCAGAAGTTCACAGGGGCAGCTCCGTGCTGCCCTATGGTCTCTATGAGCTGAAACTGATGTGCCAGCAGTCAATCAGTTAAAAAAGTTAGAGGTCATAGTCCATCCAGAGCACCTTGGAAGAAAGATTAGACTTTATGAGTTGGAATCGATGTGCCAGTAGTCAAGCAGTTAAAAAGTCAGAGGTCATAGTGCACACAGAGCACATTGATAGAAAGATTTAGTGATCTACTCCCAAACGCTCAGTTGAAGAAAACTCTGTGGAGCACGGTTGTACTCTGTCTGACATGCAATGGATCCCCATGGGTCTAAGCTCACTCCACAGCAACCAATTTTAATGGATGCTGCTTCCAATCTCTGAATATTGGTACGTGCTGTTCCTCTCACCTGGTCTAGACCTCTGCTCCTCGGTCATCAGCTGCAAAGCTCCTACCGCTGCAGTGATCCCCTGTCATACCAGAAGGGAGTTGCTCAATTCCATGTTCATCTCACCAGAGTGATCCTGTAACTCCTTAAAGACAGAAACATTAACTTGTTCTGAGGACTATCTCCAGAGCCTAAAGTAGGGCTACAGTTATACTGGAGTCAACGCCAACTTGTAGAGACCTCTGTGTGTCAGGGTCGGGCGGTGATCCGAAGGGTTTTCAGGGGTTGATTTATCCCCCCAAAAGGGGGGATAGACCTTTCTTTTAAGGAACCTCTGGGTCAGTTTAAACCTCCAGTCTCTGGGTTAGAAGTCAACAACTAACCTACTTGCACCTTCCAGGGACTTCGAGGTATTGGTGATCTGAAAACCCCTACCCCATTGTCAAGGAGTCAATTCCCACTTGTTGTGACCCCACATGTCAGAGTGGCACTGCTCCCTGGGGCTTCCTTGGCAATAATTTTTACAGGAGCTCATCTACAGGCCTCCCTTGTATGGCACTCTGGGTGCCGTTTCACTCTGGAGCATCGTAAACATCTCCTGGAAGAAGTGTAGAAGGGAACGAAAGAGGGCTGGGAGGAGGTTAGGAGCGATAAGACAAGAAGAAACCTTTCTATGTCCTTAGCACTGTCCCTGAGGGGGTTAGAAATGAGACCTGCGGAAATGAAGGAAACAGCTATCATAAAGAGAGAACTTCTGCCCAAACCCTTCTGTATAAAAACATCATATGATCCTCTCCACCCTTATCAGTGAACAGAAACACTCTCTATTTTGCAAGGGAAACAGATGGTAGAGAAGAGAAATGACTTGGAAGGTCAGGCTTTGCATCTTAAGCCAAAGGGATTGCATCTCTTCAGAGAGGATTCTGTTCTGGTCAGCAGAGACATACTGTGAGTGTGTGTTTGGGGGGGGGTGGGGGGGGTTGGTCAGGGAGTATTTCTGAAGTGCCTCAGGCCTCTGTGGCCTGGGAGCTGGAGCAGATCCCGCTGTTAGCCGCCACTCCGGAGCCCTGGAACCAGCCCAGAGTCTCACTGCCCAGCGTCTCCCACAGCATAAACCAGCCTTTATTCGCTGAGCCTAGCAGCCTGATGCCGCCGTCTCGGCTTGCTTCTGGCCCCTGTCTCTGCCCTACATCTCAGGGAGACAGTGAATAATCCTTCCTTTCTCTCTGGAGCTTATTGCCTTCAAGGTATTTATAGACTGCTCCTGGCTGAGGCATCCTTTCTCTTCTGTTTAAGTTTAGCTCCCTTTGTCTTCTCTCCCTGAGTTATCTACTGATCTTGCCTGGGTTTCCTCTCTCACCTTTGTTCTCCTCTTGTTTGTTCCACCTATTCTTTCATCTGCTGAGCCGAAACAATCAGCCAAAGAGTGTCTCTGAAAGCCTTTATATAACTTTCTCCTCCCGCTCAGACCTCTCTGGCAGCCATCTGCCCACTTGCCACTTTCTCTTCCAGCAGCCTGCCCCATTCTCTTCTCTCAGCTGTGCCCATTTGGTGTGTGCTGGGGGTGTGAGCTGGGGGTGGGGGGCAGGGGGGATGGGTCCAATCCATTGGCAAACAGTGCATGACTCCACCTTCTTCCCCATCTTCTCTAGCCAAGGTCATTATGATTTTAAAGTTCCTCCTTTTAATACAGTAATATTGAATGTGACATCACAGAGTTGTTGGCCATACATCCATCAGGATGCATCAAGAGGGGCGAACTGGTACATTAGGAACTGGAAACATGGGGAATCCAGGACCAATGATTGCTTCAGGACCAGTGGTAAAAGTGATGAAACCGGGAGGGTAGAGGGAAGGTGGAGTAGAAAGGGGGAACCAATTACAAGGATCTACATATGGCCTCCTCCCTGGAGCATAGACAACATGGAGGTGGGTAAAGGGAGACATTGGACAGTGTAGAATATGACAAAATAGTCATTTCTAAATTATCAAGAGCTCATGGGGGAGGAGGAAGCACAGAGCGGGGGAATATGAGGAGCTGATACCAGGGGTTTAAGTGGAAAGAAAACGTTTTGCGAATGATGATGGCAACAAGTATACAATGGATAGATGGATGGATGGATTGTGATGGGAGTTGCATGAGCCCCCGATAAAATGATATAAAAATAAAAAATGTGTCAAATGTTTGACTGGGTCCTGAACCTGACCACCGAATAGTGGTGTCTTAGGGCTGGGCTGGAGAAGACAACTGCTCACTAACACCAGAGCAGGAAAAATGTGCACTCTTTCCACCCATTGAGATTTAGTGTTCCAACATCAAAAGCATACAGCCCAGTTACCATTGGGTCATCACCGACTCCTAGAAAACCCACGTATGTCAGAGTAACTGTGCTCCTTGGGGTTTTCAGTGTCTCGTTTTTCAGAAGTAAGTCACCAGGTCTTTCTTCCAAAGCACTTGGTGGGCTTAAATCCCTGACCTTCTGATTAGCAGCCAAGTGCCTGATCTATGGGCATCACTCAGGGATGCCTTCGAATCCAAGTCAAACCAAGAACACAAACCCACTGCCGTCGAGTTGACTCTGACTCATAGCCATCCTATATAACCTCAAGGATATAAATCTTTATAAGAACAGGTAACTTCAACATTCTCTCCCAGAGCAGCTGTTGCATTTGAACTTCTGACCTTGTGGCTAGTCATCCGATGCTTACCTGACAGTGCCACCAGGGTCCATCCTAAAGGTTGATAGATCAAAACCCCCCAGCAGGTCCATGAAAGAAAACACCTGGTAATTTAAACCACGTGGAGTCTCCAAAGGCTACCAGCATGTATGAAGCATGCTTGCCTACAGGCAGTGGCATACAGTCACAATCTTCTGATTTTCCAGAGATGCCAAAAATCTATATTTTAAATAATGACAATTAATTAGCCATTTGAAAACACCATATGAACAAAATAGAACACAAGCCACATGTTTCACCTCTGCACACCACCATCTCCTTCAGACATCATCCTCCTATCTAGCTCCCCACAATATCATGTTCATGGTTCATAGTCCCACTAGTCCTTCCAGTTATAGCTAATAAGTTGTGCTTGTTACATAATCCATTGTCAACTTGAGCCTATTAAGAGTAAAGGGGCAGAATTTAGCCTATCAATCAGGTTGCAGTTTCATGATCTAATTTGGGGGCACAAAGGAAATTAAATAACTCACTGGAGGTGGGACTCACACTCTCTCCCTGTAAGACATTCTTACTGACAAGACACATGGAACTACACTAGAGCCCTGGAGCTGGAGGAGAGAGGTGGAAACCACTGCTAGTGTTGACATGTTTCCACCGCCACTGGATCCACAGACTTCCCACCCACGCGCATGTGAACTTCCTGCACTGGGCGTCATTGCACGTGTTTGGTGAATCTGAAGAGGGCTTTATAGATTAGTATCCGACATATGGGCTAGTATCAGATTTATGGACTTGAACTGAAGTGGGCTGAGATATTTTCTTAATATATAATTACTTTTTGATATAAAGGTCTCCATTAGACACATGAGTATCTATGAGTTTGCTTCTCTAGTCTAGCACACATGTCTCAAGCTCCCAACATGTAAGGCTTCTCTGTGACCCCTCTACCATCCTTACCCCTCAATTTTGAATGTGTAATAACAAAGTTTTGCCTCTAGCCTGTGTTTGCCAGTTCTTCTCTGTTCTCTTTTCTCAGTAGACATGATGTTCATCTCCATCTCCCGAAATTATCTTACATGGTGTATCTGACAGAAGAACTAAAACTTATGAGGATGAAATAGACAGTGTTCAACTCTCAGTGGCTTAAAATGTCACGAGCTCAATGTTTGTCTGTGCTGCAGGGCCACTATGGCCCATTGGTGGCCTCTCTTCCAAGCCACTTTGTCTCAGGTCTGTGGAGCAGCCATCACCTGAAATATTGTCATTATCATAGCAGAGGGAAGGACAAACGACCCAGTGGTCCTTCATCTCCAGAAGTAATATTCATATCCCTTCCACTCATATTTCATTGCCCGAAGCAAGTTACATGACCATGTCTACTTTCAAAGGAGATGAAGACGTGTCATTCAATCATGTGTCTGGATGGAAGCTATAAGCCTAAATGATGGGAGGTCCTTATATTTGTTCTAGTTCGTGATCTCGAGGGATCTGTTTAGTTCCTTAGCTGTAATGACTAAGAAAGGTCATCTGGAAATAGAATGTCTTCTATACCCAACTAACTTTTGAGTCATCCAAGGAACAGCTATTGATGCCAATATCTTTAAAGTAAGACTTAACAGGGGACGTGCCATAATCCAAGAAAAAAACACAGCCTTCTAGGTGAGTCCACCTCACTGTGACCACATGTCTTGCAGAGTGGGATGACCCCATAGGGATTTCTTGCCTGTAATCTTATGGAAGCAAATCACCATCCCAACCTTTAGGTGCCTTGCTGAGAGCAAACCAAGTGCCCCACCTCTGGCTTCGTGAGACATGCCGCAGAGCAGCGCACATGGAGCTCAGAGAGGACAGTGTTCATGGAGAAGTGCTATCTGAGCAATAAATAAGCTAGTGAGTAAGCTAGGTCTACTGTACTCTCACACTAACAGACTCAAGTCAACTCTGGCCCAGAGCAACCGTAAAGGGTAGAACGGCCCCTGTGGATTTCCAAGAATGCAACTTCATGGACGTAGGAAGCCTCATCTGTCTTCTGTGGAGTAGTTTGTTAGTGGCTTGGAACTGCTCACTTCATAGTTAGCAGCCCGACATATAACCAGTGAACCACCAGGGTTCCTTCCTGCACTCTCAGCAATCCTATCAGCCGTAAGAGTTAGCAATTTCAGTTAACAGCCAAAAACTGAACCTACTGCACAACCAGGGCTATTTAGCCTTGGGATGGTAGAAAGATAAACACAAGTAGGAAGAACTTTTCCCCTCCCCTCCCCCACACCACGCTAACTGCACTACCTATCTCATGTTTAACCCCTCCACTCCATTGACTATAATTTATGGCACATCAAAGTGTCTAACAGGTACAACTTATTAGGTACTTAGTAGTCCTTTGTCTTCCAGTAATATGCAGGCACATCTAAAACAACCCCTGCTTCCATATGTAGTTCTACGCTGAGAAGGAAGTCAAGTGCTTGAGTTTAAACCTCAGCTTTTCCACTTACTGGTTGGACAAACTTGAGTAAGTCATTGGACCCTCTGGGTCTGTTTTCTCACCTATAAAATAGCAGGAATAATAGCACCTACTTCAAATTCTTGATTGGACGATTCAGTGTGTTCATTTCAGGTACGGACAAGTAAAATTCAGCCTTTCAGTCAGCATGCAAGTAGCAGTCAGCATCCTTATCCTCCCTCTTATCATTGCCTCAATCTGATTATCTTTTCATTGTTTCTTCTGCCTTCCATCCTCCTGCCTTCCATCCTCCTGCTGCCTGCCTGCTCTACTTTATCACGTTGCAAAAGAATGCTCTTAAATCTTCCTTGGGAGAAGATTTAATCTATACAAAGACACCACATAGTAGCTATTGTTTTTGTGAGTTGTCATAGAGTGGACTTGGACACCTGGTGACCTCAAATAGAGCAGGAAAAAACGTTGCCGCATTCTGTGTCACCTTCACAAATTCAAGGTCATTGTTGTGGTCACAGTCTATGTCAGTGTCTTCCAAGATTATATCAAATAATATTCTGGTGCCATCCATAGGGCTTTCATTGGCAGCTTTTCAGAAGTAAATGACCAGACTTTCTTCCAAGCCTGAAAGCACTAATGTAATCTGCCCAGCAGTACTTCACTCTTGGGGCATTTGAAAGATCAGAGGCATCATGTCTAGACTCATGACAACATAAAATCCACCACATTATGGTAGCATGGCAGAGAGTTGGTGAGGCGGTGAGCAGGGCGCTTTGTGTCCTTTATGCCCTGAGGTCCAGGTATGCCTGAGCACTAGTCTTCATTCCACTACAATAAACTTATCCCACATATGCTCGCATATATTTCTTCTCCAAAGGCTGTGAACTTCTGGCCAGAGTCATATTTTCCACAGGATGCGCCACAGAGCACAAATCCCACGAGAATCCCTCTAAGGGGAAAAGTTTTCCGTCACAGGCGACACAGAAAAAAAACACCCTCTCATCAATGAGCAAAGCAGAAGACAAAGATCATGCTTCCTTTTATGCAACCCTGTATCCACTAGGTTAAGTCCTGACCACCCTAACTGGCATGCAGTACATTTTGCAACCCATTGTGAAAAGACCAGAACTGTTTTCACACAACTGTGTTGACAGATCATGGTAGGCATTCCATGGTCATGAGAAAATAATCCATAACTTGAATAAAATTACATTTTCTTGCTCCGCCTCAGCTTTCCCATTGTGAAAAGGAAGAATTGCATTAACGCGCTTCCAAGAGCTTTTCTATATTCTGTTATTAGCTGGTCTTTCATTCGGTTCGTTTCTGTTTGGCTCTTGTCGAATCATGGTTGACCGTATTGCTTTCTTCTAGCGGGAGAATAAAGCAGAGCTCATGAGCCGATCGTCAGCGCTGACACGCAATGCACACCGACCCTGAGCGGAATGTTTTCAGAGCTTGCTGTATGCAATCATAAAGCTAGATCAATTTTTGCTGCTGCAGTTGTTGCTAATGGTAATTAGGTAATTACCAAAATGGTAATTAGGTAATTAATGGTAATTAGGACCATTCCAACTCGTGGTGACCCTGTGTGTGCGATGTATAAGGGTTCCAGGTGTCCTAAAAGCTGTGATCTTTCATAAAGAGATGAACAAACATTCTTCCAAAGTAACTCTAGGTGGATCCAGACCATCAGTATTTTAGCTAGTGGTTGAGCACTGAATTCCCAGAGACTCTTACTAGACAAGCACACGTTTGCAATTTGTTCTCATTTTACTGAAAAAGACATTGAGGACCAGAGAGACAAAGCCATCGCTTAAGTAACTGCCCAAATGGTAGAGGTGTGACTTCATTTCACATCATTTGACTTCAAACTCAATGCTGCTTCCAGGGTGGCATAGGGAGTCTGATTGATTCAGACTGAAACCCACTGATATTTGTTTAATACATAAATGAACAAAGGACAAGAGTCCTAAAGATGTATTTGATCTCTTCCAGTTGATTCAACATGTTGGCCAATGGGATATTCCTTCCACTTTTCTTTTGGCTTCAACATTCATGAAAGAATACAAAAAATAGGAACATGCTATGCACTTATTTTTATATGTTATCACTTTGCAATCATTAGCTATAGCTCTCCTAAGCTTACAAAGCACTTACATATCCATTATCAGAGACAGTCTTTCAAGCGGCCTCCTGAGACAAGAGAAGAAAAATTACAGGGTTCATTTTATAACTGAGGAAACTGAGCCTCCAAGAGGTGAAAACATTTGCCAAGATCCCACATCAACAATTAAAATGTAAGCTTGAGGTTTGAGCCTGATCTTTGGACCCCAGTGATTATGTATTCAGGACCTCAAAATCATAGGGGATATTTAATCCCCACAGTCAATTTAGATTCAAGATGGAGAGTGAGCAAATGAGGTGAAGATATAGGTGTGAACTCAGAGAGAAATTGGCATAAAACATTCTGGAAGGAGGGAAAAAATTCCATTCTCTTCCTTGATATTGATGGACAAAAAGGGCACAGGAGGGTTTTAAGGTGTCTTGGTTCTTTTTTTTTTTTTGGGGGGGGGGGCAATTTGTATCTGTTCTTTGGCTGCTTCCTTCTCTCTAAACTGCTTCCTAGTTTGTCCACTGGGCAATCACCATCTTAGTCATGAATGAGACAGTTCACACACTTACCAAAAAAAAAAAAAACAACTTCAACGCATGCCGACAGTAGGCTAGCTCACTAGACTAAGCCCTAGAGATCCTGAGGGTGAGATGCAACTGACTTGATCTCAGAAAGACTTGCAGAGGTGATATATTTTATATGAGTCTGGATTGATGGGCAGGAACTCTCTAAAGAGGACATAGTAAAGACCGGAATATTCCAGGCAGAAGGAATAGTATGCTCAGAGATTTGAAATAGTTCTTGACCGACCAATACCGAAGTGTCAAGAACTGAAGCAAGTTCTACTCAAATCTTCCCTCAATGCAAGAACACTTTGTTCTAAAAATCTGGCATTCTGTGAGGCTCACCTTCCCTACACAATTGCTGAAGTCAAAATGGGTGCATAAGCAAATGAGTGAAGAAAGCTGATGGTGCCTAGCTATCAGAAGATATAGTATTTGGGATCTTAAAGGCTTGAAGTTAAACAAGGGGCCATCTAGCAGAGAAGTAACAAAGTCAGCCAATAAAGTCCAACAACAAAACTGGTATCGAAGAAGCACACCAGGCTGAGTGATCACGAGGCATCTGCAGGAGCAGATATTAGGCATCAGGAGATCCCAAACAAACAATTATATTGATGCAAATGAGGTGGTTCAGAGTTGAGACCCAAAGCCCATCTGCAGACAATTGAACATCCCCTCACAGAAGGGTTACAAGAAAGAAACAAGCCAACCAGGGTGCAGTATAGCAATGATGAAACCCCCAACATTTCTCTTGTTCTTTAATGTTTCCTCCACCACTGTCATGATCCCCATTCTACCTTATAAATCCGGCTAGACTGGAGCATGTGCACTGGTACAGATAAGAGCTCTTGACACATAGAATCTAGGACAGATAGCCAGCCCCCTCAGGAACAATAATGAAAGTAGTGATACCATGAGGGGAGAGGGAGAGGAGGAAAGGGAAAAAGGAGGAACCAGTTACAATGATCGGTGTATAATTTCCCCACCCACCCGGAGGAGAACAAATAATAGAAATGTGGATAAAGGGATACAGCAGATGGTGTAAGATATGAAAATAATAATAATTTATAGTTTATCAAAGGTTCATGAGAGTGGGAGGATGGGGGAGGGAGGAAAGAAAGAGGAGCTGACACCAAAGACTTGAGTAGAGAGAAAATCTTTTGAAAATGATGATGGTAACATATTTACAAAGGTACTTGACGCAACATATGTATGTATATATTATGATAAGAGTTGTAAATGCCCTGATCAAGTGATTTATTAAATCAATAAGTCGCTGAGACTAAAAAGGCATGGCCAGATCTTGATGGTTCTGTTCAGCCGAAGCCACTTGGACTTGGTCTTACTGGAAGTGAAGTACTCTTGGAACTTTTAAAACCATTTCCCTTGTGCATTTTGGGATCAGTTCGAAGCCCAAGCCTTCGTAAGGGCTCTGAAACTATTTCGGAAATTCTCCTTGAAATTAGAACGGAAGGTAAAGAAAAAAGAAGAAAGGGCAGAATCTCATTCCTTAGAACTTAAATAATAAGGGTAGCCTGCCATGGAAAATGTCAACGGGTCTAAACCAGAAGTTCCCATCCCTTACCCAGGTAAGGACTTAAGGAAGTTGGTACTCCAGATGGATTCTGTCTCCCCACCTTGATATGCCTATATATGGAAAGGGAACACGGAATGAATGATCATCTTTATGTCTTTGCAAACAGTCACTCTCCCCTTCTGAACAACTGAGTGAATGGGAGTGGACAGAGACAACACCCTGGGCCCTCCCATCCCCTGGAGCGTGAGGGAGTGGTTAAGCTGGATGTTATGCACAAGCCCAGCACAGGGAGGCAGTGTGGGCCCATGGTCAGCCTCGGCAACTGACCAGCCCACCTAAAACAGGCACAGATAACAAAAGTGGAAGGGGAGAGGAATTTCTGCATCGGATTTATTTCATTTTGCTTTGAATGTAAGAGGTTTTCCTCCAAAAAGTTTCCCTACTCAGTAGAATTGTATAATAGCTCTCATCCGCTCCACATTCCTTCTGCAGCAGATCCTTGGCCTGGCACTTAATTCTCCAGGCCACCTGGCCTGAGCTCATCTTTCCTATTTTTCTCTTTCTGTTTTTAGTCACACATAGGATCGTTAGATCAACTTCTTTCTTCTTCTGGGCCTTTGTAGTACCTGTGTTCGCACTGTTCACCACCTGGAGAAGCATCTTCCCCCAAACCTGTGCCCATGACTGATCTAATTTAAATGCCTCTAGTCACCATGAAGCCATTCATTCCTGACTACGTTCCTGCAAGCAAACATCATATCTCACTCCGCTTTTAATGCTTCCCAGAACATTGTCTAACCCCCTCGACCCACCTACCGCAAACTGCTTTGTGGGGCAGTCATTTGTATACAGGGAACAGCGACTCAATCTTCAGGTTTTCATAGAGCATCCTCAATATAGAAGAAACCTTTGGTGCATTCTTCATGGCTTGACGAATGTGTTCAAATGAGGTTAACTGTAGTCTAAGAAATAGGCAAAGATCTTTTCTAGTAAAGGTGATCTTAGTACTCCACTCTAGTGAAGCCCCAAGAAGTAGACAATTTGGGGCAGGTTAACTAAATTATGGTATACGAATCAAATGGTATTGTTCATAGTCACAGATTCTTTAAATTTTTTTTTTGGGGGGGGGGTTGTGGGCATCTCTGCCTCTGGTGGTCGTGGGCGCTATCCAGCTGCCACTGGATTTGAACCGCCAAGCCCATGGGCTGCAGTTCCACACTCAACCACTTACGCCACCAGGGCTCAGCCCCCTTTATTTAAAATTTGTATCACAGTGTGAAACCATTATGTCTTGACAGATCCTTCACCTAGGTATATATACTTCTGAAGACTGTGTTTTCATCTCTTTAGTCTTTCCTCAAAAAACTCTGGGTCCTTTAACTTGCATCACATCAATATAGCAATGGCAGCATCTTCAGAAATGCAAACTGTGTTCTTTTTCAATTTTTTTGAGGTTGGGGAAGAAAGAGGTCTAAGGGAGCAGGATCAGAGCATTAGGTGGACGAGGTAAGGTTTCCCAAGGAAATTCTCATGACAGCCCTGCTGCCACCCAAAAAGGAGCAGCGTCATTGATGAGATGCGAAAAAAAGGTCTCAACGCTAATTTCTTAACCTTTTCTCACCAATGAAATCTTCAAGTTTCTTAAAACTTCTTCCTAATCAGCCCCCATGATTTGTCTGTATGCTTGCAAAAAAAAAAATCTATCAAGATATTTGTGTTAGTCCGGGTAGACTAGAGTAACAAATTCATAGACACACATATGGATATAAGGGAAAGGTTTATATAGAAGAGGAATGGAATGTTGAGAAAGCATTCCAACCCAGTCCAGTCCAAGTTCATACATCCGATATTAACCCATATGTCCAATACCAGTCTATAAAGTCTTCTTCTGACTCATGAAGCATGTGCAATGATACCAGGACAATCACTGGTCGGGGGTGCAGAGTCTTGTGTATCTGGCAGCAGTAGAAGTACCCCAGCACTGGCAGGAGCCTCCCCACGTCTCCTCATTTCTAGGGTTCAGGGTCCTCCGCAGTCTCCATTGGCGGTAGAAGTATCTCAGCACTGGCAGGGGTTTCTCTGTAGCTTCCCCGGCCCCAGAGGTCTGGTTCCATCAGGGCAAGCCCATATGGCTTCTCCTCTGGCTCCTCCAGGTTCTAGGACTCAGGATCTATCAGCATGCCACCATCTTGTCTTGTCGGTATACCAACTCCGAGAAACTGAACTCTAGTCTCTCACCTCCACAAGGGGAAAATCGTGAGATTTCCCAGAATTCTCAGAGAAAGCCCTGCCCACACAGAGGTCTCATTGACTATCTCCAGATTGACCGGCTAGACTCCACCCCTACACTCTTAGTCAAATTGGCACCAGAGTACGTGACTGCCACAATATTCCCCTTGGAAATCCAACGACCAGACCTCATAAACTCCTGTGCTGACCACTCTTCCTTAAAGTCATCTTTGAAGTCTTCCCAACCTTCCCTAAAACACTGGATCTATCTATAAATGGTTGTTTTGTGGAAGGCAATGTTCCCATAAACGTTTTGCAAAGCTTCAATGATTGGGATGGTGTCCACTTGAGTTTTTTTTTTTTAATTTTGTATTCACCCAGATCTCAAAATTATTTTTCTCATGGCACAAAATGTATCATTTTCATTTAAGACACTCCGGCAGCCTAGTGGTGACATTTGGGGCAACCAACCATAAGAGCAGCAGTTTGAAACCATCAGCTGCTCTGAGAGAGAAAGGCAGGGCTTTCTGCTCACCTGGAGCTATCCTCTTGTAACAGGGGCAGTTCCGGCCTGTCCTTTGGGGTCACTATGGGTCAGCATCGACTCAGTGACAGTGGGTTCTTTTTTGTTTTAGTTGTTGTTTTGAGAAGAATGGTGACTTTCTGGGAAAACCTGTCTACAACCATCCATTCTTCTCAGAGACATGCCTTAAACCGTTTTGTTCAGAATAAATACATGCATTTTTCCCCCCACTGGAATTCTCATACAGATAGTATTTTCCTTAATCGTCTAACTCTACTACAGAAAATTACATAGCTTTTTAAAAGCATGAGGATTGTCTATATGTACTAATATGAAAATATGTCCATGGTACAAAGGTGAAATGATGCCCAAAATACAAAATTAAGAAGGAATGACATAAAGGGTAAGTTGAAGAACAGGACAATGGCGTGGCCCCATTTGTGTAGAAAGTAAAAGCAAAACCAAAAAAACCTGCACACATGTATTGTTCATATTTAGGAAAACTTTGGAGGGAGGTACAAGGAATACTAATACCGATTAACTCAGAGAAAGGAATTGGGTGGGAGGAAAGATTTTTTTTTCAATTGAAATGTACAATATTTTTATATTTTATTACCAATCCATTCTCTCAGTAGGTATTTCAAGGGCTTTATGGTAGGCCCTGGGAATTGCAAGGTGCCCTTGATATAATTTCCACTCCTAGTGGCACAGTGTGCCATGGAATGAAACACTGCCCCTTCCTGAGCCATGTTCACAATCATCGCTATGCTTGAGCCCATTGCTGCAACCCCTCCATCAATCGTCTAGCTGGGGGTCTTTCTCTTTTTGATGTCCTTCAACTCTACCAACTCTTACGTCCTTCTCCAGGGAAAAACATTACAGCGCCAAGCTAAGAGGGTGAGCTACAAATCCAAGAACTGAATGGGAATATCAAATGGCCACACAATTCTGAGAGAGGTTGAAGAACCTAACCTAGACAGAATTGAGAAATGTTGCTTAGACCTCAGATATTCAATTCAAACCTAAGAAAGACTCGTCTTAGGAATAAAGCTTACACCTGGGGCTAAATTCTACAATGAAATACACTCACCTAGACAAAGAATAAAATCAAGACTGACAGAAGCAAAGAGATCCGTAAGAAATGTCAATACCTGATTACATCAGCATCCAGCAAAAGAAAAGGACAAAATACAGACTCTATACAACATATCATCCAGAATGGCCATAATGCAATAAGAAGTTATCACTACATATATGGAAAATAGGAACTTATGACACATAATCAAGGAAGGGTTACCAATTAAGACACATATCAAGATGGCACAGTTGTTAAAACAGCAGACAAGAACCATGAAATAGCTATTATAAAACTTCCCAAGAACTTTACTAGGGACAGCTAGTCCTAATGCATGAAAAACTGGGGGATCATTGTAGAGGAATAGAAACTATTGTATTAAACGTAGACAGGAAAGTACAGTGCAATAGCCAAACTGAAAGTTCATGGAATGGCTTTAGTAGCTCATTATAATAGGCTGTGGAGGAAAGGTTTAACAAACAGAGAAAAATGGGGATATATATAATATCTTGGTGTCCTGTTGATTATCTCAATCAGACTGACAGAAACCATGAGTCAAAAAGTATTGCTCCAAAATTAGAGAAGGCTTCATTTAAAAAATCACCAAACTTTGCAATGATTGTTTCTTAACATATTCTCTACCTAGTTCACTAGTGGAAGGCAGTGTCTCTATCTCCCCTTTTGTCAAAGAATCCTGCACTCATCAATTCACACTATAGCAAATGGCAGTTTGGATCACCTCAAGGGACATAAATTACATTCCTTTTTAAAAGTTCTCTGAGTTTGAAAAGCAAAAATATGTCTACAGCGGCAAATACAGAGCTATAGAGTAGATGGCATAATGATTTCCCTACAAAATTCTCATCGAACAGTCCTTCTTACATCCTTAAGATGAGCAGCTGCATGGTGATGGAAAAAAAAATTCTTGGGGCACCTTTTCTGGACTTTTTATCACCAATGTAACTAATTTTCTTAAAACTACAATACCCTCCATGATTACCTCATGTTCTTGAAGAAATCATGAAGATTACTCCTTTGAGATCCCAAAAATCAAGTTGCCATACCTTTCCAAGTTGACCTGTCTGTTTGAAATTAGCTTGTCCAACAGATGCCTTCAGAGGCCACTGTTGATTGGTTCCCATAGTAGTTACATTATTTCATGTCAACTAGATAAATAAGTAGAGGGGTGGAGTCCAGTCTGCCAATCAAGTCACGCCTTGATGATGTCTCCTTGTGGGCATGGCATTCTCATGAGAATTTGGGGAACGCCCTCTCTTCTGACCTGGAGGTCTCTCTACTTCGACTTGCTATTAAGGAGTCACATGCAGAGAGCTGGAGGAGTCACGTGGAGACCCAGACCAGCATTGAGATGCTTCCACCGGTATTGGATCCATAAGACTTTCCACCCACCAGTCTGCGATCTTCCTACACTTGGCATCAGTGATTGTACTACATGGACTAGCCATATGGGCTAATATCACACTTATGGACTTAATCTGAACTAGGCAGGGAGGTTTTCTCAATATACAATTGCTCTTTGATATAAAGCTTTTTCTTATACACATGTGAGTGTCAATGAATGTGTGTCTCTAGTCACTCCTAATCAACACATCCCCCTTTGTTGAAGACACTTCAATGACATTCGGGTGCATTACTGAGAGAACTTACCTGTGGCTATCTTCTAATTACAGAGACGTGTTAGACATTTTATTTGGAATAGACCTATACATGTATTAACTGAAACCCTAGTAGCCATACTTTTTTCATTTACCCTCATAATTGGAGGCCTAGAAAGAAATAAGAGATAAACTCTTCAAAAATGAATAAGTTTGAAGAGATAATAAGCAAGGTTTTCTATGATCTGATTTTTTAAAACTCAACTTTATATGTAAGTAGTTCTGCAAACCTTGAACAAGATCTATAGAAAAGGAATCAAGCACACACATATCACATCAAACTGCTGAAAAATGAAGATAAAAATAAAATCTTTAAAGAAGCCAAAAGGGGGAGGGGGAGGAACAATACCAGTGTCAGTTGACTGCTCAGAATAAACAGTAGAGGCAAGAAAACAATGAAAAAACAACTTAACACGCAGAAAAATTTTAATGTGCAACCCAGAATGTACGTCTAGTGGAAATATCCTTCAAAAGTGAGAATAAAATTAAGTTATTTTTAGATAAGCAGAATGTGAGAAAATTGACAGCAGACTAGCATTACAAGAAATACTGAAGGAAGTTCTTTGGGTTGAAGAGAAATGACACCAGGCAGAAATTCAGATCTACCAGGAAGACAAAAAGTTTATTATAAGATAAATTACATATATAAATTTAGTATCTGTGCCAATAAGCATAAAAGATGGATTGAGGTGAGTGGTATTTAGTGCCATAAGGTTCTTCTTTTTACATGAAGCCATGCAATATGAATTCAAGGTTGTTATTGCTGTTACTGCTGCTGCTATTGATTGGTCAAGTTGGTTCCAATCATAGCAACCCTATGCACAGCAGAATGCACCCCTGCCTGGTTCTGCATCACCCTCCCCATTGTTACCTTTGAGTCCATTTTCACAACCATTGTGTTCATCCATCTTGTCGTGGGTCTTGCTTATTGCTCTTTTCCCGAGCATGCTGTCCTTCTCCAGG
This sequence comes from Nesogale talazaci, assembly GCA_004026705.1. Taxonomy (NCBI): domain Eukaryota; kingdom Metazoa; phylum Chordata; class Mammalia; order Afrosoricida; family Tenrecidae; genus Nesogale; species Nesogale talazaci. The sequence goes on from PVJH01000142.1 coordinate 243,919, forward strand.
GATCGGTCTCTCTGATACCATGCTCCAAAGTCCATGAGATGGAGTCTCACGATGCTCTCGTCTAAAGAGAATTCTGACTTCCTCCAAGTCATCAGAGGACAACAAACTGACAGACTGTGGGGACTCATGCCGGGCAGGCTTGAAAAACTAAGGTTGCGTAATGTATTGCCTAAAGCCATACTAAAAAAAAAAAGCGTTATAGCTTTTCTAAGCCAATAGAGTAATTAAAATGGACTGCAAAAAAATATTTGATTAACGCAAAAGGAGGTGCGAAAGGAAGAAGAGAGAGAGAGAAAAAAGCAGATGAAACAAACAGAAAACAAATAGCAAATAGGAGATTTTTACCCAACCATAGCAATGATTAATCTAAGTAGAAATGCACGATGCACTCCAATTAGACAGGAGGTAAGATGCAGCACAGCAGAATGAGAGAGTGGGAAAACCCTCTATGCAAAAAATAAGAATAAAATTGAAGACAAATTTGCCCTTTCAGGACTCTGTAAATCAACCACAAACATGCAACAAATGGAGAAATTTTTGTTTTAAAAAGCTGTTAAATTGTGTAAGAACAATATGTTTGTGGCATTCTTTCTTGGAACTTCTTTCATCCTCACCTTAGCTCAATCAGGATGTAGTTCTAGAAGATTAGGACTACCTAAAACACTAACAGCCGAAGGAACTCACTGAGTTTGAAATAGACACAAACCAAATCCATAGAAAATTCTGACTCATCAAATCCTATTGGACAAACTAGAACTGCCCCCTTAGAGTGAGTTATCAATGCTTTAATCTCTACGGAAACCAACAGACATTTTACGGAAGTAGTAAAACAGTAGCAGAGTGGCTGATGAATTTGAACAGGAGGCTGTTTACTTAGGAGCCAAGCACAATATTGTGCTATCAGAGCTCCTCTCTGTTTAGAATAAAAGCGGGGCCGGGGGAGGGGGGCGGGGGAGAGTATGTCAGTATACTTGTCAGTAAAATTAGCAACTTTCGTGGCAAACATATGGGAAAATCAGTGGCTTTCCTAGCCTGAAGTGGAAGCCCCTATTGGACCACTGGTTCTTTATCTTATGCTAACTCTTGAAATGGTGGAATGGATATGTGGTAGTCACCTAATCTGGTGTCGATTTAAGAATTAAGTGTGTAGGGGTGGAGTCTAGGCTGTCAATCTGGAGATAGCCAATAAGATTTCTGTGTAGGCATGGCCTTCTCCTGTGACTTCTGGGAAATCTGGTACTTCCTCCTTGAAAGCATGAGACCCCTCTGAGTTCATTCCCTTAGAAAGACTCTACTGACAAGACACAAACCTGACTCCCTGTGAGGCATCCTCAAGGAGAAGTCACATGGACTTACTTATCTGATAGAACCAGAAAAAGTCGAAAAAACCACGAGGAGATTCCTGTCAGCATGGAGATACTTACAACACCACTGGATCCAAAAACTTTCTACCCACTGGTTTGTTGTGATCATTCTCCATTTGGCATCATTGCATGTGTTTTGTGAGTATGAAGAGGACTTTATAATTGGTATAAAGCATATGGGCTAATATCAGATTTATAACCTTGGACTGGACTGGGTTGGGTGTTGGGTGAAGACAGAACTTCTCCACAATTATTATGCTCCAAAGACTAACCAGCATTTGTTATGGAAGTCCCAATTACTTAAGGCCTTTTGTGTTGTCTAACCAGAGCTAACTCCCCTGCTGTTAGGATGATGGTTCCCTTCCTTTGAAGCCTGTGGGCGGATTCACATGCTGATGTTAATGAAATCTAGTCTAACCTATTTAGCCACATCCAGGAATCTGGGGTCTTGTCTCCTCACATGGTACCCTGATAGCCCCCTTTTCCTATAATGTGTGCACAAGGCACAAGCTTCTCCTGTGAAGTATGTCCTTACCTGTAGTTGGGGGCCTGGCTGAGCTCCAGAGGGTATGTAGGGATGGGGCATAAGATAGAGGCTCTCTCTCAAGCCTCTCTCTCAGCCTGCCTCCCCCAAGCCTGCTTCGTACCAGCCTACCTCCATGCAGGCTGATGCTCCACGTGGACCATGGAGGTGAGCATGCACCATGAAAGGATACATATGTAACTTCTAATGCTCTTTCACTCTCTCTCTCATGGTCTCTTTATTGGTATTATAATAAATAGTAATCATCGCTACACAACTACCTGTTGAACCCTTGCTGTGAGTATATCAAGAGGCCAGCCACCAGCCACCCCCTGATAGTTGGGGTGCTTTCTTAATGAACAATTACCCTTTGTATAAAACCCTCTTATATATGTTGTGTTTAAGAATTTGTTTCTCTAGTCTACCCAGACTAACACAGGATACTAGTACTTGTTGGTACAGTGACTATGTATGTATTCTTTCTATCTTCTTTTGATGCTTCTTGCATTATTCAATATTTTGCCCTACTAGAATCTTCCAATACACTGAAGAAGGAATTGGCTATTCACTTTGAAAGTTAGTCACTGAAAACCTTAATCATAACATGAAAACATTACCAAGATACACAAGGTCAAATAAATAGTGACCAAAAATGGTCAGAGATAGTGCTAGAAGATAAGTCTCTTGGGTCATAAGACACTCAAACTATGACAAAGGAAGAGCTGCCTTCTCAAAGTAGAGTCAACCATGCGATGTGTATGAAGTAAGGCTTTCTGGACCTTTGTTTGCTGATGAAACATGACAAAAAATGACCAAAAACAGCTGCAAAATACTACTAATAATCAAGACTAATAATATATGATGGAAAACCAGAAGTCATAAAAAATGAAATGGAACAAAGAAAGATTGATATCTTTGATATTAGTGAGATGGAATGGGATGATATTAGCCATGTGAATCAGAAAATCATGATTTACTGTGATGGGAATGACACAACAAAGAGGAATGGCATTACATTCATGGTCAAGAAAGACATTTAAAGATCTATCTTGAAGCACAATGCTGTCTGTGATAGGACAATATTTGTTTACTGTGTATAAATTAATAATTGCATAATTTCATGTCAACTTTATAAATAAGTATTGGGGTGGAATGATGATGCCTTCTTGGGGGCATGACCTCACGAGGATTCTGGAAACTTCTCTCTTCCAACTTAGAGGATGACTATACTCTCTCTCTCTGCTTCACCTTCCTGTAGAAGAGTCACATTCAGAGAGCAGGAGGAGCCATGTGGAGACCCACACCCACACTGAGACACTTCCACCAACACTGAATCCACCCATCAGCCTGTGATCGTCCTACCTCGGGCATCCTTGCAAGTCCTGCATGAGTCTGAAGTGTTACTTATGGACTCATATTGGATGTATCGGTTAATATCAGACTTATAGAATTGATCTGGACTGAGCTGGGGTGTTTTCTCAATATGCAATTGTTCTTTGATATAAAACCCTCATTTACACTCATATGAGGGTCCTTGCAGTTGTTTCGCTAGTCAACCCAGCCTAACACATCCACATTCAAGGAAACCCAACAATGCAACTATTCTTCAAATTTAAGCACCAACCACTAAAGCTAGTGATGAAGAAATTAAAGAATTCTACCAAAATCCTCAGTCTGAAATGAATCAAATATGCAATCAAGGTGCATTATAATTATTGATTATTGGGGTGCAAAAGTTAAAAAACAAAGATGAAGATACAGTAGTTGGAAAATATGGCCTTTGTTTTAAAAATGAAGCAGAATATCTCAATAGAACTTTGCAAAAGCAACAATTTCTTCATACCAAATACTTATTTTCAAAAACACAAATAGTGACTGTTCACACAGACTTCTTCAGATAGAATACACAAAAATCAAATTGGCTACATCTGTGGGAAGCGATGATGAAGAAACAATATCAGTAGCTAAAACCAGCCCTGAGGCTGTCTGTGGAAGAAGCCATTAATTGCACATATGTACGTTCTGATTACAGCTGAAGAAAATTACAATAAATCAATGAAAGTCAAAATAAGACTTTAAGTCCATCTCACCTTAATTTTGGGAGCATCTCAGGAAGAGCTTTGAAGCACTGACAGAAGGCCTAATAAACTGTGGTCAGATCTGGAGAATACAATTCATGAAGAACACCAAAGCTCACTAAAAAGACAGGAAGTAAGAAGTCCTCGTGGGAGTCAGAAGAGACTGTGAAAGTTGGCCTTAATTGAGCATAGCCAAGGAAAATGGAAGAAATGATGAAGTCAAAGGTCTGCACAGAAAGTCTCGGAGTAACTTTTGAAGACAAAGCCAAATATCATCCTAAAATGTACAAATCAAAAAGGAAGAACATGCTCAATATATCTTAAACTGGAAGGGTAGTCAATTGTGTTCCATGGAGGAGCACAAAAGAACTAGTCAGTTGTGATACATTATATTCCAATGGATACAGGAGAAGTAGCTAGAAATTTAGCAAGGAGATCTAGGAAGACAGATGGACATTGAAGGGCATGGTAAACCCTCCACACATCTTTGACTGACCAGGAAACTGACCACATACGCAGGGAAGACACAAAATAACCTAGTGGGGAGTATAAAAAACAAAACAGGGGACAACTTGAAAATTGGCTGACTTTTGAGCGAACCTTCCAAATCCATTAAAAAAGTGAAAAAACTCTTCCTAGCTGAAGGTGTTTGGTAAGCAGAATAGTGCCCCACCCCATACAAAGTTGCCCACAACCTAATTCTCAGAACTGATTAACATGTTCACTTACAAGGCAAAAGGAACTTTGCAGATGTGTTTATGGGTAGGACCTTGACATAAATTCTCTCGAAATATCTGAGTAGGCCCAATCAATTAGAGTCCTTGAAAGGAGACAGCCCTTTCCAACCACATCAAAAAGAGGTGCAACATGAGAAGAACTTAACCCTCTATAGCTGACTTTGAAGGGAGGAAGTGGGCTATAAGCCAAGGAATGTGAAAGACCGTTACATGCTGGAAATAGCAAAGAAATTGATTCTTCCCTAGAGTCTCTAGAAAGAAATGCATCTATGCCAACACCTTCCTATTAGTCCAGTTACTGGACTTCTGAGTTGCTGTCAGATGACCATTACAGTGTGTGCATGTGCTTTATTTTATTTTAACCATTATAAATACAAAGAAGGAGAGCTTTGTTTGGACCTTTGTTTGCTGATGAAACATGATACAAGATGACCAAAACAGTGTGTGTTTTACTGGTGTGGCAGTGCATTACCTGTTGTGCTCACCACAAGATTACAGATGCCAATTCACCGACCACTTTCTGAGGGGAAAAATAAGGTTCTTGACTTCTGTAAAGATTTACATCCTGGGAGCAGAAAGGGAGGGGAAATATGAGGAGCTTAAGTAGAAAGAAAATGTTTTGAGAATGATGATGGCAACAAATGTACTTTACATACATAAGAGTTTAATGAGCCCCCAATAAAATGACTTTAAAAAAAAAAGATATAGTGTCTGGTGCCATAAAGGCTTGAAGTTAAATAAACGACCCTCCAAAAGTGAAGCAAAAAGCCCACATGGAAGAAGCACACCAGTCAGTGAGATTCTGAGATGTCACAGAGACTGGGCAACAGGCATCAAAAGATTCAAAACAAACTGTAAACAAGCAAACAAAAATGCATTGGTGAAAATGGAGGGGGCTTGGAGCAGAGACCAAAAGCCCATCTGTGGACAAGGGACCGCAGGGAGGAGATGAGTCAATCAGGGTGCAGTAGAGCACTAATGGATCATGATCCCTGGAGGCCTTCTCATGCCCCATCATCACTAATTCAGTGCCTCTTCCCAATCTAGACTAGACGGGAGCATGTACATAGGTATAGGCAAGAGATAAAACGACACATGGAACCCAGGAATAGGAATGGGAATGGGAATACCAAAAGTTTCAGGGGGGAGGGGGAGAAGGGTGGGGCAGGATGGGGGCATCAATTGCAATGAATGGCACGTAACTACACACCCCCAACCAGGGAGAAGAGCAACAGAAACCAGAGGGAAAGAGATAAGTGGTCGGTGTGAGATTTGAAAATAATTAACAATCTACAATCAATTAAGGGACTACAAGCGTTGTGGGGGGAGCAGGAAGGGGGAAAAAGGAGCTGATCCCAAGGGCTCAATAGAAAGTAAATGTCTAGAAAAGAATGATACACTATATGTATGCATATGTGAGATACAACTGATGTATGGTTTGTAACAAGAGTTATAAAAGCCCCCAATAAAATGATTTTTAAAAAATTTACATCCTTGGAAACCCTCAGGAGCAAGGTATACCCTGTCCTGTAGGATTCCTATGAGTCAGAAGCCACTCCAAAGGAGTGACTTGAGTTTAAAAAAAAAAAACCTACATGGAATGAGGAATGTGTTGGCTTGTGTTTTATTGACTATACAAAGGAATTTAACTATGTAGATCATAACAAACTATAGATAACATTGAGAAGCGTGGGAATTCCAGAACACTTAATTGTGCTCATGACAAACCTGTTCATTGACCCAAGAAGCAGTCTTTAGAATAGAACAGCGAGATACTTTGGGATTTAAAATCAGGAATGGTGTTCATCAGGGTTGTATGCTTTCATGAAACTTACTTGATCTGAATGCTGAACAAAAAAATTCAAGAAGCTTGAATATATGAAGAACAAGTCTTCATGATTGGAAGGCACCAAGGTGGAAAGCTCATTAATAGCCTGAGATATGAAGCTGACCCAACACTGATGTTAGTGAGGAGGACTTGAAGCCTTTAATGATGAAGATCAAAAACTGTAATATTTGGTATGGATTTTAACTCAATATAAAAATTAAAAAGAGGAGGTGGGGAAAAGGAAGTAGATATTAACAAACCCAGGAACAAGGGAACAACAAGTGACCCAAAATCAATGGCAGGGAGGGTGAAGGAGGCTGGTAAGACTTTATCAAGAGCAATGTAACTGAGAGGAATTACTGAAACCCAAACGAAGACTGAACACAATAGTAGCACAAGAGGAAAGTAAAAGGAAATAGAGAAAAGAACAAGGAGGCAAAAGACACTTATAGGGGTCTAAATACAGGCATGTACATATGCAAATATATTTTATATGATGATGGGGAAATAGATTTATGTACACATATTTATGGGTTTAATATTAAGGTAGCAAATGGGCATTGGACCTCTACTGAAGTACTTCCTCAATGCAAGAACACTTTGTTCTATTCACCTAGCATTTCATGATGTTCACCTTTCTGACAAAATTGAGAAAGACAAAGTGGGTGCATAAACAAATGTGGTAAAGAAATCTGTTGGTGCCCGGCTATCAAAAGATATAGCACCTGGGGTCTTAAAGACTTGAACATAATTAAATGGCCATGTATCCAAGAAGCAACAAAGCCCACATGGAAGAAGCTCATCAGCCCATGAGATCATGAGGTGTTGATAAGATCAGGTATCAGGCATCAAAAACCCAGAACAAACAAATCTTATCACTGTGAATGAGGGGGAGCACAAAGTAGAAATTGAACATCCCCTTACAGAAGGGTCACAGAGAGAAGAAAAGCCAGTCAAGATACAGTATACAATTTTCCTCTAATTCTTTAATACTTCGTCCCTGTCCCTACTCCCCCACTATCATGACCCCAATTCTACCTTACAAATCTGGCTAGACCAGCGCGTGTACACTGGTACAGATCAGAGCTGGAAACACAGGGAATCCAAGACAGATAAATCCTTCAGCACCTATGTTGAGAGTAGCCATATCAGGAGGGGAAGGGAAGGGTGGGGGAAAGAAGGGGAAACTGATCCCAGTGATCTACATGGAAACTCTTCCCAGGGGGATGGACAGCAGAAAAGTGGGTGAAGGGAGAAATCAGTCGGTGTGAGACAGAAAAAGATAACAATAATTTATAAATTATCAGGGGTTCATGAGGGAGGGAGGAGGAAGGGGAAAATGAGAAGCTCGTACCAAAGGCTCAAGCAGAAAGAAAATATTTTGGAAATGTTGATGGCAGAAAATGGACAAATGAATTTGTCACTATGGATGGATGCATGGATTGTGATAAGAGTTGTATAAGTCCCCAATAAAATGATATTTTAATAAAATAAAAAAGAGATCAACAGAGAACATCATGATGAACAACTATCAGGTGTTTCGTTTTATTTAAATCTGAAATCAATGCTCATAGAAGCAGTCATCAAAACCAGAGATTACATTGGCCAAATATACTACAAAAAGACTTCTTTATGCACACATTTGTCTTCAATGATCGTGTTGGGAGGCTGAGCATCATGGAATGTCAATTTAATAGAACAAAGTGTTCTTGCATTGAGGAAGTACTTGAGTGGAGCCCCAATGTCCATCTGCTGCCTTAATACTAACCCTGTAAGTATATGCATGTAGATCTATTTCCCCATCATCATATATAAATATATTTGCCTATGCCTGTATGTAGACCTCTATAAATGCCCTTTGCCTCCTATTTCTTTCCTCTATTTCCTTTTACTTTCCTCTTGTCCCACTGTGCATAAGCAAAAGTGATGAAGAAAACTGATGGTGCCTGGATATCAAAAGACATAGCACCTTGTTTCTTTATGGCTTGAATGGCTTAATGGTAAATAAGTGGCCATCCAGCTCAGAAGCAACAAAGCTCACAAGGAAGAAGCACATCAGCCTGTGTGATCATGGGTCGATTAGATTGGGTATCAGGCATCAGAGAACAAAAAAATCTATCATTATGTGCCCACCTTCCAGATATGATTGCTGAAGACAAATGTGTGCATAAGAAAATGTGGTAAAGAAAGCTATTGGTGCCCAACTATCAAAAGATATAGCATCTGGGGTCTTAAAGACTTGAAGGTAAACAAGCAGTCAGCTAGCTCAGAAGCAGCAAAGCCCACACGGAAGAAGCACACCAGCCTGTGTGATCATGAGGAGTCAAAGTACAGATTGGAGACCCAAAGTCCACCTGTAGATAAAGGGACATACCCTTATAAAAGGGTCGTGGAGAGGAGATGAGCCAGTGAGGGTGCGGTGTAGCAATGATGAAACACAACTTTCCTCCAGTTCTTCAATACTTCATTCCCTCCCCGCCCCCACCCGAAGTATCATGATCCCAATTCTACATTACAAATCCAGCTAGAACAGAAGATGTACACTGGTAAAGATAGGAACTGGAAACATAGGGAATCCAAAACAGATGATCCCTTCAGGACCAGTGGTGAGAGTGGCAATAGCAGGAGGGTGAAGGGAAGGTGGGGCACAAAGGGGGAACCAATTATAAGGTTCTACATAAATCCTCATCCCTTGGGTATGGACAACAAGGAAGTGGGTGCAGGAAGACATCAGACAGTGTATGACATGACAAAATAATAATAATCTATAAATTATCAAGGGTTGATGAGGGAGAGGGGAACATGAAGGAAGGGGGGAAATGAAGAGTTAATACCATGGGCTTAAGTATAAAGCAAAGGTTTTGAGAATGATGATGGCAACAAATATACAAATGTGCTTGTCATACAGTGTATGTATGTATGAATTGTGGTAAGAGTTGTATGAGCTCCCAATAAAATGGTTTTTTAAAAAGGGAGGAGATAGCATTCAATTAACTCCTGACAGGAGATAAGAGTTTAAAAAGCCTCCATGAAATTGAGAGACCGCCGAATCCAGCTTCCAAAGGTGGATAGACTTTGATAGCAGCATGCAATGTGTCTAGTTTAAAGGTAAAAAGGAATCTTAAGTTGAGGGTCTCTAGAAGTAAGTCACGCTCCAGCTAAGCAGAAAGGTAGAATTAGAGTTTAGTAAGTGTTAAAAGGGAATGGCAGCAAGCATCCTAGAAAATTAGGTTGTGGATGCAAGTCATGAAAGACTTAGGAAACAGGTTTGGGCAATGGATCTTATCCTGTGACATAGATTTTTTTTTCCAGTGAGCAACAGAGAACTTTGAAGCAGAAATGCGACTTGCTTGGAGCTATGTGTTCAGTCACTCTGGTGACAGGGTTTGAAAAGCGGTGGCATGATCAATGACCAGATGAGAGCAGGGAGGGGGTAAAAAAACAAAGAAGAGGGCTGGCTCAGAAAGCATCCTAGATGAAGTGTAAGGGAAACATGAAGTAGCACATCTGTCAGGAAAAGAAGGATAAGAGACACTTTAGAGGATTAGTGATGGGGTTCGGCCACTGATTGGACTTGGGGAAGAAGTCCAAGATGACGCTGAGGTTAAGCATGAGTGTTTGGAAGCATGATGGTGCCCTGAACTGAGATAGGGTTGGAAGAGAACATGATACGTGATAGGGGCTGGGGGGTGGCGACAAGGGGGAGGGGGCAGGTGACTAATTTAATTTTGACCACATTTGGTTGAAAATATAAGGAACTCTGATGGCTTGGTGGATACGTGCTGGTCTGCAAACCAGTAGGTCAGCCATTCAAAACCACCAGACACTTCCAGGGAGAAATAGGAGGCTGTCTATTCCTCCAAAGAGTTACAGTCTCCGAACCCTACAGAGGCGGTTGTCTGCTGTCCTATAGCGTCACTATGATTTTGGAAATCACTCGATGACAGTAAGCTAAGAGCTGAAAATGCTAACAGGACTTGTTTCTGGGAAGCAATGATCAACCAGTAGGTGTACATTTTGACCTAACTTTGGAAGAGGGGTCTAAATTCACAATAAAGTTTTGGGAGTCCTTGACACAAGTAATAGTAGCTTATTGTGCACCAGGAACTGTGCATGCGTTTACATAGATTATCCCATGATATTCCCGTAAGGTGGATACGATCACTGTTCTCAATTTACAGATGAAGTTAAGCCCCTTGCCCAAAGTCAAATATGAATTAAATGGTAAGCTAATATTTGAACTCATGCACCATGAAATATGGTAAAACAGAGCGGGGCAGCATGGGGTGTTCTGCATTGACTCTACTTGAATACCTTCTGAACTTTAGAACTGAGACCTTAAAGACCCCTGAGTCTCATTCTTCTGACTCACAAACAATGACAGTAGCCCAGTTCTGATCCAAGGTCACCTTGTTCATTGTGGAACCTGGATCTCCTGAGCCTCCTAGCACTCCCTCCAGTGTACCCTATGGCCTCTACCTATGGAAAACATCCTGAGTCTTCTCCGAATGAAGCCCTGACCATCCTCAGCATAAAATCTGAACTCTGAGTCCCCAGAGTCTGGCACCCACAGCTCTCCAACCCCATGATGGCACTCTTCTTTGTCATAAGGATGCAACCCCATATACCAAGTCACTCCCACTTGGGGTCTTTGCCTTCATCTTTCCTTCAGTCAAGGATGCTCTCCTTCAGGTATTCCCATGGGCATCCCCTGCTTTTCACTCAGTCTCAGCTCAGCATCAGCTCCTCATCAAGGTCCACTCTGACCAACCAGCCCAAGGTTACCACTACCTTCCATCCCCTGTCGTTGCCGAATCTATTTTCCTCAAACAGTCTAGTTTGCTCATGGCAACACAGTCATCTTAAGTAAGGGACCTGATTGACCTATCTCACTGTCACTCTTAAATCTCCATCAACTGAAATGTACGGCCACCTTTGTGGCGGCCTCAGAACCTGGGGCTGAATTCAGCAGTGTGGTTACTAAATGGATAAAATGAGGAAAGAACAAGAACAAGAATAAGGAAGGGAGCAGAGAGGGAGAGAGCCATCCTTTGGCTGAGAAGACCGGAGGGAATTGGTCTGGTGCCTTTATTATGGAAGACCCCATTGCCATATTCTCCACCATGGTGTCTGTACCCTCAGTGCTAACTTGGCCTGGCGAAACTAGGGGTTCGCTTTTAGGGAAAAGAAACTAAGGTCATGACAGATAACTGCAAACAGGCCTAGCCAGCTGGGAACAGCGGCTCCATCACCGCATGTCTTTCCCTATGTCTGTCTCCCTCCACTCACTGTCTCCTCTTATCTGCTTTTCCTTCTCCCTCTAATGCCCGCCCCTGTTATTCTTCAGGGGCCACCCTTCACCCAGCACCTTATCTACCTCTTCTCCATCACCCTACTCCCAGCTCCTTTGAATCTCCTCCAGCCCCTTATCCAAGGCAGCTCATCCCTATCTGCTGCCTGTGGGCTCTCTAACCTCCTTATCAGATGTCCCCACTACATCACTGCCCTTATCTGCTCATCCTCTCGCCCACACACACTGCTATTTATTTTATTTTATTTATTTTGTCTTCTTGATAGAGGCCCAAAGTAAACAGCAAGAGCTCAGAAATGAGCATTCCAGGCTCTGAGTGCCTGATGGGGCAGATGATTGGCAGGCCTGCAGAGTCTGGGAGCTGGCCTTCCCAACACATCCCAGGACACAGGCATGTGGAAACAGCCCAACTTGGAATCCTGCCTCTAGAGCCTGAGTCATTTTTCCACCACATACTTGCTGAGAGATATTAGGGAACTGACTTGAACTCCCCAAGCCTGATTTCTATAACAGACCTTCAGACCATGTCCCTCCAAGATCCCTGCATGCCACAGATATTGCATGGCAAATGGATCAGGGGGGGTGGGGGGGGGCGGGGAAGACCCATGCTCCTTCTGCAGCCATCACTATGCACTGGGCCCTACTTTTCCCACACAGAGGAGCAACTCCACCACACAAAAGAAGAGCCTCTTAGCATTCCCTCTGGCAGTGGCCAATTCATGGATCTAAACTGTAAAGCCAAAAGTACATCCTGCAAAGCCCTTGTCCTCTCCACCTCTGTTTGGCTCCCGGGACAAAAGGTGGAGGTGAGAACCAAGTTTTCTCTAAAGAAATGGGAGGGTCAAACTTCTTCCCTAGGGACCTCAGGAAATGACTTCAACAGCCCCACTTGGCCAGCTTGCTGGTGTTAATCATTTTCTCACACCCAAGAACACCTCCGGCCACCCCCACCCCCTGAGCCCTCCTTTCTCTGACTATAATTAGGGATGTCACCTGGTGGCTGCTGTGAAAAGTGGCACCAAGTACCTTTCACACACCTGCCCAGGCTCCATACAGAACCAGCTGCTGCCAACCCACCCTGCAGGAACAACAAGCTCCCGGGAGATGCGGGTGTCATTGCACTGCATAATGGACCAGCTGATCACACTCTGGGGCCAGTCTCAAGCCCTTACAGAGAGAGTCCTCAGGGACCACCCACTGTAACCAGCCACCTCATGGGAGGTGGGGGTGAAGGGAAACTGAGACCCAGAAAGTAAAGCACCTTTCCCAGAGTCATAAAAGCACTGATCTGCTGATATGAAAACCTCCCCAGCCTACATGTTCATTTGTTTGTTTTGTTGTGTTTGTTTATCCCCTACATTGACTGCCGAGGTCCCACTTTCTTTAAAAAAAAAAAAAAAAAAGATGGTCTTGCCCACTAGGGGATGTTGGCAATGGAGTCTTGGTGGTATAGTGGTTATGAGTTAGGCTATGATCCCCCAAAATCAGCAGTTTGAAACCACCATCCTCTCAGAAGGAGATAGACAAAGCTTTCTACTCCCCTAAAGCATTAAAGGCTCAGAAACTCACCAGGCAGTTCTACCCCATCTTACAGGGCCATGAGCAGTTGGCATCAACTCGGTGGCAGTGGGTTTGGTTTTTTTAGTTTTGGGGCTTTGTTAACGTTGGGTGGGGTGGGGGTGGTGATGGACGCAGAGGGGGTGGAGGGAGAGTCTATTCAAACTGCCCCCTCCACCTGCCAGACTCTTCCTTGACCTCATTACCAGATGCTAAATCCCACTCACTCCTCCAGGCCAGGCCATTGCTCTGTCTCCAGGAAGGAGTCCTGATTCCTTCTGCTCTGAGTGATCTGAGTCTGCACATCAGCATTCAGGAATGACTTCTCGGCATTTCAAATAGATAAATAAACTTATCAACAATCCAGTTGCTGTCCCGTTGATTCTGACTCACATCAGTTCCAAGGGCTGCAAAGCAGTAGAACTGCATTCCAAGGTCACAAGGCACCTCTGAGTGGGTCTGAACTGTAAACATTCCAGTTAGTAATCAAGAACTGAACCATGTGCACAACCCGGGGATTTCTATATTAGAGTTCCAAGCAGTATAATTCAATGCTCCAGTTTGTGCGCTCTCAGGTTCAAATCACAGCTGCCCTGCTGGGTGTCTTGGAGCAAATTGTTTAAATACTCAAAGAGTGCTTTGCTTAGGTTCCTTATCTATCAAAAAGGGGTAAGGCAGGGCCCACCTACCATTACTGAACACGATCATCAAAGATTCTACAGAAGAATCCCAATCCACAAGAAGGATCCCAATCTCCCTACAGGAGATGCAGAACAGAATTTCAGTTTCTCATGGACCCCAGACTTTCTGGAGCCAAGAGGGCTGAATGAAACATGAAAACTAGTGCACTGAACCATTATCAGACTATTAAACCTGAAACCAAAATTTTCCCTTGAAGTCTTATTAAAACCAACAGTAGTTTATCTAATTACTGTTTTTTAAGTATAAATAAAAAGTCTGCCTTGAGCATTTTTTAAAAGTATCTAGAAGGAAGCAAAATGACAGCAGTACCTAGGCAGATGAGATAGAATCCTTAAGTGGCGATGAGTTTATGTTACTGAGGGAAAAACAACTCAGAAAAGAAGGGTGCCCATTCCGAGAGTATAATCCATGTCACTCAATCATACACATAGCAACTATTGAATTGGTGTAAATTCCACTGCGTAGATTCTCAACAATAACAACAAATAATTGCCTTGATTAAGAAAAATGGGGATGAGATTGGTAATAGTATCTTCCTCATAGAAATGCTGTGAAAATAACATGAATTAATCCATATAAAGTGTTTGCTTAGCACAATACGTGGTAGGCGGTTAGTGAGTAACACAGCCACCAAAAGAGCCAGGCCTTGGCGGCAGGGCTGTGTGACCCCACAGAACCCATGCATCTATCCCCGGCTACTGCTTGTCATCTGTGCGCAAGTGTATTTAGCCCTTTAGCCCTTTGGCAGGTGGCCTCATGCTTAGACCTTATCTTAGGACCACACTGTAACTTCTGAGCTTTGTAAAGACAGAATAGCTGATCATTTCACAGAATGAAGTACCTCTACATATTCAAATGATTTCCCGTGCAAGCCCATGTGGCAGATTCTGCCATTACTGACAGACACTCTTACAGGAGAAGATACCAAGACTCAAAAGTTGAAGTGCTTGTCCAAGATGGTACCAACCGATGGCAAAGCTGGAACTTGACCCTGGTGATCTGGTTCTGGATCCCAAAGTGCAGTCACCGTACCACAGCTTCTGCAGGGCCCAGCACTCACTAAAATCCCACCAAGTGCACTGCGACGGTGGCCATTCTAGCTCACAGCAATGCCGGAAGACGGAATAGAACTTCCCCTTTGGGTTTCCAAGGATGCCAATCTTTAAAGGAGCAGACGCCTCTTCTTTCTTTAGGGGGCCACTAGTAGATTCAAATTGCTGGGCTTATGATAAAGAACTTAATGCATAACCCACCATGCCACCAGGATTCCTTTCACTGCACCGAGAGGGGGCAAGAATGCCTCACAATAATGCCAGTCGGTTGCACTTCTAGTCTGCTGACGAGGCGGTGAAGAATCTTGTCCTATCTGCCATTCCCATAGTCAAGAAGGTAGGGTAGCCAGAAAACGGGAAGGAAGGAGACAAAGAGAGATGGTTTGAAAGAGAGGCAGGAGGTGCTTCTTGGGTGGTGAGGACAGAGAACAAGTGCGAGGAGAGGCACTGGGGAGAGGGAAGTGATTAAAGTGGACCTGGAATGAGACAAAGGAAAGAAAGGAGGGTGGCTGAAGCTCAGATGCTGGGGAGGAGAGAGCAACATTGCTGAGCTATTTTTACCAACCTTCGTGCTGCTGATTTGCATGTACCAACCTTCGTGCTGCTGTTTGGCACCACTTCGAATATGGAGGTCAGAAGGTCCCAACTCTTCATGTGAGAAGAAATAGGCGCTCATTAGGGAAGCCTTCTGGAAGGCTCTTCAAACACACTGTGCATCCCACATAGAGAAGAAGGAAGGAGAGGAAAGGTCCAATCCATCATTCCACAAGAGAAGGGCGTATGCTCGAGAAAAGGGCACTGGATGCAGGATTAGTGTCAATGGAGCTGCAGAACTGCCCCTCCTCATTGTCCCTCTGGACAGAGCCTCTTCTGAACTCAATTTCCGTGTCCACAAAAGGAGGGGAAGTGGGACTCAGGACTCTAGGAAACCTATCCAGCTAGGGAAATTAGCTCACTCATGCATAGACAGAGCTCAGACCTCAAAGAGGGAGAAATCAAGGAGGTGGAAGCCAGCAATAGGCCTTTGCTTTTGTCCTGAATTCTTAGTTGGAAAATTTTAAGAAGGAAAAGGAGAAAGAAACCTTTCCAATCTATTCCAAGCTAATGTCTGTGCTTAATATCATACTACACTCAACCTTCCCAAGGAAATGGGTACCATATATACTTGTGTATAAGCCGAGTTTTTCAGCACATTTTTTAATGCAGTTTTGTGGTAAAATTAGGTGCCTTGGCTGATATCCGGGTTGACTTATACTCGAATAAATATGGTACTTATGTTGTTGTCAGTTACTATCTAGTCAGCTCCTACTTACAGACACCTCACATATATCCGATCAAAACATTGCCCCATCCTGCACCATCTTCAGGATCATTGGCATGCTTGAGTTCACTGTTGTGATCACTTGGCATTTTAAGTTCCTTCAAATCTAGGGGTCTCTTCTTCCAACACTCTATCAGACACTACTCTGTTGTGATCCAGGGATTCTATTGGATAACTTTTAGAAGTCAGTTACTACATCTTTATTCCTAGCCTCAGTCTGGAAATTCCCTTGAAATCAATCCACTATGAGTAACATTGCTAGAACATGAGACACAGGTGGCATACCTTCTGGCATCACAGTAACATTAATTTCACTACAGTACAGCAAACTGGTAGACAGATGGTGGAGGGACTTAGATTATCCTCATTTACCATGAAGAAACCAAGGTTCAAATTGGTTCACCTGCTTGCCGATAGTTATGGTATCTGAAGCAGAGCTATGATTTGAACCTAGAGCTCTCTCTGACTGCACAGTCTGAATTGTGCCTACATAGCTCAGACACAACAAGATTGCAAGGAAAGGCAATAAAGGAACACATGGAATGAGAACAGGGATGAGATCAACAGGGTTATGGGTCGTAACCTCCCTCCCTCGTCATAGCCCTCTTCCTTTTCCCCTCTTTCTTCCACCTCTTCTTCTCTCTCTCCTACTCCATTATCCTCAAGCAGAACAGATTTGGGGGTTCCCATGTGCCCCAGCATCTTTGAATGACACATAGCTTTGATTTACAATGACATAAATTCTGACCCCAATATTATATCTTCGTTCAAATCCCACTATCAAATAACAGCCATTTTCTAATTGCCCCTCTGTTACAGACACAGGACACTTTAGCTCAGTCAGATCTGTGAACTGGGTCTTCTTAGGAAGCCTCACATGGCCATGCTGGTCCATTAAGGTGTCGCCCAGAGAAACAAGGTGTATAAAGAGAAGTCTCAGAGACCAGAGGCACCACAGAAGAAACAGAAGAGATGAGGGTGGGGAGCAATGGTTAACTTCTTCAGGTAATTCATCCTTGTAGACTCTATTCAAGGCAGCTTTGTCTACAAGGGCGGGAAGGGAAGATTAAAGTGTGTCAGCTCAGGTCCAGCTGTAAGGAAGAATAAGCAATGGAGAAGAGGAAGCCCAGTAGAAAAAGTTGGTGCCTGCATATGAGATGACAGAAGCATTACAAAGACATATCCCTCCTGTCTGCAAACCTAGGTCTCAGGTTTCAACAATAGATGATCCTAGGGGACCATGGACAAGCCATTTAACATCCCTCTTTATTAAGAGCATAAAAGACAACCTAGACATTTTGACCTGATGACAGGAAGGAAAGGTTCTTAGGTGATTGGGAGCATGTAGCATGAGTGCTGTGAGGGCATCTGGGACTTAGTCATTCATCTTAAAGACTCTTCTCAGCCTATCACTTCATCTAGTGAAGGCTTACCTGTTAGTATGATGCTGAACATGTTTCAATGGCACTTCCAGGCTCAGATGGACTAGGAAGAAAAACGTGGTGATCTGCTTAGCTAACAGAAATCCTATGGATCACAAGAGCCCATTCCTGCTGTACTTGGGGGTCGCCACAAATCAAGGCCAACTTGATGACAACTAACAACAGTCTAAATGAGTTAAAGTAGAACGAGGCCAAACTTCAGGAATACCAGCAGACTTGCCTTCCCCACTCACCTCCACAACCTTAGTCTTCGACTGGCTTTTCAAAGTCCCATCAAAGGTGCATCTCTGTGGGTGGAGTTAGACCTATGTCCACCTTTGACTCTTCCTAAGTGTGGAAAAAGAAGCAAAAGAAGCATGACTTCCCTGGAATAAGAAAATAGACACTGGGGATAATTTTTTCCATCAAGACCTACACACATAATGGTGTAGGATTGAAGACCCACAACATTTGGGAGCATGGTCTTAGAAAAAGGGATGAATACCAGTCAGCCAAGAAATGGATCATGCCCACTAGATCTATCACTGCCTATCACAAAATAATAGTGGGATCAAATAAAACCAGAGTGGAAGAATGTGACACCGGAAAGGAACGCTAGACCCAAGAAAATAGTCTGTCCTCAAGAGATAGTATCACTGGTGTAATCTCTGAATTTTCTAATGATGCTCCAGATTCCATAAATGCAGGATTGGCATTGTTAGGAGCAGAAATCCCAAGATAATATAGTCAGGTTATGACCTTACCTTCATTCCTCAGCCCCTGTAGGAAAAGCTTGACATGGGCGGTGGGGAAGAGGGGGTCACTGGGGGAGCAGGCAAGTGGTAAATTTCCAAGTGTCAAAACCAAGGCAGGGAAAGGACAACCTAGAGAACAGAATTGGGTGCAACAGATTGTTTTTGCTATCTTCCTAGACTTTACACTTTCTGGCACTCTTCCAGGGTACCCCTACTCCCACTTGTATCTACTCTGATGTCTCAAGACATGTAGTTTATCTTATTACACACCTGAATGCCACTCCGTTGTTCTTGCAGACAGAAGGGACCATATTTCCTGTCGTTGCCATCTGGCCACCTGCTGTGCTTCTCAGTAATGCCTCCTAAAAATATCCTTCTCCAGTATCCCCTGTGAATTTAGCAGCACACAGAGAAAAGTCAAAATTAAGCTTCCCAGATTGGCTTTCCATCAAGAGATTCTTTGGTGAAGTGAGATAGAGTGGGAAGGCAAGAGTTTTAGATAGACAGACTTGGATTAGAATAATAATGATAACTATTTTTAGTGTGGTAGCGAGGATTCATTACCATGTGGGAGCTCCTGGGTAGTACAAGCAGTCATCGTGCTTTGCTGCTTTCCAGAGAGGTTGGAAGTTTGGGTTCCTCCAGAGGAGCCCCAGAAGAAAGGACTGGTTATCTACTTCCCAAAAGTATGCCACGGAAACACGCTATGGAACAAAGTTCTGTTCTGACACATAGGGGGTGTCAGGAAGTTGAAGCTAACTCAACAGCCACTTCTTTCTGTTTTACTGGTTATTACCAGAGCCCAGAGATTCTGGACACTGTGGTTCTGGACACTCTTCTTTTTGCTTTTGGCAGATTATCTCTTTGAAATTTCTCCACAGTCTTCTTCGTTAAAATAAAGCTGACCAAAAAGTCACTGTCATCAAGTCCAACCCAGTTCACAGGGGCCCTATTGGAGAAAGTAGAACTGTCCCTGAATGATTCTGAAGCTGTAGATATTTCTGGGAAACGACAGCCTTCTCTTTCTTCTGGGTATTGCAAACTTCCGACCTTTAGGTTAACAAGCCAGCCGGTAACCCGTGACACCACCAGGCAGCTGAGACATAAGTTACATGACCGTGGTTATTCAGCAAGCAAGAAACCACTGAACCAGGGCTTGGATCCTGGAGGTCTGACTCCAAAAGCAAACTTGAAACCCTTCTGCCAAACTGCCTCGGAATAAAATTTAGCACCTTCCCGAGTTCTCACATCCTTGGCTCAGACAGACTCAAGCATGAGGCAACCAGACAGGTGGTAAGCGAGAAGCTGCCACATGGGAGGATGAGGGTTGTCTTGAGGACAGTAGGTTATACGAGGCACATGAACAGAGACAAGAGTATTCTTGGAAGAGCTGCAGAGACAGCAGACACTTCTTGAAGCTGCCTCACTCCCCGAATCACAGCTCTGGGCCCTGACAAGGGCCAGGCAGAGTGGTGAGTGGTGATGGACTTAGGGAAGGCTCTATTCCCAGCAAAAATAACTAAATGGTAAAATGAATAAATAAGTAGGCCCTGAACTAAAATGCCATAGCCCAGAAAGAGAGCCATGTACAAGGAGGTGAGCAGGTAGGCGGTGGGCCCGGAGAACTACAACAAAACCCCTGGCAGAAGATGGGCTGAGAGCATCCTCGTCAGAATTGCATTTGCTTAAAGTATTGGCTAAGAATCTTGCACACACCAGGAGAATCAACAGATCTGTCTTGAAAGAAGTCTATTCAGAAAGCTCCTTAGACATGGAGAGCAAGACTTCCCCTTCCATACGTGGCACACATTATCAAGAGCGACCCATTCCTGGAGGACACCGTGCTTGGTAAACTGGAGGGTGAGTATAACAGAGGAAGACCATCACAAGATGGGTCGACACAGCAGCTGCAACAACAGACTTGCGCACAGCAATGATGGTGAGGGTGGTGCAGGATAAGACAGCTTTGCGCTCCATTGTGTGAAGGGTCACTGTGAGTTGGAAGGGCCTTGATGACATCTAACAACAATGGGTCAGGGTGGCGTCTGAGTCAAGGATAGGCGTGGAGGACTCCAGACAAGGAGAGAGTGCTGTCCTCAGGTCAGGTTCCTCCTGTCTGCCCACCCCACTTGGGTGTTCAGAGTCTGGCTTCCAGACCCCACGCTGGTCCTATAGATCATTGTAGCCATCACCATTAGCGTGCGGTCATCTTTTACTGCTGAGTGGTTCCAAAGGCCTCATGTCTACTTTTGTCATTCAACAACCCCCAGTGGGTGTACACAGGGGATGTCACTGAGAGCGTTGGGATTGCACGCAGCAAGTGCCCTACCATCTTGCTCCAGCTTTTTCTGTGCTGCAGCATCCTGAGAAACCACGGGTTCATGCAGAGTAAGCAAAAATAAATAAATAACTTGACTTTCCTTGGACTTTAAAAGGAGAGAGAGAGAAGCAAACCTTACTGTGTAAAGCTACTGAAGGTTTTATTATTATTATTATTATTATTTTAACATTCTATGTGAGCTCTTACAGGTATTATTAATTTCCCTACTTCCATTAGACCAAGCACAGTTTTGCAATTGCTGCCATGTTCATTTGCAATCCATTTTCTTTTTTCTTGAACTCCTTAATACCATCATCCTTCTTTAATACCACCTCCTTCATCCTCTCCCTCTCCCACCCTCCCACCCCAAACCTTAACAAATTATATTATAATTATTATCACTATCAGGGTCTTTTTCCATAAGTCACTCATTGGATCTCTAAGAGATTTAATTTTTAATAGATTAGTTTGAGGGCTTTAATTTTTTCTTCTTTTTTATTTTTCTTTCTTATCTTTTCTTTTTTAAACTACAGGTTTGCCTGACTACTAAGCTCACAGGTATCCTAGGAGAATTAAGTTTATGCATGTAAGGGACTTATAGAGATGCCTGGTACGTTCAATAAATGTCAGCTGTTATTAATATTGCTCCTGGATGAGTGAGTACTGATATTGATCCCCAGGGGACTTGGGGCCTTATCAGTGCTGGCATTTATTGCTCCAGCATGAACATCCGCTCTGCTGCCATAAAAACTGGATGGAGCTGGGGCGGGGTGTGCTTCCTATTTGCAAAGGGTTTTATTGGCATCTTAAGAATTATACAATAACTTCACAATCTCAGAGTGGAAAGGAAACTTAAAGGTCACCCCGAAGCCACCTGGGCCTCACCACCCTTCTGGAATATTTCTACTGAGATCGCCTTTCACTGAATCTGCACCTTCCAGGAGCTCACCTGAGTGCTCTTACTACGGGAAAAGCCTTCCTAAGGTTACCTGAATCTGTCTCTAGTGCCCCCCAGCCCTGATCAGGCCACCTGCCCAACCCATTGTCCTCAGTCCCCAAACACATGGGTCCATCCAGCAAACCACTCCTAAGCTCCTCCAGTAGATGCCTCGCTCTCCCTATTTACTATGACATCCAGTGAGTCACCCTCCCTGCACTGCGAAGGCCTCAGCTGTGAGACCAGAGTCATAGCAGCACCGAATTCCCAGAGCTGCAGTGGAAAGTAATGTGCAGGGGTTACAGATCACAGAGTGAGGCCCAGAGCAAGTGAGAAACAGATATCCATGGCCATTATCACTGTCTCTGGTTGCAGGATATTTAGGAAAATTAGAAACTGCTTACTGCAAAAGGGGAGGAGGAGGGGGTACAGAAACCAAGAATGGATTTTATTGGGGTTTAATTTTGCCATCTAGGGTCACTAGAAGTCAGAAAGGAGACTCAGCGGTGCCTAGCAACAGCGGCAGCCTTTCACATGGAGAGGTTCCTTTTGCTCCTGGCAATGTCAGGGCCCAGGAACCCCTGACTGCCAAGTCTATTCCCATTCCTAGGGACCCTTTTAGACAGGGCAGAGCTGCCCCATGGGCTTTTCACAGCTATAAACCATTTCAGAAGCAGACTGCCACATCTTTCTCCCCAGGAGCAGCTGGTCAGGTCAAATCACTGGCCTTAACAGCTGAGAGTTTAACCATTAAGACACCAGGGCTCCATGGTTTTCAGAAGCTCGTGAGAAACCAAACTGAGAAAGCCACAGGGAAGGCCTTGGGACACAGGAAAGACCTCTATTTATCCCCAGACCTCTCTAAAACCTGACTCTTCAGATCACTGCCCACTGATGAAAAGGTTTGGTCCAACCCTGGATCACCCCCTCTCACCTCTCTGTCTGCATGGGAACAAGTGATCTCCCTGGATTCCAGACTTACGCCTTCGTCTCACTCAAACTCCCTGCCAGGGAATCAGTCCCAACCGATAATGAATG
This sequence comes from Nesogale talazaci, assembly GCA_004026705.1. NCBI lineage: Eukaryota > Metazoa > Chordata > Mammalia > Afrosoricida > Tenrecidae > Nesogale > Nesogale talazaci. Next base: position 266,863 of record PVJH01000142.1, read on the forward strand.
CATAGGACAGGGAAGAAGTGCCCCTTTGAGTTTCTTGGCAGGAGTAGAAAGCCTCTTCTTTCTCCCTCAGACTAGGAGGTGATCTCAAACTGCTGACCTTGCTATGCCACCAGGACACTGACTGCTTTTGTTCCCTGGCAGCAAAAACAGAAAACTGGGTGGTGAAGGAGATCACGGCATCAGAAGACAGAATAGGGGGCAGCTCAGGAGAACCACACCTGAAAGCTGTTGTTACCTGGTGTAAAGCGGTTCTATCAGCTCAAAAGGAGATTCCCTGCTGGTGTCCTGGTGGCTTGACGGGCTGTAGTCACTAAGTCAGCAGATCAGACCCACCAGTGGCCCCAGAAGAGAAAGCCGAGGCTTTCTACTCCTATAGAAATGTGGTCTCAGAGACCCATAAAACCAGTTCCACCCTGACTTCTAAGGTCCCCGTGAGTTAGAATCGACTCAATGGCAGGGAGGTGAGCAGCTTCAAGGAGAAGCACAATGAGCAGCAAGCTAACATGGCAGAAGTAATTTGCGTTGCTTCCAAGCTCTGGGACAACAAAGTATAGGAAGGTTGGGCAACCAAGTTCCCCAGGTGCTGTTGGCTAGCCCCTGCATCTCCATTCCCAGTAACTGAGAAGATAGCCTAGGTTAGTAAGATGGGGCAGATATGGTGGGATGGGGACAGAAGGCATGTCTGAAGCCAACTCCACCACTTCTCTATCAACCACTCTGCTGTCATCTAAGGGCACTTACGGCTTTGCTCATAGTCGCTGTTATTTTCACCTGTCTCCTTGCATCTTCTTTCTTTCTGCATATGAAGATGGCTTTCTTTCTTCCATCTCCAAAGCTGTGTGCCTGCTGATTCATTGATCATCTTCCAGAGGCATATGGGACCTAGGAGGACAGACCACCTTGCAATGGTAGCCAAAGATCCTGCCAAGTCATCCAGAACACCCCACCCACCTCTTCTTTGCCAATCACACTGAAAGCCCAGGCCCTCCCTTGGAGACTGGACAATCCCACCAAGCTCTTTCTGTACTCTGCTTGAGTTTCTGTTTTAATATTCAGTGGGGAAAGAGTCCCTTTCCTCTTTAAGAAGTGGACATACCATGTCCCATCAGAAAGCTAGGACCCTGGATGGTTCTGGAGGGATGTGGAAGAGAGTAAGTCTGTCCATTGGGCACTGCCTCCCAGCTAGTGGTCCTCACTGATATTAAGGCACAAGGACAAGACCCAGTTAGTCGATTACAGAAACAAACAAAAACAGTTGTATGTGAGTTGACACTGACTTGTAGCAACCCCGTGTACATCAGTGAAGTTTTACAGACTTGTGGATAACTGGTTTTTTCAGAAGTAAATTGGCAAGCCTTACTTCCAAGTTGCCTCTGGAAGGATTTGAACCATCAGTCACTCGGCAGCCAAGCACACTAAACATTTGCATCACCCAGGAACAGGCACTGACAATCTCCATCAGGGATGCAGCATGGCAACCTTGCAGTGGCTCAGTGGTTCTGCCAACAAGGAAGGGTCATGGGAAAAGCAACTTTGAGTTCAGTTCCTGTCCTGGGTAGCTAGCACTGCAATCAAAGAAATACCACAAGTGAGTGGCTTTAACAAACAGAAATCTGTTTGTTTAACCAAGAGGAGTCTTAAAGTCTAAATCCAAGGCAGTGGCTGTCTCTCTCTCTCTCTCTCTCTCTCTCTCTCTCTCTCTCTCTCTCTCTCTCTCTCTCTTCTTTATGCTCTGGAGAAAGATTCTTGTCCTTTTTCAGCTTCTGCTCATAGGTGATCTTTAAAAAAAAGTTTATTGGCATTCAATTCACATATCATTCAGTTTAATAGCTTAATCCTCTTAAGGAGAGTTGTACAATAATCACCACATTTAGAATATTTTCTTTCATGTACTCCTTGTTATTAGTGCTCCATTTTCCCCCATCTTTCCCTATAATAATCTCAAGAAGCCATTAATCCAGTTACCATCTCTATAGATTTACCTATCTTGGATTTCATATACAGAAAAACTTCAATTGAAAAGAAAGCAAAAATATATACATTAAAAGCTAGAGGGGCTGAGCGCCGGTGGTGTAAGTGGTTGAGTGCAGGACTGCGGCCTGCGGGCTTGGCAGTTCAAATCCAGTGGCGGCTCTCAGTAGTAGCGCTGGGTAGCTCCTACGACCACCAGAGGCAGTGATGCCCTCCCCCAAAAAAAGCTAGAACAAATGTAACTGGGCCCAAAGAGAGATGGAGTGAAAAGGTGTTAAACTTCAACCTGACTGCATCTTCAGTGTGGAACTTCCCAATGCACTCTGTTGGATAGTAGAAGAGAATTCATTCGAGTCCTGAATAATCTCTTTGAGGATTGGCATCTATCGTCCTGATCTGTTTATTTCCTCTTTGCTTAATCTGCTCTTTCTTTTTTTTTTTTTTTTTTTTTTTTGCTTTTGGGGCATCACTGCCCTCTGGTGGTAGGAGTAGGAGGCCCAGCCTTGCTGCTGGATTTGAACCTCCAACCCAGTGGGCCGCTGTCCTGTGCACAACCACTATGCCACAGGTGCTCTCATCAGCTCTTTCACATTGCAAAAGAGATTGATTTAAAACACCAATGCTGCCTCATAAACATAACAGTGAAACCCATTCCTGAGTGAGATTATAACCAAGTTGGAGCCAACTCACAAGAGTCCTGGAGTAGATCTGTCCCTTAGGGGCTTCCATAGCTGAAATCTCTTCCAAATCTGACTGCCACCTACCTCCTGCGAGACCGCTGGTGAGTCCAAACTAGACATCTTCTGGTTAACTGAGCATTTAACCCTTGCACCACCAGAGGGGTTAAAATATAACACACATCTTTTAGGGAGGACATAATTCATAATACCTTGAGTAAGTCTTGTCATATTTCCTCTGAATCTGGGTTTTCTTATCCATTAAAGGGAGCCCTTACCTTGACCATGTAAGGTCCCAAGGAAAACTATGTCAAATAAGATTACCAGCTCACTGCAATCAAGTCAACTCCAACTCAGAGTGACCGCATAGGACAGGGTGGAAGTGGGTCTCTGAGACTGCAATTCTGGGAGTAGAAAGTCCTATATTTCTCCTGTGGAGAGGCTGGTGGTTTCAAACTACTGAACTTGCAATTAGCAGCCCAACAAATAACCCACGAACACACCAAGACTCCTTCAAAAAGTGTAACATAGTGCTGAGTCTATTATAAGGTCTCAAAATGAAAATCTCCGACTATCATCAGTACATGGCTGCAGAGGACTTTTCTCTTCAAAGGGGGCATAAGGGACCCAGGAGTGTGTCATTCTGGAGTGGGATCACTCAGCTCTGTCATCTCTTAAGATTAAGGTTGTTGTAGCCAAGGCCCACAAATCTGGTGGTTTACAAGAAACAGAGATTATTGTCTCACTGTTTATGGGGGCTGAGTGTACAAAATGAGGATACTGATTCCTTCTGAGGCTTTGATGGAAAATCTCTCCGATACTTCTCTCCTACCCTCTGGTAAGGCATTCCCTGGCTTGCACATCCAAAATGTGCCTGTCTTTGTATAACCCTCTGGGTCTCTCTGGATCCACATTTCTTTTATAGAACTGTTGATCATACTGAATTACAACCCACCCTATTCCAGTACGATCTTATGTTCATGGTTAACATTCAAAGAACCTACTCCCAAATAAGGCTGCATTCACTCACAGGCACCAAAGCATAGGATTTCAACAATCTTTGTGGGAAACACAATTAAGTTTCTATCAGACCCTTTAGAACCGTGGTTCTCAGCCTTCCTTGTGCCATAACTCTTTGAGACGGTTCCTCGTGTTGTGGTAAAGCCCTCCAACCATAAAATTATTTTCGTTGCCACTTCATAACTATCATTTTGCTACATTTATGAATTGGGTGACCCCTGTGAAAGGGTCGTTCGGCCCCCAAAGGGTCATTCATGCCCCACAGGTTGAGAATAAAAATACCTTAGAAGAATAAAAATAGAGCTTTGTCTCTCCCCATGTTGTTATTGTTATTGGGTATCGTTGAGTCAGTTCTGATTCAGATTGTCTCCATGTTCAACAGCAGGAAGCATTGCCCTACCCTGTGGCACCCTCACAATTGTTGCTATGTCTGACCCTATTCTTGCTGCCACCATGTCAAATTCTCTTGTTGACAGTCTTCCTCTGTTTCTAAGACCCTCTGTCTACAACCAGGTGCTGTTTTTGATGTTGGTAGGGGTCAAGTCAGCTCTGATTCATAAGAGCTCCATTCATGCACAAGAGAGCACTGCCCAGTCCTGTAGTATCCTATTGTTGTGCTTGAGCCTATTATTGGCAGCTCTGGTGTCAATCCATCTCATGGAGGGTCTTCTTTTTATTTTTCCAACGTCCTTCTCCATTACCAAGTATAATGTTCATTTCCAGGGACTGGTCTCTCCTGATAGCATGTTCAAAGTACTAAGTGGGACTAAGTCTCGCCATCTTCACTTCTACAAGCATTCTGGCTATACTTCCTCCAAGACAGCTTTCCCTTCTGACATTCCATAATGGTATTTTCAATCCAACACCATAATTCAAATGTATCGATCTGAATGTATCTGGTCTTCCTTGTTGCTTACCTGTTCAATTTTCACATGCATGAAAGACCATTGAAAACACCTGAGATTTAAGAGATTTTTTTTCTCTCAAAGTATTTCTTTTTTCCCTTTAATGCCACAATATCTGTCCTAATTACGTCAGTCCCTGCCATTGAGTCCATTTCAATTCTGCTAACCTCAAGGTCATCAGTTCGAAGCCACCAGCCATTCTGTGGGAAAACCATAAGACTTTCCACTCCTCTGAAGAATTACAAACTAGGAAATCCACAAGGGCAGTTCTGCTCTGTCCTATGGAGCCGAACCACTCGTTGTGAGTTAGTTATTCAGTGCTGCTACAACAGAATCGCCACATATTGGTGGTCTTACCAAATAGAAATTTATTTCTCACAGTTTAGGAAGCTAGAAGACTGAATTCATGCCACTAGTTTTAGGGGGAGACTTTCTCTTTATAGTGACTCTGGAGCGGGATCCTTGTCTCTTTGAGCTTCTGCACCTAATTATCTTCATGTAGCTGGACATGGGTCTCATCTCTGTTGCTCTCCCTGACTTGTCTAATCTCTTTCGCATCCCAAAGGGGAGCACGTTAAAGCACATCCCACACAATCCTGTCTCTTTAACATAAGGAAGACAACCCATTCACAAATGGAATTATAACCAAAGTCATTGAGGCCTACAGTACATGCTGGGGGGCGAGGACACAATTCAATTTATAATAGCTCAGAAGGTTGATAAAGACCCTCAGGTAGATGGGTTATAAATCAGATGACAATAGAGGTCTGACAGATTCCTTCCCTATTCCTACCACACCCCTACCCTCACTTGCAGATGAAGCAAAATGGGGAAAGTGAAACATCTGTGTGTGTGTGTGTGTGTGTGTTTAGGGCTCCAAGTGTGTGTCTGTGTGTGTGTGTGTGTGTTTAGGGCTGAGTGTGTGGGTGTGTGGGTGTGTGTTTAGGGCTCTGTGTGTGTGTTCCTGTGACTTTTTAAAGACCCAGTGGAACTTGCACACAGCATCTCAGCTGACATTTGCAAGTAGAGCTAAATTGAGAGCTGTCACCTTCGCTGGCAAGGTCAGAGGACTCGTGCCTGCTAACATGGAGAGGTGAAAATTGCAGGCAGCAAACAAAATTGCACTGCCACTTGGATACCTGCCAACTGCTACAATCAGGGCAAAAATAATTAGAAAAGGAAGTCAGGTGTGAATCAGATGCCCTCGCATGGAGTGGAGGAATGGAGCACTGCTGTCTATCCCCTCTTCCCCCTCCAATTTCTCCGACTCGGGCTTCTAAGACACGGTTACTGCCCAGTAATATTCTGGTTTCCAGCCAGCCCTGTGCCTTCCATGGTTTTCCATATCCTAGGACCCGGATTTTGGCATACAATGCCAATCCTTTCTCAGAATTCCACTCTGCTCTCTCTCACTGCATCGAAAACGCCCAACCCAGACCTTTATCGGTCCCACATTTCCAAAGGCTCTCAGTTCATCTTCCCTTGAACCACTCACTGACTTATTCAATCAACAAATAGCTGAGACATACCTACTAAATGCTGGATGTTTAACCAGGTGCTAGAAATAGAAAGACATCATCTACATGCTAGAGAAGAACCTATTGGAAATAAACAAATCTTTCTTCAAAGATTTTTAATCCTAAAAAAATACTATGGTGAACAAAATAGTCTAATATGGAGTAAAGGAGTTCCTGAGTGGTGCAAATAATTAAGTGCTCAACTACAAATGGAAAACTCGGACTCTAACAAAGAAAGACCTCTCTCCATATTGATAGTAGCCAGGAAACCGGGGAGAGCTCATTTCTAGTCTGTAAAATGTATCTTCTCCAGGAGTCAGAATTGAGGTTCTACCCATGGACCTTTTGGGTTTTTTATTTTATTTTAAGATGCAGAAAATTGAGGCTGGGAGAAGGAAAAAACCTTTAAAAATAATAATAAAAGACGACGACTCAGTCAATGTCACTGAGGACAAGGGTGAGCAAAAGCTAAGTAGGAGACGAGTGGGGGGGGAGGGATCTTTCTAGAAAGATGGAACAGCATGAGGAAGGCTCTCAACCATTTGCTCACAAAATAATTTGGCATGTGTGGAAAACATAAAATAGAGGATCCCCAATTTCCTGATTATCAAGAAGAGGCTAAAAGCAGAGATAGAGGCACCCTGATAAAAGCTATCCCTCAGGCAGACATTCAAATAATTACCTAAATTGTGCCAGCCCTGACATTTATCATCAAGCCTTCTCTGGGAGATATGTAAGTAGGAAAATAATGAGAAGAAAGTTATTTTGTAATTACCCAGCATGAATTCTGAGCCTGAGAGACTATTTCCGGGCGTGCTTTAGTGTAATTCAGTTCAGCATCCTCAGAGTTTAATTTAGTGTCACATTATCAGTACCAAAAAGCTCTGGAGCTAGAGTCAGAGGGGTGGTATTTCATCCCGGAATTCTGAGCTAGCCGATTAGGGGTCCTAAGCTCGTTAAGCTCCGGTGGCCTTTTCTGTGACATGTGAATAATAATTCCTGGTTTACCTTCTTCACAGGAGAATCAATTAAGAACAATCCATGTGGAATTGCTTTACCTACTCCAAAGCACTGTTCATGCGACAGGGAGAGTTGAGTTGAGTTGCATATGTCCAGGTTGCAGCTGACAAAAGAAAATATGACTCAAAATAGTTTAGGGAAGAAAAAAATATTAGCTACATAACAAAAATGGGAGTTTAAAATAGCTCTGTGTATAGTTTAAGAAGGTCAATGATATCATCTTTACCCAAATCTCTCTCCATTTCTCAGCTCTCTCCCCTCTATCTTGGATTGCATGGCCAGCTGTTCTAGACTACCACCTTCCCAGGATCAAATGCAGCAGAAAAGAGAAAAGGTCTGTCTCTCACCAGTTCAAAAAACATCTTGAATGTGATATTCATTGACTTTAACTGACTTATGTGACCATCCCTGAACTGATCATTAGATCAAGGGACAATGAAAACCTGATGAACCATGTCGGAATCATGCACATGGACTGAAGCTGGGAAGGATGAATCCCAAGAGAAACCAAAAGAAAGATGAAAGAAGTTTGGATAACGTAAACAACATATGTCCAGTCCACCTCCCTTTCCTCAATCCCTTCACAAAAACAACCAGGCCAGTCTACCTGGTGTCTGGACTCATTAAAGCTACCGGTCTTGCAGATGGAAGAATGGTACACAGTTCTGCTTGAAAATCAAACCCTAGAAATTCATAGTGTCGGGCCTTCTCTCAAGACCCCCAGATTCAATCTGTTCTTGAGTATCTCATCTTTTATATCAGATCTAGCTTCATCTTTCAATCCCAGGCAAGGTCCTGGTAGGCAACAACTACAATCTTTAGGGACCTATGCTGAGTTGTCACTTTTTCTACGAGCCATGACTCCATCCATAAATCAAGAGCTCTTTTCTGTCACTGGCCTCTCTCCCGATCTGCAGCTTTTGTTTTCCAAGTATGGATCAGAGCATGTGAGACACAAGTAGAACACACAGGAATGATGGTAGCGGTTGTGGGGTAGGCTGGAATATTTGGGGTGACAGCAGAAGCATAGCAGAGGAGAAATGAACAGCACCCTAAATAATAACTAGGAGTTCACGATAGGAGCCCTGATAGTGTCATGCTTATGCTTTGGAGTGTGATCTGCATGCTCATTAGCTTGAACTCACCCACACTCTGAGGGAGAAAGACTGGGCTTTCTGCTCCCATAAAGTTACAATCTTAGAAATCCACAAGGGTTTGATGAGTCAGCATCGATCTTCAAGAATGAAAGAAGGTCATTTCAGGTACTAATCTTTGGAGACACACTACTTATATACCTCTTTAGAAGAAAGAAAATTATTTTCTCCACCAGAAGCTATAAACTGATGGCCTACTGACAAGTCAAGTTGACAGATGGGTTATATTTGGTTACACAGAATTTTGTAGAATTTTAAATTAGTTGCCAAGGATTGAAAATGGTGAGATCTTTACATAAAGATCTGGATTTCCAGATGCTCTTGAAAATTCTGGAACTGTAGCAACAATGAACTTGAATTTCTACTCAGACAATAATCAATCAAGTTGACTAGCACCTTCTAACATGGGACGGTAGGTAATGACCTATTGATTTCTTTGTTCTTCTAGGCTATCCAAATAGTCCTTATTGACATCATGCTTGTGATATGTCTCAACCAGGACAAACTCTTCCTATCATCTCCCTGTAGTGTTGTACTTTACATTATTTTATATTAGAACCAGAGAAACGGTTGCCCTCAATTCAGTTCTGACTGATAGCAACCTTTGATGTAGAGGAGAACTGCAGTCAGAAGGTTTTCAAGAAAGTGATCTTTTGGAAGTAGAACACTAGGTGGGATAGTTACACATATCTCCTGTCAACTTGGAGTTTAGCTGTCAATCAGGTCATAGACAACGAGGCCTCCATGTGGGTATGGCCTTCTCCTAAGGATTCTGAGAACTCTGGTATTCCTCCTGGGAGGGGAGAGACACGCCCTGCTTTATATATCTGCTGAAAAGCCATGTGTGCTACATTGAAGGAGTCAGAGTCCTGGGGCTAGAGGAACAGAGTCCTGGGGCTAGAGGAACAAAGTCAGCGCTAAGAGGCTTCCACTGCCACTGGATCCATAAGTCTTCCCAACCACTGGCCTGTAATCTTTCTTCCTGCATTTGGCATCATTACATGTGCTGCATGAATCTGAAAAAGAATTTACAGACTGGTACAGACATATGGACTAATATCAGATTTATGGACTTGACCTGAACTGGGCTGGGATGTTTTCTTAATCTACAATTCCTCTTTGATATAAAGTTCTCTCATGGGCTGAGCCCCGGTGACGTAAGTGGTTGAGTGTGGAACCGCAGCCTGCAGGCGTGGCAGTTCAAATCCAGCGGCGGCTGGGTAGCACCCATAACCACCAGAGGCAGTGATGCCTACAAAAACAAACAAACAAAAAAAAAACAAATAGAGTTCTCTCTTACACATATATGATTGTCTCTGGATTTGTTTCTCTAGTCAACCCAGACAAACATACTAGGTCTTTCTTCTAAGATGCCTCTGGGTGAGTTCAAGCCATCAACCATTTGGTCAATAGTCAAGCACTTAACTAATTGATCCATCCAGGGATTCATGCTATATTCTGTTTATTATATCATATCATATTATACCACTTCACATCACATCACATCATTTGACTCATGTAAAACCTGCGCACAGACCAAAAGGCAGCCATTAAAACAAGACAAGGAGAGACTGAGTCATTTAATATTAGGAAAGGTGTGTGTCAGGGTTGTACCCTTTCATCATACTTCATCAATCTACATGCTGAGCGACTAATCTGAGACGCTTAACTATTTGACAAAGAATATGGCACCAGGGTTGTAGAAAAAAAACCATTAAAAACGTACAGTCTACACCACCTCCCTTGCTGGAAGTGAAAAGAACTTGAAGCACCGACTGATAAAAATCAAAGGCTTTTGCTTTGCTATGGATTAGACTTCCACATGAAGAAAGGGAAAATCTGCCAGCCGACCCAATATGCTGCCTCGTGATAAACAGGGCGGGGGTGGAGGGTGGGGGTGGGAGATTGACATTGTCAAGGATTTCCTTTTATTTGGATCCATAATCAACATGCACTGGAGCAGCAGTCAAGAAATCAAATTACCTATTGCAGTGGGAAAATCTGCTGTAAAACACTTCCTTAAATTGTTCCAAAGGAAAGATGTCACTCTGAGTATAAAGATACACCTGACCCAGGCCATTGTCCTCTAAATTGACTCATGTGCAGGTGAAAGCTGAGCCACGTAAAAGGAAGAACTAAAGAATCAATGCCTTTAAAATATGGTGTCAGGCAAGAAAAAAAATTAATATACCACGGGTTGCCGAGGGGAGAAAAGTTCACTGTCAAAGAATCAATTCTGACTCACAGCCACCCTATAGGACAGCCCATTGCTACCCTTGTGGATTTCCAAGATGTAACTGGTTATCAGAGCAGGAAGCCACATCTTTCTTCAGAAGAGCAGCTGGAGGGTTTGTACCGTTGACCTTGAAGTTAGCCCCAATTCCTAAACCATTACGCCACCAGGGTTTCCAGAAGAGCGCAGAAATCCTTCTTGCAGACAGAATACTCCCTAGATAGGAGAATGGTGAGACATTGCGTCTCATATACTTTGTATATCTTAGTAAGCAGGGCCAATCCCCAGGGAAGAACACTGTGTTTGAGAAAGTAGAGATCAGTGAAAAAGAGAAAGCTCTTCAACACGACGCCTTGGCATAGTGGCAGCAGCAATGAGCTCAAACAAAGCACTAATTTGATGGCACAGACCTACACCGTGTTTCTTTCTGTTGCCTAGGGGCGCCAGGAGTTGGAACTGACTTGATGGCCCCTTGCAACAACAGCGCGTCATGCCAACGGTGGTGGAGATGGTACAAAAATCAGGTAACACTTCAGTCTGTCGTACATGGGCTGCCATTAGCGGGAACCAACTCAGTGGTCACTAACAGCATTTTTTGACAAACGAATCCAGTTTACATCACTTCCTGACTTAGATACCTCCAATGTGGATGTTCAAAAACTACAGAACAAGGACTAAACAACTAGCCCTCGCTGGGATGATCTCAATTTTCTGCTACCTTGTCTACCAACTCTCAAGTACAAGCCTACCTCTGGGATGCATAAACAGGTAAGCCAAAGGCTTAGAGAGCTGAATCCACCCAGAAGTACCTCAGAAAACAGTCCTGGGGATCTGTCTCTGAAAGGTAATAGTTGTGTGTGTGTGTGTTTGTCTGTCTGTCTGTCTGCCTGTCTGTCTCCTGTCTGTGTCTGTCTGACTGTGCACGGTACAGGGCTCTATCTGAGCACTTTCATCTATTTATTAATTCATTTTAATCATTTTATTGGGGGCTCATGCAACTCTTTTCATAATCCATACATCCCTCCATTGTGTCAAGCACATTTGGACATTTGTTGCTATCATCGTTTTCAAAAATTTTTCTTTCTACTTGAACCCTTGGTTTCCGCATCTCATTTTTCCCCTCCCTCCCCCACCCTCCCTCCCTCATGAGACCTTGATAATTTATAATAATTTACTATTAGACACTGACCAATGTCTCCCTTCACCCACTTTTCTGTTGTCCATCCCCCTGGGACGGGGGTTACTTGTAGATCAGTGTGATCTGTTCCCCCTTCCTCTCCCTACCCTCCACCTTCCCCTTAACCTCTTGGTATCTCTACTCCTAATATTGGTACTGAGGGGGGAAGCAACAATCTCAAAAGCCCTGTGAAGCATTTCTAAGCCGACAGCAACAAACGACAGCTCAAGCTCTGAAACCCTCTGCAGTAAACATTGGCATTTTTTGTGTGTACCTGCCTCCTCTCACACACTCTGACTCCTACAGCAGCTCGCCACCGGGGAGACGGCACGCTGTCTCAGTGTCGGCTCAGAGGCGAGATCGTCTGCGTAGGCCACCCTGACTCTGGCAGGTTAAACCACCACCCCACCCTCAAGGATCTACAGTGAGCACTGAATTCCAACCTCGGTTTCAGCACCTCCCATGTTTCTCTCTAATTATCTGTTTACATGGTTGCCTCCTCCACATTCACCGCAGACGGAGATCCTTGAAAGCAGGAACTGTGACTGATTCATCCTTGTAGACTCAGTGGCTTTCTGTATACCTTTGCAGATATCAAATACTCAATAAATTCTTGTTAAATGAATGAGAAGAGGAACAAACACAGAGGAAACAAATTGGCATGTGTTCATAGAATGTCACACCTCAGCAATGATAATGAAAGAAATCCTTTCCATTGAAGCTTTTCTGTCTACTCTAAACACAAGGATTTCTTTTCCGCCTTTCCCTGGATCCCTGCAGAAATAGGAATTGAATGATAGCTCCTGGGTGGCTTTTTAGAGGATGCCAAAGAAGGTCATACCCCTTAGACATTACCTGACATAGAATTACAGAGATTGCATAAGCCTTGACTCTGGTGTCTGACCTTTCTCACCCATGGCAACTATATATAGACACAAAATCCCTTGGAGCTCTAGACACAGGTTCCAGCAGAAACTCAAGTCCAGACAAAAACTAAGCTGAGGCTTCTCGGGATGAGGGTTTAAAAGAAGTTTCCACTTTCTCACTTAGTTTCTACACTTGACTTCTTTGCTGCTTCTTGAGTGGACAAGACCTCAAGGACTCAAGGTGTTCTCAGTTTCTATTTCCTTTGTGCGGAATTCTCTATTCCTGTGTGTTCACAGGGTTCAATGAATGTGAAAATGCTCTGCAACCTGTAAAGCACTGTTCATGGGAAGAATCATTCTTCAAACTTTCTATCAAGATTCAAACGTCCTTTGGTTACAATGGATAAAAAAATAATAGAGAGAAGTTTAAAGAAGAAAATAATTGCTAGCCATCTAACAAAAATATTTATTAATCTCTTTGTGCAGACCTAAAATTCTATCTAACTTTATCAGAGAAGCATTACCTCATTGTCACAGTAAAACAGAAAATAGGTACCCCACCTCTTGGCACTCTATATTTACCCCACTTTAAGGCAGAATTATAGGAACAGGGTATTTGGGACACAGAGAATCAGGACGTAAAGTCCTTCAATTTCAATAGATAGATAGATGATGGATAATAGATAGATAGATGATGGATGATAGATACATAGATATAGTCCTTCCTTCCTTCTTCTTCCTTTTCTGCTGCTGCTTCTCCTCCTCCTCCATTTTCCTCTCTCTGCTTTCTCATTTCTTCTCTCTATCTCTATTTGACTTTACTCTCTTCTCCCCAGACATCTTTCGTCACCTGAATGAGATGTCTTGAATACATATTTAAAGCTTGACTCTCAAGAGAGGTCTTTCCCATCAGCTCAAGCAAAAATAATCCCAGCAAAATCCCCTGATTGGTCCAAATTGGATCACATGTCCAACTTTAGTAGGTCTTATGACCACAGCGAGAGGAGGTGCTTACTATGGGTCCGGTCTAGGTTCTGTCTCAGGATTAGCTCTAGTGAGGCCTTATTGCCTGGGTTATGGGACCTGGGTGCCTTCTCCATTGGGTCACTGTGAGGCAGAAGAAATGCTTGACTTCCCAGGCCTGAGTCGCATGTAGACTTCAAGCTAGTTGTGGTGTAAACTCCACCTAAGCCATATGGTGAGTGGAAAACTTAGTAGGTTTCCATTGCTATCCAAGATGAAGAGCATAAATGGACACTGGAAAGAAAGGTGTATTTGACATTTTGAGTGTGGCTTTACCATTCTGAAAGTCCTTTATCTACTCACACTGAATACACACACCAAACCTGTGAGAATTATAATCCCCCAACGTGATGTTCTAAAAGTGTGAAGACCAGCACTTTAAGCAGCATGGACCCAGCTAGAACCCCCTAGCCTGACCACATTGATGAACATCAGTGGAGTGATCATGTAGTTATACCCATTTGGCAGATGAAGACACTAGAGGATAGAGAATTGTTTAAACTGGCACATGGTGTGTAAATAACAAGAATTCAAGACCCCTGGCACAAACTCTGGGCCCTTTCTCACCCTTATAAGACCTGCTCAGACTCTCCTCTACCATCAGGAAAGAGAAGTGAGGTGGGCTTGAGAGAACCAGAGAAGGGGTATGATGAGCCATCCACTTAAAGCAGCAGCCAACACACTGCAGCACAGAAGGAGGGCTGCTTCACTGGTGCCACAAAAACCTGGAAAGCTTTGCCTGCCAGACGGCAGGAATCGGAAGCAGCCAATGGGGTGAGAGTTTGCACCCAGGCTAGCAGATGTCAGGAAGACTACAGCTATTCTGGGGTGCAAGAAGGGGTGCTCATTGCCCTGGCCTGCCTGTCCTCACTTCCCCAGAGGAGCAGGGAGACCCTTGTCCTCTATCCAGGGCCTTGTTGATATAGGATCTGAGACCTGAGACTTCAAAGCCCAACAGTCAGACAAAGAGAATTACCGTATTTTTCGGACCATCAAACACACACCCCCACCCCCCAAAAGTGAGAGGGGAAACGAGGTGCATCTTATGGTCCTTCAGACCAGAGCATTTGTTTATGATCCCATGCACCCATTTACTGTCCATTGGTGTTGGGATGCTGTGGATTGCTATGTGTTCAGGGGAAGTCCTGCCTCCTGGGGTCTCGATGTCAGTCAGGTCATATGCTCGACACACGCCTCCCCTCATTTGTTAATGAAAGTGATGATGGTTCTTAACACCACTGCTGAGATTACGCTGTTAAATATTACCATATTTTTCTTTATTTTAATTAATATTTTAGTATACTGGTCCTATTGAGTTGAGAATTTTGCTGTTGTTTTGTTTTTTTGTTTTTGTGGGGGTTATCACTGCCCTCTGTTGGTTGTGGAAGCTACCCAGCCTTGCTCCTGGAGAGCCACTGCTGGATTTGAAACGGCAAGCCAGTGGCCCGCAGTCCCGCACTCAACAACTACGCCACCGAGGCTCAGCCCTAGTTGAGAATATTTTTTCCTGTTTTCCTGCTCTAAAAATTGGGTGCATCTTATAGTCCAAAAAACATGGTGTACCCTAAGTGAAAAGAAAGATATTAACCACCACTTTGAATCATTGAAATTGCTGAGTCATTGACCTCATTGGAACTCTAAAGTCACCCAATCAACCTCAGAACTCGTTTGCTCCAAATGTCCCATTTTATAGATGAGGACATGGAGACCCAGGGAATGCATATAAACTGTCCCAAGATTCAACAGGGAACTTTAAAAAGCTCAATTTAGAATTCCTTTGGCACCTGGGCTGCCAAGCATTTGGAAGCTCTGATTCTCACTCTGAGCAGCAGCCTCTCTCACACCAGGAGCTGGTTGAACTAGACCCTCCTTTACTGGATCAGCTTTTGGTCTCGACGCCTCCATATGTTTTGTGGAGACTATGCTGCAGCTACAGGATTAGATTTCTGTTCTAACTCTGCATCCTGCCCTTACGTGCCCAACATGCGATGTTGCATGTTGTGTGACAATTTGGCAAAAGTGTCATCCCGATTATGGGATCGGTTTGCTTTCTTTCATAGAGTGGTTTCATGAGCAAACCAGTTGGCTTAGGTAAAGCAGATTGGTGCTGGTGGTGGTGGTGGTGGTGGACTGAGTCAACTCTGACTCATAGTTACCATATGTGTGCAGGGTAGAACTGCTCCAAGAGATTTTCAAAATGGTGACCTTTCAGAAGCAGATAACCAGGCCTGTCTTCTGAAACAGACCTGAGTGGGCTCAAATCACCAATAATTCAGCTTGGAGTTGAATATTCAAACATTTACACCATCTAGTCATCTAGAACAGATTACTCTCCAGAACATAATATAATGCAATTATCTTCCATAATGCACTGTGAGGTAATCAGTCCGTGGCAGTCATACTAGCGAATGATAGAACTTAAGTCGAATCACTTCTGAATTATAAAAAGACCTGTGGCGTACTGGTTGTGTGCGGGACTGCGGCCCACAGGCTTGGCAGTTCAAATCCAGTAGCAGCTCTCCAGGAGCAAAGCTGGGCCTCCTACTCCCACCAGGGGAGTAGTGATGCCCACAAAAAAATCATAATAAAAACAGAGAAATAAATACAAATGAGGGAAGACATATGACATGTGAGACTCTTCTACCAACCAAACAGTCAATCAATGAACACCCAGAGCTACAAACAAGGGAAGAACTGACATGGCTGAGATCTGAACTTTTTTCCTCTAGAACTGTGAGAGAAAACTTTTATATTTTACTTCTAAGACACCTACGTGTGGTATTTGTGTTGCAGAAGCACTGAGAAACTAAGACAACTGGGGACCACAGAATGGGGTATTCAGCCCCACTTTCTCTTCTTGATTCAGAGTCTGAGTCAAAGCTTCCATCCCCCAGATCTCCACCTTACCATGATCCTTCTCAATTCTCCAGGCCAAAGGCAGCTCCCAGCTAGAACTAATTTAGCCTCATAGACCCTTTTTGAGGATATAGAAAGACAGAAGAAAGGGAAATACATTTCTTTTCTCCTGGTCCTAACTGGTCCTAACTTCCTTCCATTCTCCCCACTTTCTCATCTTAGGTAGAGAATAGGAAATATTCCATGCAGTTCCATCATTTGTGGCTGAGTACCACCCATGCACCCACCCCACATACACACACCCACTGCTAGTGAGTCAATTCAGACTCAGAGTGACCATATGCTCTCTATGTGAGAGTTAGAATCCAGTTCTACGATTGATCGGGTGTGTGACCTGAGAAATTTATTTCACTGATCTATTTTCTCATCTAAAAACTGAACGTGTGCCTTACCAGTTGTCTCAGTCCATCCCAAGTCCTACCTCAACTAGGAGACCTTTCTTGATTATTCTGTCTCCATCAGTTTCCATTTTAGAATGTATTTACCTCTAATCCCCATCCAGTTTAGCATGCAATCGCATTCTGTGTGTAATTATTCTGAGTTACCGTTGGTCATTGTTGGTCATTGGCAAAGACAAATGCCAGAGCAGAATCCATGGCATGACACATAGAAGGTAGTGGAGAAACTAGCAATAGAGTGAGTGAACGGCTGATTGGGTGCTCTCTTGGGAGTGCAGTAAAGACACCAGAACCTTTAGCATCTGTTTCCTCCTTTTTCAAAAGGGAGGAACACCTCACTCAATCATGAGCCTCCCATCAGAGTGAGATAAGGTGATACATGTAAATCACTCAAATCAGTGCCTGACATAAAAGCAAGTATTTCATCAATATGAGCTATGTATTGATGTCCCCAAAAGTAGAGAGTCAGAAAATAACAGAGCTTCATCTCCAACCAAGGTCTTCTGGTTCTAATTCGGCAGGTCCTGGGCAAGGTTAACGTAAGGAAAAGAAAAAATGAGCAATGGTAGCCTAGGTAACATCAGTCAGTGTGTGGCAGATTTTCTGGGTTTCATCCAGGAGATAGAGCTCTTTTACCTATGTGTACACTGAGGGAGAATGGAAAGACATAGGTCACAGAGGTAAGAATGACCTCATTGCAGCACCAGGATATTTCAAAGCTTTTCTTACTGAGGATCCTCCTAAAATAGATACCACATCTTGAGATCCAAGGAAGGGCCTCTTATCTCTTCCTCCTTAGACACTATTGCTCTCATTTAAAAAAAAAATTGAATCCCAGGACAGGCACTGGGCTCCTCTCCCACCACCCTCTTCCCATAATTCTAAATATGCCTGGAAGAAGGAAAACTGCCCCGAAATAATGAATCATAGGAATGATTCAGAGTCGGTGGCTGCTAATGGGAGCAGCCGACTGTAGAGTCGAGGGCCAGGACTGCTAAGTGCATCTGCACAGCATCAAAAACACACATGACACAAGCTCAGAGGGGCCCAGTCTCAGCCGGAAATGCAAGTGAAGAAATCCACAGTGAGACAGACAGGAAGGAGGACTGCTTTTCAGAGTCGGTGGACTTACAGAGACCACACAGGGCACAAGCACATATAGAATGAGCACATTCAGCACTCAGTTAATACATGACTCTCTCAGGAGAGTCTCCCTGCTCCCCCCCAGCATCGTGTCACTGAGATGTCGTTGCTATTCGTTGTCATCAAGTGAATTCAAATTCAAGGTAATCTCGTGTCTCGCAACAAAATTTTGCCTGATGCGGTACCATCTTCTTGATCACTGGTACGTTTGCATCTATTCTCACTAATTAACAAGTCAAAATGAATAACAATCTCCTGCGTGTACCTGAGCCAGTCGGCAGCAACCCTAGGAACTGCATTCCTCAGAGGCAGCAAGTGGAATCTTAAAGTTGCAGTTACTGTTGGTAATTTAATATGATGACAATTTGGTTTCTATTCTCATCTCTTTCCTTGTTAGTCGGACCACCTACTTTCTTCACATGATGTTTGTGTTAGCTTTCTCTTGCTATCGTTGCTGTCAAGTGACACTGAGCCAGTTGCGACTCATAGGAAGCCTAGGGACAAAAGAATTAAACATCCCGGGTCCTTGTGCCAGCCACCCAATTGTCATTTGAGTCCAAGGTGTATTCATTATCCTTTGTCAGCATTCCTTCAAAGACATCACTGCTTAGTTGATCTCTCTTCCTGATTCATTATCCAGTTTTCACATGCCTAAGAAAGTGGTTGAAAATAACATGACTTGGGTCAAGCGCATCTTAGCCTTCAAAGCAGCATCATTGCTTTTGAACACTTTAAAGAGGACTGTTGCAAGAGATTTGCCTGTGAAAGACGCAGCCTGATTTCCTCATTGCTGCTTCCAGGGGTGTTTAGATCCAAGGAAAACGAAAACCTTGACAATGTCAATATTTTCTGTTTATCATGGTTTGTTATCATTGGTCCAGTTGCGAAGATTTTTGTTTTATTCATGTGGAGTTATAATCCATAGTGAAGGCTGTGATATTTGATTTTCATCAAATACTGCCTAAAAATTAACATAAACTTGAAACAATACACATTCATGGTCATCGAATTCTGTAGATCAGAAGTTCAAGTTCAATACAGCTAGATCAATTGCTACGTGTTATCCAGTCCCATTCTCTGTAATGGGCACTGATATGGATCTCTTTTACTCAGTTGGTCAAGTAGCTGTCCTCTAAATTCCTTGCATAAAGCATTGAGTGTTTTCAAAGTTGATATGTTTATTGAAGACATCCTAATTGGTATCCCATCAGTTCTTGGAGGCTCATTTTTTTACCAGTGCCTTCAGTACATTTTGGGTTCTTGGTCAATCTTCCTCACATCTGGTCTCCTGAAATGGCTGAATATTAAACAATTCCCATTTATTCACAGATTTTGCCCAGATCCAAGGAGAGGAGATGATAATCAGAATGTGTATCAAAGGGCAGAAATCCTGAAGACCCTTCTATTTGTTTCCTACTACTCTTATAACGAGTTACCACAAATTCAGCAGTGAAAAACATCACAAATGTGGTGTCTTACAGTTATGATGATCACAGGCCTAAATTTAGTCAGCAGGAAGTTTTAGGGAATTTCTTTCTTTGTCTTTTCTTTCTTCCAGAGATTGCCCACATTCCTTGGTTCGTGACCACTTCCTTCTACTTTACACCCAGCAAATATGAAATCCTCTACCTCTGCTTCCATATTTCTATCTCACTCCCAACTGAATCTCACTCACCTCTCTCTTCACCTTATTAGAATCCATGTGATTACATTGAGCCGACCTTCAATCCAACATACATTGTGTATCTCAAAATCCTGTACTTAACCATACCTGCAAATCGAGAAATATGAATATGGCCTTCATGGGTGGGGAGGAGCATTATTCCTCTACCATGTGGTTGTTGGTGCTACCAAGTCCATTGTGATGGAAATTGACCCTACATACAACAGAACGAAACTCCAACCTGTTCTGTGGCACCCTCACAATTGCCATTAATTAGGAGCCTGTTGTTGAAGTCACGGCATCAACCCATCTCTTAAAGGATCTTCGTCATTTTTTTTTCTTCCCTTCTATTTGACCACATATGATGTGCTTTTTCAGGGACTGGTCTCTTCTAATAGCATGTCTAAAACACATGAGACAAAGTCTTGCCATTCTTCCATCTAAGAAACATTTTGACTATTCTTCCAAAACACATGTTTGTTCATTTGGTAGTGTAAGACTACTTCCAATATTCTTTGCCAGCACCAAAAATCAAATGCATTGATCGTTTTCAGACTTCTTTATTCAATGTCCAACATATGCATGCCTATAAGGTGTTTATAAATACTATGGCTTGGGTCAGGGACACCTTAGTCCTCAAGGTAACATCATTGCTCTTCAAAGCTTTAAAAAGATCTTGTGCAGATGATTTATCCAATGCAATCTGTCATAAGGTCATTTGACTGCTAATTCCATGAGTATTGATTGTAGATCCAAGCACAAAACTCTTGACAATTTCAATCTTTTCTCGATTTATCATATTACATATTGGTCCAGTTGTGAGCATTTTTGTTTTCTTTACATTGAGTTGTAATGCATTTTGAATGATGCAATGCTTGATATTCATCAGAGAGTGCTTCAAATCCTCCACTTTCAGGAAGTGAAGTTGTGTCATCTGCATATCGCAGGTTATTAATAACCCTTCTTCTAATCCTAATGCTACATTTTTTCTTCATATAAGCCAGGTTCTCTGATTGTTTTCTCAGCATAGATTGAATAAGTATGCTGTCTCTTGAAATGATTGAATGCTGACTATTCCTTTTTGCCATCATGATTCCACATTCCTGCTATCTTTTTTTAATGCTTCCTGCATCGTTCAATATTTTGCACATAGAATCTTTAATATTACAACTTGAGGCTTGAATCTTTCTTCAGTTCTTTCGACTTGATATATGCTGAGGGTGTCCTTTCTTGTTTTCTAACTCCAAGCCTTTTCACATTTCATTATAATGTTTTACTTTGTCTTCTCAAACTGCCCTGTGAAATTTTCAGTTCAGTTCTTGACTTCATCATTTCTTCCATTTGCTTTAGTTACTCTGCAATCAAGAACAGACTTCAGAATTTCTTCTGACCACTATCATCTTTTCTTTCTTTCCAATTTCTCAATAATCTCTTGATTTCTTTTTGTATTACTTTTTTTTCAATGACTTTATTGGGGGCTCTTACAGCTCTTATAACATTCAATCATTTATATCAAGCATATTTGTTCACATGTTGCCATATTCAATTCCAAATATTTTCTACTTGAGCCCTTGGTATAAGCTCCTCTTTCCCCCTCCTTTTTTTTAATAAATCATTTTATTGGGGGCTCATACAACTCCCATCATGATCTATATATACATCAGTTGTATGCAGGCCATATTTTCATACTTGTTTGCCATCACCACTCTCAAAGCATCCTCCCTCTCCTTAGGCCCCCAGTGCCAGCTCCCCGTATTTCCCTTCCCTCCCCCCTCATCCTCCTTCATGAACCCTCAATAATTTACAAATTGTTATTACTTTTTCATATCATACACTTCCAATGTGCCCCTTCACTCACTTCCCTGTTGTCTGTACCCCAGAGAGGAAGTTATATGTAGATCCCTGAAATTAGTTTCCCCTTTCTATTCCACCATCCCTCCACCTTCCCAGTATCACCACTTCCACCACTAGTCCTGAGATATCATCTATCCTAAATTGCCCATATTTCCAATTGTATTACTTTTTTTTCCCTACATCACTGCCCTGATGGGAGTAGGAAGCCCAGCCTTGCTTCTGGAGAGCTGCTGCTAGATTTGAACCATCAATACTGTGGGCCACCATCCTGAACACAACCACTATGTCACTGGGGCTCGGCCCGATTGTATTACATTTTTAAAGTCATCCCCCTACTCTTCAAAGCTTTGGTCATTGATATTCAATGACATCTTGAGATGTTCTTGAAACTCAGTGATTGTCTTCTACCCATTTCTGCATCTCATATTCAATATTATATGGAAAAAAATTATAATTTAACTATGAACCTAAAGTTGGCACTTTGAACTCATGCATCTGCATGACCGAAAAAAAGACCTACTGCTCTGCGTCCATCAAGGCTACAGATAGGACTGTTTTATTCGGTCCCATGGGGTTGTTATGACTCAGAATTGAACACTAGCCATGAGTTGGGTCTTGTTGTTTGTATAATCTTGACTAGTGAAAATCACTTCCTAAAAATATAGTATATCCCATGATTATTTAAAAGGTAAATATTGAGTAATGCACAAAATGATTGAGTGATGCATGCAAATATTGAGTAATGTCAAATGATTATTACTTGGTAGCATATATTTTAATCTATTAGGCAAATCCTCCTTTGTTACTTTTAGGTATTTCCTGTCATCACCACAAATATCATTTTCTTTATTAAAAATCTCTGCATTCTTGCCCATATTCCCCCAGTTCACTCACCAGATTTTGCTAAATACTTCGCTGATGTACTTTAATTTAGAAAGCAGATCTGGGACTTTCCCAACTGGTGACACTAGCTTTTCAATTCTTCCTGACTTTTCACTCCATTAGAGTTCCATAATTTCCTCTAAGTACATTGTTTATATGGTAGCTTCTATTAATTCTCATGTATTCAGAGGTTTGCTGGCATTAGTGCAACTAATCTATCAAGTAAACCAGGAAATCATAATAATGAAAACGATTTTTCAATTCTTTCTGCATGCCACAATGCTCTGATTTCTGTGTATTGTCCCAGGAAGTCCTTGACACTCATGGATTGAACAGTCACCGTTTCAATTATGTGCAAGGGAACCCAGAGGACTATGATATATAAGAATTGATTATTTTGCTGTGCCTCAAAATTGAATCACACCCTCTGTGAGGTTAATGTGGAGGAGAAAAATCACTTTGATCAGAGAAGTAGCCAACCACCCAGCATGGGAAATTCGACGTGGATTTCTTACTTAGATCTACGTACTGTGCTACAAGTTTCATTCCTTTGTGTAAAATAATGACCTCTGGAGAGGCCAGTTACTCATACAAGTGGTGAAGACATCTAAGCACAAGGTGGTCCAGAGGGAGTTGTTGTTTAGTATTTCCCAAGCCTGGTCCTGTGGTAAGAGAGCTGACCCCCGAAAGAGAGGGGGAAGGGGAAGGGGGGAAAAGCTAGGAAGTGAACCCGAGGACAGAGGAGGCGAAAACAATAAATAAGAAGGAAGAAGAGGGCAGGGAATAACAGAAAAAATATGTACTTTTCACAAGAAGAAGATCTCTGTTCTTTTTAACAAGTTTTCATTGGTCAACAGGAACTACCGAATAGTGCTGAGTACTTTTTCTTAGTTTCTATTGAGATAAATAAGGTTTCTTCCCACCCACCCCCTTTTTTTTTTTAATTTCAGTCCTATGGCAAGGTGTTTGGCCACAGTCCTTGCTTGTCTTGTATTCCCCTTTGGGTTTGTACGTGCATTCCCTCCAGTGTCCAAACGTGCCACAGGCAGTCCTTGCTTCCAACCCTATTCCTGAGTCTCCCAGCTTTCTCTGATTTTCTGCACACACACACCCCTTCCTCCGGCCAAGTTCTACCTTCCCCTGTGGATTGGAAGCCCTTGACATCCCCATCCCATCTCCAATTCCAGATTCACTCCTCCTTTACTCCTGTTTCCAGCCTCTTGTGTGAGATCTTTTTGCGCCCACCCTCACCCCTGGCTGGGGAAGTCCGGCGGAGCCTCTGCCTCGGCTTTCACCCTTTGCCTGTCCCTGGGGTCCTGAGGGTCCTTGCTGATAATGCAGGCTGCCTCTTGCTCCTAGATCTCATCTTGGTGGGGGTCCATCGCCCGGTTTCTCCTGTTGCTCAGAGATGTGGAGGCAGTTGCTAAGAGACAGTGCAACGTCAGTACCTGGCCCTCGAGGAAAAAGGGGAGCGAGAAAGGGAGAGGGGAGGGGAGGGCGAGAGGAGGGATGGAAGGAAGAGAAGAGAGGGGGAGGAGGGGAAGACCTGGCAGAAGCCTCCTACCCAGGCAGCCTTGGAAAGAGCCGAGTTTCTGGGAGAAGGATTATGAGTCTGTGAACTTTCTTCTCAGCGTCCTCGCTCTAATCTCCTTTTGGGGATATCGGGACAGGAAGCCACTAGAGGATGCTGCCCCGGGATCCAGGAGACATGGAGGAGGAGAGGCCGGGGGAAGGGAAGAGCCAGGAAGGCAATCTGTTCTGGTGAAGCCACCAGCGAGCGGGGATTCCGGGGTGCGGAAGGAGACCCGTGCCTGCGGCAGATTGATGGCTGCTTCCTTGGACCAGAGTGAGTAAGCT
Source organism: Nesogale talazaci (assembly GCA_004026705.1). NCBI lineage: Eukaryota > Metazoa > Chordata > Mammalia > Afrosoricida > Tenrecidae > Nesogale > Nesogale talazaci. Next base: position 291,139 of record PVJH01000142.1, read on the forward strand.
CTGCGGGGGAGCTGTGGATGTGCGCGGGAGAGACCTCCGAGGAAGGAGTCTGGCCCAAGGGGAGCTGGGGTGGTGTCCCCGAGAGGCGGCTTGAGGCTGGAAGGAGAGGCTGCGCGGGGCGCCGCTGCCATCGAAGAGGAGAGGACCGGCGAGGACAGCAGGTGAGCGCAGTGATGCCCGAGGCCACGCAGGCTCCGGTGGACAGAATGCCCTGAGGTGCCCAGGTGCTCTGTTCCTTGGCCTGCAAGGAGGGACTGAGTGTTCTGCCAAGGGGCAGCGAGGAGAGGGGTGGGGTATGTGTGCAAAGGGATGCTGGGGTTGGGGTCTGCAGTGGGGGCCGAGATGGTGCAAGCAGACTAGCCAGGGGCTCTGTCCTGTGGGGTGTGCAGAGGGGGCAGCTGGAAAGCCAATTGAGAAGCTGGCAGCACGGGCAGAGCAAAACCTGGGGTGTGGGGGCCTTCCAGGAGAAGAGTGGAGAGAGAGAGAGGAGAGAGAGAGAGAGAGAGAGAGAGAGAGAGAGAGAGAGAGAGAGACCGGACGTATCTAAAAGGATGTGCAACACGGTCGGGGCTGTGGAAGCATGTTTTCTTATGGGCAGCACATGGGCGGGGTGTTTTGATATAATGGGGAGTGAGTGGGACTTTGGGGAGGAGAAAATACATCCAAGAATCCAGCCAGGTTCCAAGGGGGGAGATTTCATTTTGGTGGGTGACAACAATGGGACCCCAGAGTAGCCACACCTCAGGACCCTCAGCAGAGAACTTTGAAGCAAAAGACCCAAGGAGGGGGAGGGAAGTGTCTGGCAGGGAGAGAGCGTTTGGGAGGTGGGACTTGGTATCCAGGTGAGGGGCCAGAGGCTTTCTCTACTAGATGACTTTTCTTCTTCACAGGGGGAATTCTGCCCTTGCCTGCGAAACCCCCTCCAAGCAGAAGGGGGTGCTGGCTTGGAGAAGTGGCCAGAGCTCTCCTAGCTGACCTGCCCTCCTGGACACATGGCTCTTCTCAGCCTCAGCAGTCTCCAACGTGGACATCAATGGGAGTCCTCCCCACCCCAAGGAGGCAAACGCCTGCTCAGGCGCTCAAGCAGCCCCTGAGGCTAAGCGCTCCCACCAGCTGAGGTCCATGGAAGTTTCTTTCCCTCTGAGTTCTCTGCCCACAAGGCCCATGTCAGGGCCCCCTTGGACTCAACTCCCCCAAAACCACTGTGAGAAATGCCTTCTGAGATCTTGGCTGCTGGGGCTCTGAATGCAAACTTGGTCTTCTAATCAGTCCAAGATTGGAGGTCGGCTTTCTCTGGGAAAGTGCCAGGACTTCTCAAAGGGCACCTTTCATCTCTTTCTATGCCTGGCTCCCACATCTAGTGCAGAGCACCCAGAGAGAGGGCCCAGCAGGTATGGGCCAGGGGTGCACAGAAGCCCTGCAGGAAGCCTTCCAGGAGTTGCTGACAGCTGGCCCAGCCCCATCCTCTTGTCCTTCCTGCCTCAAGTTTTGATATCTTTCCAGACCCTGGGGGGCCTCGCCTGGGTTCCTTTGCTCCCTTAGGCTCCAAAAGGCTCACCTGGGGAGGCTTCTGGAGAGAGGAGGCTCCCAGGAAAGGCTTAAGCCTTGAGACCACGTGCTGTGAGGCCCCACCTTCCAGGGTTCTGGCGCCTGGTGTAGTTGCTTCCTGTGCCACTGACTTTTGAGTCCATGGACAAAGCCCCAGCCCAGGTGAGCTCCCATCCACACAGTTGTGGCCAGCTGCCTAAGATGGGGGACACAAGGGCCCAGCTGCCCCGGCCTGGACCACCCCACCCAGCCATGTTACTCCTCTCCCTCCTCCTGGTAGCTGGGGTGAGGCACGCGGACGCCGGCACCAGCTGTCCGGTCCTCTGCACGTGCCATCACCAGGTGGTGGACTGCAGCGGCCAGCGGCTCTTCTCTGTGCCCCCGGACCTGCCTATGGACACCCGAAACCTCAGCCTGGCCCACAACCGCATCACCGCCGTGCCGGCCGGCTACCTCACCTGCTACATGGAGCTCTGGGTGCTGGATTTGCGCAACAACTCCTTGGTGGAGCTGCCCCCCGGCCTCTTCCTGCACGCCAAGCGGCTGGCTCACCTGGATCTGAGCTACAACAACCTCAGCCACGTGCCAGCTGACATGTTCCGGGAGGCCCACGGGCTGGTGCACATCGATCTGAGCCACAACCCGTGGCTGCGCAGGGTGCACCCCCAGGCCTTCCAGGGCCTCGTGCAGCTCCGGGAGCTGGACCTCAGCTACGGAGGCCTGGCCTTTCTCAGCCTGGAGGCTCTCGAGGGCCTGCCGGGGCTGGTGACCCTGCAGATTGGTGGAAACCCCTGGGTGTGCGGCTGCACCATGGAGCCCCTGCTGAAGTGGCTACGGAATCGGATCCAGCGCTGCACAGCGGGTAAGGGAGGGGGACGGGACGGGGCTGCACGGGGGAGGGCTTGTCTGGGGGGGAAACAAAGACTCTCAAAGGAGGGGCAGACTTCGAGCTCTTAAGCACCTCCTGTGTCTCCTGATCTCTGCTGGCCTCTTTTGACTGACCCTTCCCATCATTCAACACATCAGCTAAAGCAGTGGTTCTCCACCTTCCTAGCACAGTTCCTCGCGTTGGAGTGGCCCCCAACCACAAAATTGTTTTTGTTGCCACTTCATAACTATCCTTCTGAATCGGGGGACCCCTGTCAAAGGGTTACTCGACCCCCAAGGGGATAGCGACCCACAGGTTGAGAACCGCTGAGCTAGGGGGTGTGAGCTCCCATCAGTTCCTAAGATAGACTCTTTCCCTCTGCTCGCTCACCTCACTGACACCAAGTCTATCCCAAATCCTAGTGACCCCATGGGGCCCCTCGGGGACTTCCCCTGACCCTGTGGGTTTCTGAGACAATAAATCTGCCTCAGCTTTCTCCGGAGGAGCAGCTGCTGCTTTCGAACTGGCGATCTTGTGGTTCACTGTCAAATTTGGAACCCACTGTGAAACCAGGGCTCCTGCAATTAACGGGCAGGCAGGCAGAGAGTAACAAATAGCTAGTAGTAGACAGTGCATAAATGAGTTCTACCCTGGTAGCACAATGTTTTATTTTTCTCTTTCAGTCATTATTTTGGGGGGCTCTTACAGCACTCATAACAATCCATACATCCATTGTATCAAGCACATTTGTCCCTATGTTGCCATTGTCATTTCCAAACCCTTTTCTTTCTACTTAAGCCCTTGGTATCAGCTCCTCTTTTTTTTTTCCTTCCTCCCCTATTCTCCCACCTTCGTGAACCCTTGATCACTTATAACTTATTTTTATTTTCGTATCTTACACCATCCACTGTCTTCCTTCACCCACAAGCACAATGGTTAAGCCTTGGCCCTGGAGAAAGACCTGGTGGTTTGCCCCATAAAGGTTGTTGCTGTGTGCTGTCATGAAATGCGGGCTCACAGTGACTCTTTAGGACACAGTAGGACTGCCCTATTGGGCTGCCTCCACCTATTATTCCCAGAATCCCTGAGTGGTGCAAGGCAAAAGACTGAAAGTTCATAACCATCTACAGGCTCTTCAGAAAAAAGACTTGGTGAGTTACTTTCCAAAAGAAACCAGCCCTCTTAAATTTGATAGAGCAAGGTTCTTCTCCAGCTAGAAAGGACAGGGATGAAGTAGCCTCAAGAAGAACCCAAACTTTAGAACTAGAAGCCTTTCCTAATGGTACTCAGTGAACCAGGCAGGGACCAGGACAAAACTCAAGTCTACTTGACATTTCTTTAAAAAGCAATTTTTGTGTTGTGAATTAAGTGAGGGGGTTACATTTCAGATAACTGTTTTTCTATGCAGCAGTTTAAACTGATTATTAAGCCCTGTAATCACTCACCCAACCCCTTCCTTTGACTTCTCTTCTCCCTCTTGTGAATTCCTACCTTCCTCTCCACCCAGGTTAGGCCTTGTCAACCCTCTAGATTATTGCTTCAATACTCCCTCCCTTGTTCTCTGCTCCCCACCTCATCTCACTGCCATTGATCAATTCTTAGAGTAGGGCACTGTGGATTTCCAAGAGTGTAACTCTTTGCAGGAGTAGAGAGTCTCATCGTTCCCTCAATCTCACCTCCTGGTAACCTTGAAGTACTGTTCCCTTTGGTATGAAAGCCTTTCTTCTGTTTTGTACTACCAGATTTCTTCTTCAGCTTACCGAGTGCCATGAAAGTGCTCTAAGAAATGATAGTGCTAATTCGCTTGATTTTAGTGTTCTCTGTTGTGCTAAGATCTATTGTAAGCATATCTTCATTGCCTCACAAGAACCCTCAGGAGACCCCCACCTTGCAGGGAAGAATACTGAGACACATACAGGGTCCCTAACTTACCTGAAGTCACATAGTTGCTAAGTAAAGGCAGAAGTCAAACCTGATGGTCTGTCTGACTCTCCTCTGCATGTACCTGAAGTGTCAGGTTCTGGACCAACAGGAAGAATCAGGGTCTGAGTACTAAGCAGATCAGAGAGGCTCAGCAGATCCTTGTGAGGAGCTCAGAGGAGGAGTTACGATGTGGCAGTCTAGCCTGCCATTCCAAACTGGAGGGTGCCTTGGAGTCTGAAGAAACTGAACCCACACAAGCATGATAGAGGCTGACCTCACCCAGCAGTGTGATCTGTGACCAGGTGACAAGCAGTGTTCAGTTGTGACCCCACTATCACTAGCACTGAATCTGGACATGGCCCCTGCAGTAGAACCACAGGAGAGCGGGGAGCTCTGGTCCCAGGGGCTTGCCTGCTGCCTGGGCTCAGTGTGTGCTCAGAAGAATGGATGTTGAATGAGGTGGGAGGAAGAGGCGAACTGAGTGGGAAGCCCAGGACCAAAATAGCTCAGGGGGACCGTGGGTCACGATTCCAGTGTTTCTACAGAACTGTGGGAGGCCCTTCTCTGGAATCAAAATAGCTGGGGGCTGTGATGGGACAAAGGTGGGGATTCAAAGGAGGGATGCTGTCAGAGTGGTCTCCCTGCCTGCTCCACCTCCATGCCTTCCTTCCACTAAGGAGAGAAAGGACAGCCCTGGGCACCTTGCTTCTCAAACAGATGGGAAGCATCTCTTCTTCTGTGATCTCTGAGGGCCCCACCACACTTCTGAAGAATCACACACCCCCAGGAGCGAGCGAGGGCCTAAGATTTCATCATGCGCAGAGGCGAAAGAAGCAGCCACAGCTCGGAATCGAGAGTCCCAGTTTCTCTTTGAGCCCACTTGACACAAACTCACATCCACCAGGGTATTTCCTCTCAGGGACCAAGAACTGACCAGTGGAGGTAGGACTGGGTGGTACTCTTTCCCACATGTCTTTCTTGTCATGCAATTCCCATAATTACTCATAGATTTTAGACACATTCTAAGAGAGAGGGTTCTAAGTGCACTGTCAGAACATATTCCCCATCAAAAATGGCCCCTTGATTCACCAGAAAGCAATATCAGGTGCAGGTCCCCATCCTTCACCCCTTGGGAATCCTGCCATGACACTCTGGTCTTCTCTGCATGTCACCATGTCCTCCAGCCACCGTTCTCTCACCACTACCCCCCAACACACACACACACACACACACAATTGAACAATAGATTTAGAAGTTGAGGACCTTCTAGTCTTCAAAGGAGAGCCATTGAAGGGTTAGAAGCCATCTCAGCCTAGGTTGGGCTTGAAGTACAGTGTGTTCAGCTGGCAGGGGCCATTTGGCCTAAGGCTTGGGCCAAGCAGCATCTGAACCTGACTTCCCCTTTCTAAAGGTAATGATGCTCATTCAAATCTCAAACCAATCTTTTTATTCTCTGCCTCAAAAGCCACAGACTGAATGAAGAGTCTTTGTTTGGTACCTGATTTAGAAATGTTTTTTACAATGATCTTCTGAGACAATTTGGGTTGGATTATCTCTCCCCCCCAGCCCCACCCTTTTCATGGAAGAAGAGCATGAAAGGTCTCGATCTGCCCAAGGTCAAAGATGGAGGCATCTTTCCCCAGAGAATGAGGGTGTAACCAGCATCTCAAAAGCTTCCCCTTCACTGGCCTTGCTCTGGGGATGGCAGTGGAGGACTATGATGCTCACAAGGAAGGCAATGACTGCACAAGTAGCCTCCATAAGCCCAGGGTCTGGCATTCTATGGCAGAATTTCCATCTGCATGTCACCCTGACTTACAAGGGAAAGCAAAATGAGAACACTGGCATCCATTAAAGTGATGGTGAGATGAGACTATCATGTTGGAGAGAAAGGTACTCCGATGGAAGGAAAACCATCCTCCCTTCTTCCTAGAGAAGTTTCTGTGAAGAACATGACTACACACATGCACACTGACATGCCAAGAAAGTCCAAAGTGAGATAATAAGGAAACCATGCACATGCATAGTAGCTATCAGCATCCCTGGGTTGTGCAAACAGTTGAAATGCTCAGCAATGAACCAAAAGACTGCAGGTTTGAGTCCACCCAGAGGTGCATCAAAAGAAAGGACTGGTGATCTTCTTCTGAAAACCAGCTGCTGAAAACACCATGGGGCACAGTTCTGCTCTGCTGAACATTGCCATTGTTGTTAAGGGCCATTGGGTTGAGTCCAACATCTAAGGCCTTTAAAAAACCCTACAAGATCCTGCACCATCCTCACACTCGTGTTTGAGTCCTTTGTTTCAGTGTCTTAGTCCAGGGAGACTAGAGAAACAAATTCATAAGCACTCATTTGTATATAAGGGAAAGGTTTATATACAAGAGGAATGGAACATTAAGAAAGGATACCAACCCACTCCAGCACAAGGTCATAAGTGCAATATTAGCCCATTTGTCCAATACCAGTCTATAAAGTCTTCCAACTCACAAAGCATGTGCAATAACACCAGGACAATCACAGGCCAGTGGGGACAGAGTCCTGTGTGTGCAACAGTAGAAGCATCCTGGCTTTGGCAGGGGTTCCCTCATGGCTCCTCATTCCCAGGACTCAGGTCCATCAGCAGTACCCATTTGGTGATAGAAGCATCTCAGTGCTGGCAGGGGTCTCTCTGTGGCTTTTCCGGCTTCAGAGGTCTGGTTCCATCAGGGTAAGGCGATGTGGCTTCTCCTCCAGCTCCTCCAGTTCCTCAGATGTTGCCATCTTGTCTTCTCAGTCGAGCATCTCCCAACAACTGGGAAGACGGTCTCTCATCTCCATGAGGGAAATACTGTGAGACTTCCCAGAATTCTCAAAGAAAGCCATGTCCACACACAGGTATCATTGGCTATCTCCAGATTGACAGGCTAAAATCCACCCCACGATTCCAAATCATGAAATTCACATGAATACATGACTGCTACATTCAGCTCAAACCATGTCATAGAGGTTCTTCCTCTTTTTCAGAGACACACTCCAGACCTTTATAGACATTCACCCTGACATACACAGTCACCATAAGCAGAGTCGACTTGACAATTGGTTTGGTTTTTCTCATAGTATTTATTGTGCACCAGGGACATACACTTCATACACATTATCCTTTTAGCTATACACTATTACTAGTCCCATTCTACAGAACAAGAAACCAGAGAGGGGTTAAATAACTTTCCCATAACCACACAACTAGTGAGAGATGAAAAAGACATTTGAACCCTGACCAATAGTTCGAGAATCCATAGCCGCATGTTTAGCAGATTTATCGAATATAATTCACACGTCATATAATTCAACAGTTTGATCCTATTAAGAAGATATGTATAATCATTAATTCAATCAATTTTAGATCATTTTCTTCTTCCTTTTACTCATTGTTATTAGCTCTCCATTTCCCTCAACCTCCCCTGTCATCCTCTGAAAAATCCAGTACTGTCTCTATAGATGTACCTAGGTTGTATTTCATAAGCAGGAAAATCCAACGACAATAGCAAAGCAAAACACAGAAAAACCTAAATGAAAAGGAAAGCAGAAAAATGTAAAGCTAGAACAAATTTTAAATGACTCAGAAGGGAGAGAATTGTCACCTAACTACATTTACTAACTAATAGATGTTCTAATGCACTCCGCATGATAACGAGGCTATTCAGTTAACTCTATAGTTCATGTACATGAATAACCTAGCTGAAAAAGAAAGACCCAATGCACTGAAGTTGTACAGAGTCATTCATCGTAATCTTTTTGGACAAAGATTCAAAGGAGCACTTAGTGTGGATAAGACCTAGTTCTGATGCCAAAGATACTCTGGAAGGAGCTAATAATACTCCAGGGAGAAGAGATAGACAATAAACCCAGAATGAACTGCCAGAAAGTGATGAAAATTATGGAGAAATAACAAAGCAAGTAGATTAAATGGGGAGAGCCTAGAGCTTGGTGAAGATGGGACTGGGCTGCTGGTAGTTTTGAAAGATGGACCTTGAGGATCATAGTCCATTCATTACCTCTCTGCCTCCTCAGACCCAGCACTAGTGTAGCTGCAGTACTTTCTACAGGTTTTGAAATTCTACAAATTGTGGTTTTCTTATCGGTAAAAATAGGTGCCTTGTGGGTTATTTGGGGCGGGGGGGAACAATACAGAAGATAAATATTGTTTGGGCACAAGGAAGTTTCTGGCACTTCCTGTAGGAATGCCGGGAGCACTCCACCCCACTTGCCTGGGCCTCACTCTCCCTGGGTTGTGTGTTGTAGATTCTCAGCTGGCTGAGTGTCGGGGTCCCCCAGAAGTTGAGGGCGCACCACTCTTCTCCCTCACCGATGAGAGCTTCAAGGCCTGCCACCTGACACTGACCTTGGATGATTACCTGTTCATCGCCTTCGTGGGCTTCGTGGTCTCCATTGCATCTGTGGCCACCAACTTTCTTCTGGGCATCACAGCCAACTGCTGCCATCGCTGGAGCAAAGCCAGCGAAGAGGAAGAAATTTGACAGAGGAGCCTCGCACCCCTCCATGCTGCCGATCACTGCTGCACTGACCGCTCTGCACCCTTGCTCATTACCCACTCTGGTTCGATGCATGCCTTGACCACCGTTGTCATGGGAACAAGGTCGGGGAAACTCACTTTTCCTGGACATGGACTTTGGGCCAGGCACTTGAGTGCTGGGAACTGGTAACATGAGATAAGTCTAACCCAGCCCCTGCCCTCAAGGTGCTTATTTTTAGCAAAGGAGCAAGATTTGAGCACAACAGGGTGGCAGGATGGTATTCTGACCACATAGTTATGAAAATTCAGAAGAGGGCATTACTGATGTACCTAACAGAGTCTAAGAGAGTTATTAAAAAGTGGAGATGATTTAGGAGCTAGTAGGAGATTGTGAAGTAGACAATTGTCAAGAAAGATGAACATGAGCAAAGGACAGCGGCCATAAGGTGCCTTAGTGAGTTGCACACTATCAACCATCCTTTGCAATGTAAGTACAGAGAGCAGGAGCGGTCCAGAACCCAACCTTTCCCTCTGACACTCAATCTATCAGCTCTGGGCATTGCCAACCACTGCTTCTAGAGAGGGAGAAAGCTTTCCCGCCAGCCTGCTCACCTTCCTCCTATCAGAAACTATTAGGTGAGACCACCTCCTAGTGACTGCTCCCCAAAGTTGCATTGCCAACTGCAGTGTGCTGGTGAGATCTCAGGCAGGAAGCTAGGGATGGACACCCTTTACAGCCCTTTCTCCTGCCCTGGCCTGCTGTCTCTCACTCAACCCTGTGTTTCAGAAGAGGAAGACAGGGAGAGGGGCCCAGGGAGAGTGGAGAGTGCCTTGTTCACTCTTCATGAGACTGGTTCTCCCCACGGTGCTCACCAAAAGATCTCACCAGGAAAGTGCACTATGGGCTACAGATCTACAGAATGACATGAAAAGGAGCTAGCCACCACAATGATAACCATAGGAAGGCTTGTCTTCTTTCTATCGACAGTCATTTTAGCATAAGGGTGGTGGTGAGGGGAGTGGTTCTGACTCATCATGACTCAATGTTATACAGAACTATCCATTGGGTTTTCTTGGCTGTAAGGCTTATGGTAAGCAGATTCCTAGTTCCTTTCTTCCACAGTTCCACTGAATGGGTTCAAACCACCAACCTTGAGGTCAGTAGTCTAGCACAAACCATCTGTGCCACCTAGATGAGAGAGTTATTAATTACTGAGCACGAACCAGTGCCAGGCACTGTGATTCGCTCTCTCTGCAGATAGTTCCCTGTAACACAAACAATAATCTTGTGAGATGAGCTTGACAGATGAGAAAATTGAGGCTCGGATTCCAGTCACTCACTACTTAAGGAGCAAAATGAAGGTTCTCAAGTTTTCACAAACTCAGGTGGGGTGGTAGAGCATCACATGTTCCTCTCAAATGATCATTGTAAACTTGGATTCTAATAGTGTTGATGAAGCTCCTCTAAAGCTCAGGCACCGTGTCATACACTTTTGCATAGTGATGTATGTAATTCACCTCTCTCAGCACCATTGACCTCATTCTACAGACAAATCAACTGTAGTTCAGAAAGCTGAGTCACTGACCCCAGAGTATCTTGCTAAGGGCATTAGGAAGGCCATAAGTAGCCCCATCTATGGATATGGGTCATTCAAAAATTAAGTAACTTGGGGTGTAGAACAAGGTTGTCATAGTCCATCTCCATCACCTACCTTATATTCCTGACTTGACTTGGTCAGCCCAGGTCAGCTCATGAAATGCTATAGCCACCTCTTCTTTCACCTCTCACAATCCTGTGTGGGAAGCCAACAAAACCTCCTTGATCCTGTTATGCAGATGGGAAAACAGAGTCTGGAGAGGTATGTCTTGCTTAAGCAGAAGGGTTGGGGCTTCTGACTCCCGACACGGTTCCCCTTCGAGCGTTTTGTCCAGTGCTTTGAGAAGAGACTGTGTTGCGGCTTGGGAAGGAGAGCCTGAGATCAACAGTCCTGAGAATGTTAGCAGACAGACTAAAGAAAGGGCAATGTGCCTGAGGGGTGTGCAAGTTCAGATCTGCTCATTGTAGGGCCCCTCACGCCCTTGATGCACAGAGGCAGCATTGGCGCTGGTGGTCATGGTGACAGTCATATGGAAAATGGGGTGGTAGCAGCCATGTGAAAAATAGGAGAGGAAGTTATGTGAACCACTCCTCCATAACATCTGAGGTGCTGTGTTGTAAGCATCCTTAAGGGTAAAGAGAAAGAGTAATGAAGGGTAAAGTGATACCAGGCTCTGCTGATCAGGTGAAGAGAGTAATGAGACCCTAAAGGAGGAGTAGATAAAAAAAAATATGCTAGCCTATCTTTGATAAGACTTCAAAGTGTAACCACGGTCTGATGTGTTGGCAGCACTGACCGGAATGTATCAGAACAGGAGCTCTCTGCCATGTCTCCATCCCCAGTAGGCTTCCATCACCCCATGCTCCCAGAAAGGCCTAAAAAGTATGGTGGGAGATGACATATTACTCTCCAGAAAGTCTTTCTTCCCCACGCTTCACTGGGCGTTCCTGAGTGGTGCACCTGGTCAACAGGCTCTGCTACTAACCACAGAGTTGGAGGTATGGGTCTACCCAGATGCTCCTCAAAGGAAAGAGCCCGAGACCTGCTTTCAAACTCGATGGAGCACAGCTCTACGCTAACATGCATGGAGTTGCCCTGAATCAGAATGGACTCACTAGCAACTGAGGAATGCTTCCCTGGACTAGTCAACCAAAGAGCTTGCTAGGCTTGGGAGATTTGAACCTTGTGTCCCTTGAATATCTTCTTACAGCATTGGAGCTAGAGTTCTGCTCCTGTGATAGCTGAGACAGAAGGGCAACTTGTCTCTCCTTCTGTGTCCAAGGAGGGGAGGACTAGGGCTGCTATCTCCCAATCCAGCTGATTGGCTCAAGTCTTGAGGGAGAAGATCGTCGAAATAATAGTCCTCATACAAATAACTAGAACTCCCATAGAGGAACACAATGTGCGTTCATGCTGATCTCCTAGGAACTCTTGTATATTAATATATAGGTAACCTATCTCAAGTTAGATCCCTTTTTGCATAGCACTAGCACCTAACTAAATGACAACTCTCCCTTAAGGTCAGCGTTCTCTTTTTTGGTAAGATAATTTGGTCTCCATTCATGGCAAACCTTTCTGAGAAAGAGAGATGGTTTTAAAGAACAGAGTTTCTCTCACGTCTCAAAGGTCCCCAGTTCACTGAAGTATAATGAGAGAAGTGATTTGGTGTATTCGACCTCCCAACTGACAAGAAATCAATTCCCTGCTCACTCTCGTCATGCTCACAACCACTGCCGCCTTGTTCTGGCTGTCAGAAGCACAAATAAGCACACTTCTACAGGTGATCTTGAACCTAGTGAGAATTGTTCCTGCTGATGTTCCCTGGTGACTGAGAATCCACAGTGGTACTCCCACAGGCTTCCTTATTTCACACTGGTTAACATGGATTTGTTGGGATATTTCCTAGTCCTTGTGTCTGTTTCTACTGTAAGGTTCTTTATGTGTTGGATATCCACAGATGTCAAGCAGATCTCTGTGGAATTTGCATTTGGTTCATTGACACAATCTATTCAGTCTTCTGTCTTTCGCATCTTTTGATATGCCAAGATGGAAACCAGTCAGGCTTAGAATTGGGCTGGCTGCTCAGAAAAAAATTGAAAAGAGAAAAAAATATCAAGCAGCCCACTGGGAGTCAGACTTTTTCCTGTGACCCTCTGTTCTCTATCCCACAAAGACTTGTCCTACTCATAGGCGCCTCCCTCATGCTTAATCCAAGAAGATCCGAGTGTAGTCAACCCACTAGACTACCACAGTCAAGATCTAAGTCAAGGAAACTGTCCTCTGAAAAAATCTCAGATGCACACCCCTCTAGACCAACTGCCTCTGGTCACCCTCAGACAAACCTTCATCTCTACTTCTCCCTGGAAATATTGCAGTTTCCCAGTTCCTTTCAAGGACCTTGATGTATACAATTTGCAATGGCCAAGGCAAAGATTTCTCTTCAACCATCAAGCAAGACCTGCCATTCCCACTCCCACGTGGCTGACACAGCTCTGACATCCTTTCCAGCTCTAGAAGAATTTAAGGGAACTCCATCGTCCATGATTTACAAGGACATCTTCTCAAAGCTAAAGGAACCTGTCTGCTTTCACCACCCTAAAAAAAGGCAAGAAGGAAATGAGGGAGGCGGGTCGCAAGGTCCTTCATAAATCACCATTGTGTTTGCTGGCATGGGTAGAGACTGGAGCAACAGCAGCTCTCAGTTTTTCTAACTTTCTGCCCTGTGGAGTGCTGATGTCTGGGGGAGGGATGGGGTGGGAAAGGGGAAGATGCCAACCTTTGTATGGAGATGATTTTATAACCATGCACTTTTGTAACTGTGAAGAATTTTTCATAAATGCACATTAATAATAAAGAGTGTATAGTTTAACAAATTTTCTGAAGAGTTGTGAAGAGGAGGGAGAGGGAGGGGAGCAAGGAAAGAAAGAGTTTGAGGGGTGGGGAGGAACGAGGCAGAACCAAGAGAATGTGTGCCAAAATATACACACAAAAGGTCTATGGGGAGGGAGTCGATGGAAATAATTAGGAGACGTGCCAGCCTTGGAGGGGCATGTGTGGGAGGGGAAGGAACATCACAGAAGCCTATTTCTACCAGGCAAAAAGGAAAATGCCTGGGTCTGTATGCACACATCCCTATGTGTAGGCATATTTTGATGCCTGAAAGTACACAAAGAAGAGAGCATATGTCTTATGCGTGTTGGAGTTTACAGTTTGGGTCATCCCTGAAACATGCCAAGGCAAGTGGGTGTGCCCGCCTAGTTAGCATCACTGGGGAGTATGTGCCAGGGAGCTAGCCTCTGCCAGTCGTGTGGGAAAAGGGATACTAGATTCAGCAAGGAGGGATCCAAGCATCTAAATGCTTAGAGTGAGAGTTGAAAAAGCCCATCCATTGTACAGGTTCAGGCTCAGCTCTACGAGGTTCATGTCGAAGAAAGGGAATGCCTGAACCCATCGGATCGTGGACATGCCATCTGCAAAACATGGGGGATTGAAGGGCTCAGAAGTATCTCATGGGAATGCTGGACTTGGGCGGAGAGATCCCCACTGTAAGTATGAGAGCAACCATCTGAATCTCCCTACTTTAGGAGGTAATGACTGATGGAGACATTGATCCAAAAAGGAAGTGACTCGAAGCTTCCAATAGCAGCTGCCACCTCCTCTGTGGCCCCCAACCCCACGGCCACAGGGTTCAGAAAAAGGTGGCACTCCCAGAATAAAGCCACTAAAGTGGTCACAGGGCCCTCCGCTAGGAATACCATAGCCCACAGAGCAGACTGGAGGGAGGCAAACATTTTCCCTTAAACTTTAATAGCAACATGACCGACCAAGTGAAAAATCAAAACGAAGTATCCAGAAAGAAGATGCAGGAGTCACCCAGAAGACTAAACTGTGTACTGTCTTCAGTGTCAAGTCACTAGAGATCCTGAGAGGGAGGAAGAGTAAGGGGAGGAATGAGCTCCTACTATGTGCTGGACATTGTGCTAAGTGCTTAACATGGATCAAGTCACCTAAGGCTCACAATATTACAAGGTAAGTACTATACTTACTCCCATTTTTTCAAATGCAGGAAGTGAGGCACAGACCGGTCAAGTACATGCCGAAGGTTGCGCAGCTAATAAGCATTTGGTTCACTCAACATGGGCAACAGATGTCATTCTTCTCATGGCCATGAAGTCACTCCTGACTCATGGCGGCTCTAGGGACAGGGTAAAGCGGCCCCTGGGGGTTTCTTGGACCGTCACTGTGGGAGTTGAAAGCCTCATCTTTCCCCAGGACGGACATTGTCGGGAGATAGAAAACGCCCCTATGGCAGGGATAAGAGGAAAAGTATATTGTCAAGCTCTTCCCAGCTTTGCCTTTAGTTTGTGGAATCACTGAGAAATACACAGCACAGAGATCTTCCCTTCATTCCAACCCACAGCAACCATAGGTACAGCAGCGAGAAATATCACACCTCCTGCACCACCCTCACAATCATGCCTGCATCTGAGCCCATTGTTGCAACTGCCATGTCAGTCCTTCCATTGATGGCCTTCCTCTCATTCAGTGGCCTTGACCTTTACCAAGCATGATGCCCCTTCCCTAGGGACAAGTCCTTTCTAATGACATATACAAAGGACACAAGAGAAAGTTCTAGGAAGTGCTTGATAATTGGGCTGATTTTTTTACAAGCTTGAAGAGTTCATACTTAAAATTATAGCAGAATCCAAAAGAGACCCTTGGGTATCCCCATGAAATTTATGGCAAAAGCAATAAAGCTATTGTTATAGAAAGTGTGACCAGCCAAGAGTTAGCTATCCATACAAACCCCCAATCCCAGTGGCATCAAGTCAGTTCTGATGCATACCAGCCTCACAGAACAGAATAAAAGCTGTTCTGCATGGTGTCAAAGGCAGTCATCTTTTCGGAAACTGACGGCCTCATCTTTCTTCAGTGGAGAGTCTAGAGGATGGATTCCAACTGCTAGTCAGTTCACAGTCCCACACTTAACCCACTGTGCCACGAGGGCTCCTTTATCATCTCCAGAAGCTGTCTCATCATTCACTCATTCAAGATGTTCATCTCACCCAGGCAGTGATGATGCATACAAGTTTCCTCTAGTTCCTGAAGGCTTCCTCCCCCACCAGCCATCATGGTCCCAACTCTACCTTACAAATCCAGATGGACTGGAGAAGGTAAACTGATGGAGAGGGGACCTGGAGATATGGGGAAACCAGGATGGGTGAGCCCCTTTGGGTCAGTGGTAAGATTGGAGCTGCTGGAAGGGTGGAGAGAAGGTGGGGTAGAGAGACGGAACCAATGGCAAGGATGTACACATAAGCTCCTATTTGAAGGACGGGCATCAGGGGAGTGGGTTGGGGGAGAGGTCAGGTGGTGTAAGATATGAGAGAACAATAATAATTTATAAAGTATTGAGGGTTGGTGGGAAGGAGAGAGGAAGGGAAGAGGGGAAGGGATGGAAAAGCCGATAGTAGGGCCTCAAGGGAAAAGGTGGATGATTGGAGAACGATAATAGCAGCGGACATGTGAAGGTGCCTGGCACAGTAGGTTTATTTATGTTGTGAAAAACGATGTATAAGCCCCCAATAAAAATGATTCAATTTTTTAAAAAAAAAGATGTTCATCTCACGCCTCCACATGGTAGGCATTATCTTAACACTGGGGGTGTGGCAGAATGAGGGTGGGAATATATACACACACAAAATAGTCTTGGCTCCAAGGAGCTTACTCTCTATGTTTGGAGAGAGGAGACCAGACAACAAAGGAGAAACACATGTAACTTCAAAGAGTGGCGAGTGCTGAAACAGAAGGGCATGGGGTTGAAGAAGTGCCTTTGGCCTTGGTCAGACATCGCTTTTAAGGTCCAGATGATGGGACCCACTCAAAAAAATTTAGGCAAGGGAATAATCTGATGTACTTCTTTTTGTCCAAGACAAATTCTAGGGAGTAGATGGGAAATGTTCAATAGATGGTAAAGTATGCAAACTAGGCCAGCAGGTAGGGCACTTCTGCCTGGATCCAGGTGATGGTATTCTGAAAGGGTAGCAGCAGAGGTGATGGAGAAGGGGGCAGATTGTAGGTCGATTTTGGAGGCAAAGCCTATGGATCATGCTGATGCCCTAGATGTACGAAGAAAAGGCAAAAAAATGAGTCAAGGATCTCTCTCTCTCTCTCTCGCATACACACAAACACACACACACACACACATTTCAGCTCCAGCTATGTTCCACCAGACACAAGCAGCAGAAACACTATATTAATTCTATGAAAAACTACCAAGGGACTGTCCATAATCAGTAAATCAGAAAAGCCCAAGGAGTAAGTTAGAAGAGGCAGGAAGGAAGCAGATATGCAAACAGATTTATAATCTCAGGAAACAGCCCAAAGCTCAAGGCCCAGGACCTGGGTAGAACACTTGGAGCCCAAACAGTTGGTTTTCGGACGCAGGATCCATCTGAGCACCCCTGCAGAGCCTTACACAGAGTGGGAGGGCTAAGGAAATGGAGCTCCAACCCAAGTCAGCAGCAGTGTTTTCAAAGAAATGGTAGTTTGTATCCACGGTGATGTGCTAGAGGCAGAATATCGATCTACAGTGATTTCCTAGAAGGGAGGTATAAGACTCCCTTGACTATAGATCGAGAAACAAATCCAGGAAAGAAATTATAATCAAGAGGGGCCCAAATGTGTCTAAAATGGGAGTACTGCATAAAATCATAGAAAGAAAAATGGGAACAGACAGCTTGTGCTCATTTTAGTAAAGAGATGAGAGGTGATTGTGACGAGCTGGCGCTCTTGCAGTGATGCTGATACACTGAACATCCGAAATCAGGCCAGAGTACAGGCATTTACTTACTACCACACACTGCACCAACGGCTTTGGAGGAAATAGCTTGGGGAATTCTCAGCACAACCCTGGGAGAAGGCTGCTATTAATCACAGACTTGGGACCCATACTGTCAAGGTTCAAATCCCCACACGGCCACCCACTTACCCACTACGTGGCTTTAGGCAGTGTTATAAACTGAATTCTCTCCTTCCCCCACTCCCTCCAACCCTGCATCCCCCCCCCCCACCCACACACACACACAATGCATTGTAGCCTCTATTATGGCGGCTATAATCCCATTTAGAAATAAATTGGCTTTTTGATGTTAATGACGCCAAAATAATGTAGGGTACATCTTGAGTTCATCTCTTTTGAGATGAGAAGGGATGAAAGAAGCCAGCGGAGCAAAGACGGGGGAAGCGAGCTGTCAAACCAGATAAAAATGATCCAGGAGCAGAACCTCAGAGAAGACAAGAACCATCTTCCGAGCCAACATGGAAAGAAACTCTTCCCCTTGAGCTGGGGCCCTACCTCCACAGACTTCCAGCCTCCCCAACAGTGAGAAAAGAGAACTCTGTTTGTTAAAGGCACCTACTGGTGATGATTCTGTTGTCCCAACCCCCAGAGAACTAAGACAGGCAGAGAGCTCACATCTTCCTGTCTTTAATTACCTTTCCCTTTGGGTAGCTGCTACAAAAGCAATCTGTGGAGAATTAGGTTAGATTATTTGTGTGAACAGATTACAACAGTGCCTGCCATGAAGGATGCTGTCACCGTTGTTGCCATCAAGTTGATTCTGACTCCTGACAATCCCATGTGTGCAGCCGAGAGCTGTTGTACAGGATGGGTGAGAGGGCTGTTGTCTGGTTTGCATTTTGTTTAAGGAGCCCCGGGGATGTCGTGGTTATATGGTGGGCTTCCAACCGCAAAAAAAGATGAGATTTCCACTCCTGTAAAGAGTTACAGTGTCAGAAATCCATAGGAGAAGTTCTAGTGCATCATTAACTCGATGGCAGTGGGTCATTTTTCGTTTTGATTTTTTAGTGGAGTTTTTGATGTTATGACCTTTGAAAGAGGAATTGCCAAGGCTTTTTCCCAAGGTGTCTGTAAGTGAGTTTGAAACATCAACCTCTCAGCTAGCAGTGGAGCTCAGAACCTTTTGCAACTCCCAGGGTGTCCATCAGTTAAAAGCCATAGTGACCATATCTAGGGTTTCTAAGACTTTATACATCTTTACAGAAGCAGACCGCCTCATTTTTCTCCCACAGACTGCTAGGGAGGTTTGAACAATCAACGTCACAGTTAGCAGCCGCTGCCACCAGAACGGACTGGGCAGTGCCACCAGAGTTTCAATTAAAGGCAGGGACTGTTATGAACCCTCCCCCCGCCCCTCATTTAAAAGGAAAGACTTAGAGGTTACAAGATGCTAGTCTCTGGCTCCAGCTCACACAGCTAGTGTATGGTGAGAGCAGAGTTTTCATCTACACCTGTCCTCCAGAGCCCCTATGCTGAACCCCTATGGTCATGTTGGTAAGGTGTGGCAGCCAGTCTGCGCACTTGATCCTGAGTGAACCCACTCTCACCGAGATGATTCCATTTCACAGCAATAGAGAAGAGTAGAACTGCTCCCTAGGTTTCCAAGGCTGGAAAACTTTTTCAGAACAGACAGCTTTCTCCCAGGAAGTGGCTAGTGGGTTCCATCTGCTTATCTGGTGGTTAACAGCCAGTGAGTAACCCCCTCCACCAGCAGGGCACTTTACCCATGAGTCCCATCTCTGGCATTTAAGCCCTTGAGGGGTCCTCTTCCACACTGAAGCTGGGCTGACCCAGCTATAATTTGGTGTAACCAAAGGAAGGTGGAAGTGACTCTGTGCCAGCTCCAGATCCAACCCTTAAAAGGATTCTGTTTTGGGACTCTTGCGGGCCTTGAGCCACCACGGATTAAAATATAGTTACCCCTTGGAGAGATTGCACAGAGACCACTTGGACAGAAAAGAGACTCTAGGATATCAGCAAGGACCCTTTTGTTGTGGTTTTTGTTGTTGTTCTTGTTGTTCTTGTTCTTGTTGTTCTTGGTATTCTTGTCTTTGTTGGGTGTCATCAAGTTGATTCCAACTCAGAGAGACTTGCCATACATCGGGACAAGCTCTGCCCGACCCTGTGCCTACCTCACAAGTGTCTTATGTTTGAGCCCATTGCCCTTAGGGGAGGCAAACAGTTTGTGCTCAACTACCAACCTGAGACCTACCAAGAGTTCAAACCCGTCTCAGCCTCTGCTAAGATTGTGGATGGCAGCCCCAAGTGTGCAGAATTGAACACTGTCCTCAGAGGGTTTTTCAAGGCAGTGGCCGTTCAGCAGCAGCTTGCCAGGCCTGTCTTCCCAGGTAAGTTCCAAAGTCCAACCTATCAGCTAGCAGCTGAATGATTCGCTCATTGCACCACCACCCAGGAAACCTAGGCAGCAGTTCTCCTTTGAGCATCGGAGGTCATCATGAATGGAAATCAACTTGATGACAATGGGTTAAGCATCCTGGCCAAGTCCAGCTTCCTAACCATCCCTGCAAGGCATCAGAGCACATGAGAGGATCCATTGTACACATTTTGGATGCAGCCACTCTGACTACTGCCCTGCAGGTCCAGCAAAATAACTATCCAGCTAAGCTCCAGAAGAGGCCAATAGACAGTTATCTTAAGGTTCAATGTTTCAGGGTGATTTGTTATCTAGCAGAGGATACCTGAAACCCTGGCCTATGAGAAGCAGACTTCCTGGGGACAAAAAGTTGTCAGCAACAACAGACGAACCCAGAGAAAGCATCCAATCCCAGAAGCAAGTTGGATACAGTATCACTGCCCATATTCTGGGGTCACACTTCCCAAATGCATATCCTGCTATTGCCACTAGCCATCTAGAGACACTCAATATCTCCATGACTCATTTCCTCTGGTGTAAAATGAGGATAACTGCCTGTCTCATGGTGCTGCAATAGTGATTCTGTGAAATGATTCCTACTCATAAATAGAAGGAAAAAATCAATTTAACCCATTGCCATTGATTCAACTCCATGTAGGCTTTCCCAGGCTATAAAGCTGCATGGGGACAAATCTTCCCTAGAGAAACTGGTGGGCTTGAACATCTGACCTTGTGGTTAATTGCCAAAGGCCTAGCCAAGTACATCACCAGGACAGCTTGAAAGGGGACAGGGGCCTTCTTTAAAAGACACAAAGGCAACCCCAGATAATAGTCTAGTCCAAAAAAATGACCTGCAATGACTGGTATTTATAAAGCGATCTCCACACCTTTTTCAAGGAATCTCTTTGTGGACTCAAACCTTCAAACTTTCAGTTAGCAGTCAAAGACAATGATTGATTGATGGCACCAACTAGGGATTCCAACTCCATAGTAGTGAATAAATATAGCAGGCAAAAGATACACGTGGCCCTTAACCACCCTTCATAATCAACCATCTAAACTGCAGCTGAGACAAAGTGCAGAGTATCAGGAAAAGAGGCGGAGTGGAAACAAGAAACAGGGAGGAAGTGGGCTAAGTTATGGTGGAGAGAATTGTGATGTGTAAGTTAAAACAAAGTGTGTCTTAATTGTTACATGCGAAATTAATGATATGCTCTATAAACCTTCACCTGATTCATAAGGAAAATGTGTCAGGCCGGATAGACTAGAGGAACAAATTTCATAGACATGCATATGGATATAAGGAAAGGGTTTATATACAAAAGAAATGGAACACTGAGAAAGTATCCCAACCCAGTCCAGTTCAAAGTCGTAAGTCTGATATTAACCCATATGCCCTAAATCAGTCTCTAATGTCTCCTTCTGACTCACAAAGTCACAGGTCAGTGGCTGAAGAACCCCGGCGCTGACAGGGGTCTCCCCATGGCTCCTCGCTTCCAGGGCTCAGGGTTCATCAACAGCATTCAGTGGTTGCAGAAGCAACTCATCGTTGGCAGGGGTCTCCATGTGGCCTCTCCAGCTTCAGAGGTCTGGCTCCATCAGGGCAAAGCCGTGTGGCTTCTCTGGCTCCTCATACGCTGCCATCTTGTCCATGATTAATCGTCTCTCTTACTAGCTCCCAACAACTGGGGCAGATAGCTTCTCATGTTCACGAGGGAAATATCACGAGATTTCCCAAAAGTCTCAGGAGAGAGCCATGCCCACATAGAGGCCTCATTGGCTATCTCCAGATTAACAGGCTAGACTCCACCCCTACATTTCAATCATAAAATTAACATAAACACATGACTGCCACAGAAAAGTTAAAAAAAAAAAAAGTAAGGCCCCAGTCACTACGCACCGAAGTAAGATGAAGAACATTGTCCTTGTGGAGGATGTGATGCCATTTGCCATTTGACCTTGATGGCCCCAAAGACTGGCTCTTTAGGGTTTTCATTGACTAATTTTCAGGAGTAGAGTACTGGGTTTCTTTCATAGGAACCGTCTTTAGCTGGAAGCTCCACTAAAATCTGTCATGGATGACCCTGCTGGTATGCATACCTGCCAACACCACAGATACATCCACCCTCACTCCCCGCTTCTTTAAAGATGTTCATCCCCGACCCTACTCAACTGACTTCCACGAGTCCATTCCAGTTCATGGCAATCCTGTGGAGAAATTCTGAAAGGGCTAGTCTTTTTTTTTTTTTTTTTTTTTGGCATCACTGCTCTCCGGTGAAAGGGCTAGTCTTTATGGAAGAAGCTAGCCTTAGCTTTGAAGCCAACCTTAAGGTGAACAGCACAGTGCCTTAACTCACAACACCAGGGCTCCTTTCAAAAAGATGCTTGAGTCCATGACAAGAGGTTGTTTCTTTTTAGGTGTGTTATTGTTTCATGGCTCTAGTGCAGGGCCTCCCCTTGTCACAAATTTTATATATATATATATATATATATATATATATATATATATATTTTTACATATATAATATATAAATAATATATATTTATATATATATATATGGATGGCAGGAACATCTTGCTGGTTATTAACCTTGGGTTTCTATTGACCAGAGTTGGTGACACAGAGACTGCAAGCTCACTGTCTGAATCTCTCCTTAAAGAAAGGGTTTATTTTTGTCTGAAAATGCTACCCGCTACTCAAAGAGGCCGGCAATGACACAAAGCAGCTGTACTAAAGGAGAAGAAGAGCGGGGTTGAAATTGAAGAGACTCGTTCACTCAACAGACTCTCACTGAAGTACTCCTCTGTGCATGTTCAGAAATGTGAACGAATTGCCGAAGAGACCTGAAAACCTACTTCAAAGGCCATCTATCGTGCCTAGCACAGGACCAGGTGCCCAATCACGTTTTTCAACAAGCGCTTGTCGAACCACATGCATCTTCATCTTGCCACTAAGCAGCAGGCCATTGTCTCTCTTGGGGATTCATAGGTCACCTACGATTAAGAAGTAAATGTTTGAAGAATAGTGTGGAGTTTCTCCAACTTGAACATTGCCTGGGAATGTTGCTAAGGTTCAGGTCCTGACCCCATAAGCATGCTCCACGGTAACAGATCGAGAGAAGGGGGAGACCGGAGAGTCCCTGCTAGCCAGATTTCTAGCAATCATCCTGCATCAGGGGTCCACAGACCACAATTTAATAGCAAAGGGACAGAGGGTTTCTGAAAAGATTTGGAATATACCTGAGAGGCCTCTAAGGCAACTTTTTTTGTTATGTAGCTAACACTAGAGACTGGGGGGAAGAGGTAAGGATGTAAACGGGGTGGAGCTGGAAGTGGTGCCTGGATGAGTCCAGGAGACTGGTGGTGGCTTCTCCGCCGGGCCAGCAGGAAAAGCCCCCTCTTTTGTCAAATGGCAAGGCTATCGACAGTGTCTGTAAAAAGAATCAGTAATCATGTGGCTGGCTCGGAAAGCTCTGACTCTTAATGATTCTTCCTGTTTTTCTCAGTCCGGTCCAGGAGAGTGAAAAAACAGCCTTGGTGAAGGTCAGCCGAGGTCAGAGGGGTCCCAGGAGAGGGTGGCTTTTATTATTGTTTTAAATCATTTTACTACTACACTTATCACAATCCATACATACATCGATTGTGTCAAGCACATTTGCACATTTGTTGCCCTCATCATTCTCAACACATTTGCTTTCAACTTGAGCTCTTGGAATCAGCTCCTCATTTTTCCCCTCTCTCTCTGCTCCCCCCTCCCTCATGAACCCTTGACAATTTATAAATTATTATTATTTTATCATTTCTTACACTGTCCAACACCAACCACTTTTTGGTTGCCCATCCTCCAGAGAAGGAGGTTATATGTAGATCCTAATAACCGGTTCCCCCTCTCTACCTCACCTTTGCTCCACCCTCCTGATATCACCACTCTCACCACTGGTCCTGAGGGGTTCATGTCACCTGGATTCCCTGTGTTTCCAGTTCTCATCTGGACCAGTTTGCATCCTCTGGTCTAGCCGGATTTGTAAGGTAGAAATGGGATCATGATAGTTGGGGGGAAAAACATTTAAGAACTAGAGGAAAGCCATATGCTTCATCATTGTTACACTGCACCCTGACTGACTGGTCTCCTCCCTGGGAGAGTGGCTTTTGCAGAGGAGTGTAGGAGCAACAAAGCAGAGGTCCTCCCTTCCCCATGCCTGCCTGCTGCTAGCTCTACTCCTTGAGGCTTGCTTCTAACTACCATGGCATCAACCTCCCTCTCACATATAAAGAAATGAAACACTGGTCTGCTGCCACATCCCCAGGATCAGTTCCAATCCAACCAGACCTATCTATAGCATTTGCACTGGCTGATTCTCACCCAGAGATCATCAGGCCTTGCTTCCTAGTCTAGCCCACAATCCAACCAGACCTATCTATAGCATTTGCACTGGCTGATTCTCACCCAGAGATCATCAGGCCTTACTTCCTAGTCTAGCCCTGTATATAGATTCCACGGAAACTGTTTAGCATCATGACTAAATGCAAGCTGTCTCTGAAAGGCAGGTGGTGACTGAGAAGGATACTCTAGCTGGAACTCAAACCCAGGCCTCTGATATGGGAGGTGAGAATTCTGCCACCAAGCCACCAGTGACTAATTGAGTCCAGGGTCTGTGCAGAGGATGAAAATGAAGCCAAGATGGATGCGGGAAACTGGGAAGGGATTGTATGCAGATACATTCTCTGTGCTCATATTCTAAGGCAGTGGTTCTCAACCTTCCTAATGTCCCAATCCTTTAATGCAGTTCCTTATGTTGTGGAAGCACCCCAACTATAAAATTATTGTCATTGCTACTTCTTAACTGTAATTTTGCCACTGTTATGAATCATAAAGTAAATATCTGATATTCAGGATGTATTTTCATTGCTACAAATTGAATATAACCACAGCTGAATAGAAAAAGGACCAATCAGCATCCAGATTAAGTTCCCATAATACATATTTTTTGCAGTAGTTGATGATTTTACAGTATATGATTTTACATTTACCCGGTAATTATAATTCATAAAGTATCATTTTACCTCCAATAATGCTGCTCTCAACACAATAGCTGCTTTGAACAAAGTAGCTGCTTTCAACACAGTGACTGCTTTCTACACAGCAACTTCTTTCTATACAGTGGCTGCTCTCTACACATGTGTGGCTGATCTGCATATGTATATTACTGCATCAACTCTGTCACATACACCTGTATTTGTGGGTCCTTATTAGAGAGCAGCCAGTTATGGAAAGCCTTCTTCACATTCCCAGGCCTCAATTTTCTTGACTAAAAAATATTTATGTGTGTGTGTGTATATATACACGTATACATATGTTAGGAAGTAGACATGTTGACATATAAGGGGACTTCAAGCTCCAGTTCTTTATGAACCTAGACTCCACTGAGATCGGTCAGGGGCAGTAGTGGTTCCGTCATACCATTCTCACCCCCCAAGTGCCTGGCCAATGCCTCTCATGTGCAACCCCACTCATGTTGTCAGTGGAGACTTGTGTGCTGCTATGATGCTGAATGGATTTCAGAGGACCTTCCAGACTGAGACAGGCTGAGAAGCTCTACTTCCTCAAAATTAGCCAAAGAAAACCCTGTGAGTCACAACAGTTTGATACTGTTGTACATAAGGTCACCATGAGTCAAGGGTCAGCTTTGCAGCAGCTAGACCAACTGTCGTCATGCAAATTAAGCTTGAGATTTAACTCTAATGCTCGTTCCACTCTTCCAGCTGGAGGAAGTTCCTCCTTCTGCCTTTCTAAGCCTCGGTTTCCTCATGTCATTAGGAGATGGTAGACTAGATCATCTTTCAGTCGGCCACAGCTCTGACATTTTAGAAATCTTGACAAAACCTTTCTCAGAACATTTGCCTGCATTTTACCATCAACTCCAGGTCACTTTCAAATATGGCCCCATCTCAGATTTCCACTTCCACCCCTAATCCAAGCTGCCATTATCTCCCTCCTGGACCACTTCCATAGCCTCCGAACTGGTTCCCTTGCACCATCCATTCTCCTTCAGATGTCTATGGTGATAGTTCTTCTCAAAACAATAACCCTCTCCTATTCGTTCCCTACTGCTCTAAATTTCCATTGCTTTTAGAGTCAAGACCCAAACCCTAGTGCAGCCTGAAGGAAACCAAGACTGGCTCAAGACAATCTTTCCACAGGGAAACACATTCCCTTTCCCTGCCTTCTGCACTCTGGCCCCCTGACCTTCTCCAACATCTGTAAAGGACAACGCTCCCAAGTGCCTGTGGTCTAGAATGCTGACCCTCCCCCTCACAATCTCATCAATCCTCATCAACTAATGAATTCTTCTCTTCTTTTATCTATTTACTTTTTCTTCTCTTTTAGATCAGCCCTCAAACGTCCCTACGTTTGCCAACTCGCTAAGATAGCTCAAATTCCAGACCCACTCATGTGGCAGTCCACTTTTCCCCAGATGATCATGATCTGTTTCTAAATGCACACTTATCCACAAGCTAGCTCTTTTTTTTGTCTACCGCACCCTCCTGCACCTGGAGCTGTAGGTTCTGTGGGGTCAAGACCAGTATCCGTCACACAGATTATATTCAGTAAATGTTCAGAAGCTGGGTAAGTGAGACTGAATTTTCTACGACCCCAGAAGCCCTGAGGATGGTATCTCTTCCAGTAAACTCTGGCAAAGACCAACACTAACCCAGTTCTAATCTAAGTCTTTGAGGTTCTAAAGAGATGGCCCACTGAGCACTGAAAAAATTCTGCTCAAATCAAGTTTAATGCTGACTGTGCTCAATGTCCCCTCAAGCCAAGGGTGCTCAGAAGACCGGCTTCTGAGAGCCCTGGTGGTGGCTGCCCTCCTAGCCAGCATAATCACTCAAGGAACATCTGGGGTTCAGACAGTCAGATTGTATACTGTGAACAGGCATAGTAAACAGATAGAATCCTATTCTTTGAGAAATGTCCAAAATGCATTTAGCCCACTTCTTTCTAGAGCAGTGGTTCTCAACTTTCCTATTGCTGTGACCCCTTAATACAGTTCCTCGTGTTGTGGTGACCCCCCCATCATAAAATTATTTTCATTGTTACTTCATAACTGTCATTTTGCTACTATTATGAATCAGGAGACCCATGTGAAAGGGTCATTCGACCCCCAAAGGAGTTGTGACCCACAGGTTGGGAAACGCTATTCTAGAGTCTAGACTGATGGATACTGATCATAGAGAGTCTCCTTAATGTGGCCTCCTCCTCCAGGAAGTCTTCCTACACCTCCCTGGCTAAACAAAGGGTTCCAAATCTGCTCTCTTACACACCCTAGATATCCCTGTAGGACTGTACTCAGCACACTCCACTGAATGTATGTGTTTCAACAGATGTACCTCCACTACTACTAGACTGAAGATTACCTGATGGAAGAAATCTAAGCTTTATCATATTTTATCATCAGCACCTTGTTTCTGGCAGATTACTATCACTAGTTGGGGGAGGGGGGACTTTGAGAAAACTAGCTGCAGAGAGCAAGAGTGAGAGTGACCTGTCCAGCCTCCTGCTTCAGGTTGTCTTCTTTCCTCATTGTTCCCCAACACCCCTGAAGTTGGACTTAAAATAGAGGGTCCAGAAAGCAGATCATTCAACTCTTCTGGGAGAAAGTAGAGAAATCCTGTTGGATTCCGCCAGATCTCTGACTGCAAAAACATCCCCCCAGGATGAGGACTCGTGAGGAATCCAACCTCAGTGCCTGCAGGAGGTGAACACATTTTGACAATACCCTTCTTCTCTATAGACCACAAAAACAACAACAACAAAAACCTCTTTCCAGAACACAAAGCCTTGTACCCTCCCCCATGGATGTCCATTATTCCTTTGTCGATTGGCTGGGCTGTGGCGGCTTCGCTGTTGTTCTGATGCTGACAGAGATGCCATCAGTATTTGTAGTACCAACACAACTCACCTGTAAGAGATGGAGCTTCCAGACTAGAAGAGAGACCTGGCATCTCCTCTGAACAGTTGTCAATAAGAACCCTATGGCTCACAAAATAAAATCCCCAGATGGATATTGCTGGAGTTGAGTCTCTTCAGTTAAAGGACTACACGAGAGTTTCGACCAAGGGCTCAGACCTAACAGTGATCATGAAGACGGTGCAAGACAATTTTTGTTCTTTTGTTCTTTTGTTTTTGTTTTGGGGCATCACTGCCATCTGGTGGCTGTGGGAGCTACCCAGTCTTGGTCCCGGAGAGCTGCTGCTGGATTTGAACCACCAAGTCAATGGGTCGCAGTCCCGCCCTCAACCACTACACCACGGGGGCTCAGTCCCTCTTTCGTTCTGCTGTACATGTGAACCTCCTGAGTTGGAGCCACTAGAAGGCAACTGTCAAGGGCAACAACCATAAATGTAGTCGCATGCTAGCGAGGAATAAGCCAGCATCTTCATCTGACACGTATGCCATTCTACTGTTCATCATGAATATATGCTCCGAAGAGACCGATAGAATTTGCCTCATACCTGTATCTCTGTCTGTGTGGGAATTGGGGTCCAGAGGCAAAAGTGACTTGCTCAAGTCTGTGGGAATGACTGGCAGAAGCCGGAGCCTCTCTATTCTATACAGATCTCCCTCCTCTATTTTGCTGGGCTCCATCCTCCCATGAGAACACATTTGTCCAGACTGAGCTTGAGCGCCAACAGGTTTCTGTCAAGTCTTGTCCATTGATGGGACAAGATTCAAATCATAAATCTCTGCAAGCCATTTCCCTGTCCATTACCCCTAAGTTCATCCTTCAGCCCACAAAACCCCTCACCTCCTCCTCAACTTTCTCTCCAGCTGCAGCCCCTAGAATTAGAAGCTGTAGCCCCTTAACACCCCTTCTCAGCTGCTCTCACACACCTGGAAACATCTGTTTATCCATCTGCTAGATCATAGCTTCCCAAACACGTTTTGCTTACCACTTCCTTTCCAGGAATATACATATTCTTTTTTCCAGCAATCCTTGGCCAGGAAAATCTTTTAGTACTATAGCCCATAATCCAGGTTAAAGTGTGGTTATCTGCAATTGAAGCCCCACCCACCCAGATCATTCTACTTTCAGGAAAGGTACCATGCCTTTGGGGAAGCACTGAAGTATATGCTCACCCTCCTCCAGATAACTTGACTTGCTGCCCTCTCACGTCCCACAAACCCCCAGGGTCACAACCCCTTTGGGGACCGAATGATGCTTTCACCAGAGTCACCTGATTCATAGCAGTAGCCAAATTGCAGTTATGAAGTAGCAACAAAATAATTTTATGGTTGGGGGGTTGGGGGTCACCACAACATGAAGAACTATATTAAAGGGTCTCAGAATTAGGACGGTTGAGAACCACTATCCCAAAGCAATCTACTCACTCTCAACTATAATCACTTAACCACCCAGCGATAAGGATTCCAAGTGCAGGAAGAGTATGGCTCTCCAGAATCATTGCATCCTCACTGCCAAGCAAGCTCTGTGCTCAACCCAGAGACGCCACCCCTAATACTGTTGTTGGATTGGCAGATGAAATCCTTTCCCTTCGCCAGTTCTGTTTCTGGGCTCAGGAAGACCACCGAAGGTGACTGAGCATAGCCCCAGATGGCAGCTCCAACCAAGGCAGAAACAGAGACTGGGTGGGATCAGCTCACAGGGAAAGTGTCAGCAATACATCCAATGGGAGTGTCCATCCAAAGAGCTGATCTCCCAAGTTCCATATCAGCCCAGGATGCATGTGAAGGGGGAAGTCTTCATCTCCCTCTGAACCCAACTGCTACTTCCTGAGTTGCCTTGGAGTAGAGGGAACGGCGGATGGGCAGGGAGGCAGACGTGGGGTTGCCACACGCTCCCACCCCCAACACATATCCTGTCGCTGCCTCTTCTGGCAGGATGTTATTGCAGAGTCCCAGTCTGCTATTGTCAGGAGATGGGCTTTCCTGAACTCATTAAAGGGCCTCTGTCCTTTCTCCAGGACCAACCCCCCCCCTTCCTCTGTCCCCAATCAACAGTGAGAGAAAGGGACCTTGGGCAACTCCAGATGGCACATGACAGATCCCCCCTCCCTCCCACTGCATCTCCTTGGCTGGCAGATAGCTACAATTACATCTAGAAATGGTTTATATTTGCGTGGCTTTGGGTGGCCAGCAAGGCTGGGCATGGATAGCCATTATCTGATTTACCCATTCCACCCCCACCCTCCGACACAGCAATAAAAAGATAAATCTACTATTGTTCTCTGTTTTACAGTAGAGTAGGTGGGGTCGCAGAAAAGTTAAATGGTATGGCCTAGGTCATACAGCAGGAAGAGGACCTCAAAGGGGACCAAATACAAGTTGAGCTGATTCCAGAACCCATTCTCTTCCTGCACCGAGGTTCCCTGGCTGCTTGTCTAGTCCATGAGCTGCTTTTTGTTCTCTGTGAGCTACAGGAGAAAGACCTTTGCAGGAGCCATTATTTTTGCTAAAGGGGATCTGGAGGTCACAGGGTCTTACCTCCTTCCAAGGGAAGTGTTAGAACGGAGGTGGGGCAATGAAATAAGGCCAGCCTTGTGTTTGCTCAGGCGTTCTCCAAATCCAAAGCATTTCCATCCCTGGAGAAGAGAGCCCATCAGCAGCTCATCCCTCATGGAATCCGGATAAGGGTAATTCCACACTGGGAATAATGAGAAGATGAATTTCTCTTGGGTGATGTTGGGTTGGAAAGAGCCAAGATGTGATGGTCAAAATGCCAACTTCAGCGTCCAACTCAGTCTCTCTGAACCCAGCCCATTCCGACCCAGGGCAAACCCCTATGTTACAGGGCAGAATTGTCCCCGGGAGTGTTCTTGTCCATAATCTCTACAGAAACCATTCACCAGGTCTTTGTCATCTGGAGCCAATAAGTAAATCTAACTAAGCACCTTTACGTTAGCTCTTTTTGTGTTTTTGTTTTGTTTTTAAGACCCACGTACCTTTGGAGTATATTGGATCAGTACTGGCTTCACAGCAGAAGCATGGAGAAGTTCTTATGAAATACCTTATCTCTGTCGGATTGAGTTAGAATCTGTGAAAGGTGAGTCCCAGAGAGGCCCATGATTTTTCATAAGCTCCCCCAGATGATTCTGCTGAAGAGTCAGGGTAGAGAACCACAGCTCCATGCTCGACACTGTACAAAAGAAATGTCTGCAATGATAGAAATGTTTGATATGTATCTGCTCCAACATGGTAGCCACGGAGGGTCCAAGCACCCATCACATTTAGTTGCTCACTGGAGGGTGAGAGTGAAGTCCATCCAGAGGGACCTCAAATGAAAGACCCGGTGACCTACATTGATCGTCCTATTGGTTAGGGAGACTGTGGGTGGGGAGCAGCCAAAATTTCTCTCCCTTCATATCTCACCTCTAACTGTACTACTCACTTGTGGGTTGTTTTTTCCTTGAAAATAGTGTATTGCATCCATGAAGTCCTCTGAAAACCAGACCATGGTTTAAAGAACTATGTAGATGGGCTCACACTGACAAAAGAAACGCCAGGGAGGAGAGGAAACCTAGAAGCAGGGTTTCACACCAGTTCACTCCTGTTCTACTCACTGGTGAGAATGTGCATTTTCACCACCAAGACACTGAATCAGCATTGACATGTTAATGAGATCTCCAGGTGATCCTCATAGAGTCTAATGTGTACATAAGTATCACCCAGGGATCTTAATGAACTATAATTTCGAATGCAGTGTATTGGTGACGAAATGCAAATCCTCAGTAGGGGATTGAACTGTAGTAAACCAATTCGAATGAGTGAACAACTAGAAGAATGTAATCAATATCACAGAGCTGTTCCCTGATGATGTAGCGCAGTGGTTCTCAACCTTCCTAATGTGGAGACCTTTTAATACAGTTCCTCATGTTGTGGTGACCCCCAACCATAAAATTATTTTGTTGCTACTTCATAACTGTAGTTTTACTACTGTGATGAATCATCATGTACATATCTGATATGCGGGGGGGTGTGTTCATTTTACAAATTCAACATAAGTAAAGCATAGTGGTTAATCACAAAACAGTATGTAATTTTGTATTGTGAAATATTTATTTCTAATTGCAAATAAATGAAACTTTGTCTTGAAGCATGGGGGAGCAAGGGTAAGTCTTCACCCTGGGTGCTCATATGTGGGCATATCTGCATGCGGACAGACCCACCTGGAGACGGATAGAAGAGTGGTGTCTCGGTTCCTAAGATCATCAGAAATATGCCTTTTCTGATGATCTTAGGCAGCCCCTGTAAAAGAGTCGTTTGACCCCCTCAAGGGGTGGCAACCCACAGGCTAAGAACCACTGATGTGGGGCTGAACCCCAGTGGCGTAGTGGTTGTGCGCAGAACTGTGGCCCACTGGGATGGAGGTTCAATTCCAGCCCCATGGAGCAAAGGCTGGGCCTCCTACTCCCACCACCTGAGGACAGTGATGCCCAAAAAAACAAAAAAACAGAACCACTGATGTGGTGAGCTATGCATGGAGCTGCTTAAGCAAGGTCAGCTCTTCAAAACTACCAGTCTCATCTCAGGAGAAAGATGACACTTCCTACTCCTGTAGACAGTCACAGTCTCAGAAACCCACAGGGACAGTTCTACCATGAGGAGTCAATATTAGTTGGAACCGACTCGATAACAGAGAGCTTGAGAGTATGAGCACAGGTAGAAACTGTTTAATTGGCATGTGTTCTGTTGTATACTATCAACATCTATAGCAAACAATAAAATACATTGTTTAATGAAAGAAAACATTAAGGAAAAATTCCACTCTGACACACATGGATTGCCATGAGTTAGAATCTGTCTGACAACTCGAGGCTCCCTGCTGCCATAGTGGGCTATGCATTGGTCAGCTAGACACAGATCAGCAGTTCAAACCCACCAACAGCTACTCAAAAGAATGAGGAGGCTTTCTGCTCTCAAACGTTTACAGCTCAGGAAACCTGAAGAGGGCAGTTCTCCTCTGTCCTGTAGTCTTGCTATGAGAATCAACTCAATGGCAATGAGTTTGGGGTTTTTGTGTTTGGGGGTTGGCATCCACGAGCACACACACACACACAGACACACACTCACATACACTGCAACTAGAAAGGCACATTTAGCCATTAGCATCTGAAAAGTGACAAGGGAAACTGAAAAACTCTTTTTTTCATACTTAATTTTAAACAACACAATACGTGTGGCTAGTAGGAATGCAGATGTGTGTGCGGATAGATATCCTCATGGTTTGGGGTTACTATGTTAGATGTCTTTGTCTAAGACCTGCGTGTACTCACTGTCCCACTGGATAACAGGCAGGGGCTGATGAATGAACGTAGAAAAAGCCCCCCCCCCCCATTGGAGATCCCCTTCCATAAAGTGGACCAGGAGCTCTCCCATACATTTCCTTGACAATTCCAATGTTTTCACTGACTCCAGGGCAACAACTGGTCCCTGTGGTCCACTCCGTTTGGTTCATTTCCCACCTGGCTCCTCTCTTGGCTTGGCTGAAGCAAGGAAAATACCCATCTTCAGACTTCCAAGGAGAGCCTTGAAGCTGCAGGAAAAGCCAGGGGTGGGCTGAGGAGGGCGGCTTCTATTTTAAAGATGTTTTCCTCTTTGAAATAAGCTCCATCCTCCAGCCGTGCAGACAGGGCAAAGGTGGCGACTGACATTGTGTTGCTGGACATAAAACAGCCTCTGAGGTCACCCGGCAGCTGGTGGGCATGTCCTGACAGACGGCTCTTAATCAGATGCCCCCCCTACCCCTGGGAACCTAAGACCCAAGGAGGGAGGGACAGAGGGAAACCAGCTGTTGGTGATCACCAGTTGGCTTTCCCATCTCCCCCCATACTCCCTGCCCCTCCATGTCACCCCACCCATGCCCTTCAGTGATGGATGCTTGTGCATTAAATGACACAGGCAGGCAGGCAGGGAGAACAGGACCACAGAACAACAACACAGGAAGCTTGATTGAGTTTCTTCCTTTGGGGGAAGCTCTACTCTGGGCTGACATGCTGTGATTTCCAGCCAAATGTTTTCCTCCAGTTGCCACACCTCTTAGTTTTCCCTCCCGTGGGTCATTCATTCAGTGGGTTTTGCACTCATTCCATGGACCTCCATGGCCTCAAAATTTCAGTCCAGGCCCAAGAAGAACAGAGCTATGCCATCCATCCAGGATTCAGGCAAAACGATCCTCTAATCCTGGTGTCTTCACCCTTCAAATGGGGATAGTAACAATTAGCTCCCAAAGGGGTTAAATCAGATGAGATGATCACAAGGAAGTAGCTCACAGTCAGCAGGTTTCCAAATATTTTAAACAGGGAAACATCCCTAGCCCCCTCACCCTGATTTCTTGCCTTGTCCCCTGAATTTCCTCTTAGCAATTATAGTGCTCTGAGCTGTGACCCTGAGAGTTTTGATACTCTTACAAAGTCCCCCAAATATCCTAACGATCCCCAAATTCCATATTATGGGATTTCCCACCTGGGCTCTGCCAATTCTGCCAACATCATTTTCTCCATGAATCTTTCATTCAACTCAAACATTTGCAGTGTGGTTTGCATGCGGTGCCTGATGTAATTGTACGCAGTTTGGGACACGGAGAATGCTGTTAGATCATGAAGACATGTTCCCTATACTCAGAGAACTCCTGACAGTGACAAACTCCCACCTCCCAAGTTCCAAACCACCGTTTTAATCAACCACTCATCTGTCCCTTTGCTGTATTGCAGTGAGTGGAATGCCGCTGTGAAGCTGGAGGCTATGTCACCAGTATTTCCAATAACTGTTGGGTCACCCATATGGATAGATTTCAGCAGAGCTGACAGACTAGGAAGGAGGACCTCTCGATCTACTTCTAAAGAATTTGATCAGGGGAAAATTCCTGAAGGACAGCATCGCATGGTTTGAATGACACTGGAGCCATCAACAGGAGATGAAAGGAATGCACTGTCATTGTACCAAAAAGAGCTGGTTCATATTCACCCACATTGAAAGGTAGTATATGATCAAGAACTGTGGGTATTAAAGGAAGAAGTCTATACTTCACAGCAGGTATTGGTGAAAAATCAGTGTGTTAGTATGGGTTGGCTAGAGAAACAAATTCATAGACACTCATGTGTATTAGAAAGAGATGTATATAAAAGAGCAATTGTATATTAAGAAACATCCTAGCCCAGACCACATTAAGTCAATAAGTCCAATATTAGCCTATATATCTGATACTAATTCATAAATTCCTCTTTGACTCATGCAGCCATGCAATGATGCTGGATGTAGGAAGATCACAGACTAATGGGTAGAAACTCTTGTAGATCCAGTGGCAGTGAAAGCATCTCACTAGTAGTGTGAGTCTCCATGTGGCTCCTCCAACTCCAGGGCTCTGGCTTCATCAGTATGTCTCCATGCAGCTTGTCAAAAGGAATGTATGTCTTGCAGGGAGCACATGTGTCCTGCTTCCAGGGAGGAAGACAGGAGTTTCCAGAATCCTCAAGAGAAGGCCATGCCCACATAGACGCTTTATTGACTATGACCAGATTGACAGGCTAGAATCCACCCCTGCGGAAGTTGTCAGGAGATTATGTAACTGCCACACTGGAACTCTTAAAATGTACAATTTATCAATTAAGATGTTTTAGTGATTGATACAACTCAGGAAGCACTCACTTGGATAGGTCAAGAAATTTGGAAGATAATCAGCTGGCTAACCTCCTGAACGCCATGCATACTTGTGCCCATTCCAGGGAAAGATGACTCAGTGTAATGTGGAAATTGTCGAACAATATCATACATATCAGAGCCCTGGTGACATGGTGGTGATGCATTAGATGAAGGGTGGGCCAACGCTTGAGACCCAAGAGTCAATCCTGTCCTTCCTAACCACTTTAAAATCACTCAAGAGCCTAACATATGCTTTTCCCCACAAATGAAATCACCGTGGTCTGAAATAATCACCTTCAAATGTTTTCGCTGTGACTTCCGAGCCGCAGGAGCACCCTCAAAGAGCCGCAAATGGTTCATGAGCCGCAGTTAGCCGAGCTGTGCATTAGGTGGCTAACTCCCAGGTGAGCGTTTGGAACCATCAGCTGTTTCTCAGGGGAAGAATGAGGCTTTCCACAGCTGTAACGAGTTAGAGTGTCGGATGCCCCCTCCGGCAGCCGACCCTCGCCGATGGTGGAGTCGGCATCGACTTGGTGGCAGTGCATCTGGTTCCTGGGCTATCATTAATATCACACGCAGATCCAATTTTGCTGAAGATAATTTTCAAAATGATTATAGCAGTCCCTGGGCAGGGAAGTGCCAGAAAGTCAAGCTGTGTTCAGAGGATGAGGCGGGGTGAGGGACGTCGTCCCTGACATCAGCTGGATCTTGGCTGAAAGCTGAAAATACCAGAAAGATATTTGCCTGTGTTTTCTTAACTACGCAAAGGAATCTGATTCTGTGGATCTTAACACCTTATGGATACCATCATGAAAAGGGGGGCTTGTCAGAACACTTCATGGTGCTTTTGCTGAACCTGTCGTTTGAACAAGAGGATGCTGAAAGCTTTCAAATCAGGAAAGGCGTGCATCAGGGTGGTCTGGCTTGGATCTTTTCACCATACGTACTCATTTTGTATTCTGAGCAAATCATCAAAAACTAAAGGACGAAGAAGGCAGCATCGGATTGGAGGAAAGCTCATTAACAGCATAGGATGGTGCGACTGTGCTTGCTGAAAATGAAGAATCGAAGCACTTGCTGAGGGAGATCAAAGACTGCAGCCTTCGGTGTGACCTGATTGCACCTCCAGGCAAAGAAAACAAAAATCCTCACGACTGGATGAGTAGACAACATCGTGGTAAATGGAGAGAAGAGGGAAGTTGTCAGGGATTTGTTTTTCACTTGGATCCATTGACAACACCTGGGGAAGCAGCTGTTAAGAAATCAAATAACACACCGCCTTGGGCAAACCTGCTGCAAAAAGCTTCTTGATCTCTGGAGGTGCGAGAAAGCAAAGATGTCACTTGGAGGACTAAAGTGTGCCCACCCCATGCTTCGGTGTTTTCAATCATCTCCTAGGTGTGCCAAAACTGGACAATGAATAAGAAAGCCCACAGAGGAACTGATGCATTTGAATCCTGCTGCTGGCGAAGAATGTTGAATATAGCAAGACCAGCCAGGAAAAAAACAAACAAATATGTCTCAGAAGAGATTCAACCAGAAGGTTTCTTTTTTTTTTTTTTTTGGTGGGGGGGGGAAGGGTAAGGGGGGCCTTCACTACTCTCCGACGGTGGGAGTAGGAGGCCCAGCCCCACTGCTAGAATTGAAGCTCCGTCCCAGTGGGCCGCAGTCCCGCGCACAACCACTACGCCACCGGGGCTCAGCCCCAGAAGGTTTCTTAAAAGCAAGCAGAGCAACATTTTGTCTCATTCTCTGGACACATTTTGAGGAGGGACCCGTTCCCCAGGAAGAATATCATGCTTGATAAAATAGAAGATGAGCTAAAGAAAAGTGCACTCTCAATAAGAGGACTAGACACAGAGGCTGCGACAATCGTCTCAGGCATCACAACGATTGTGAGGATGGTGCAGGGCCAGGTGCTGTTTCATTCTGTCGTACATAGGGTCGTTATGAGTCAGAGTCAACTTCAAGGAACCTACCAATGACGACAGCGGCATTCTGATTATAGCACTTATGCTCTTCAAGCAATTCTCAGATCATGGGAATTATTTCCACTTTCTGAATAACAAAACTGAGGTTCACAGGATTGAAATGTTTACCAAAGATAAGCACAGGACCAAACCTTGAACTTAGACCATTTTTTACTTCAACAGAGACCTTGCATGAAAAGCCCTTATGCTAGTAACTGAATTAAAGCTGATATGATCACTATCCACATCCCATGCTCTTTGCAGCAGGCAGGAGAGAGCATGCATGTTAAAAGAAAATAGTCTGTGATTAAATACAGACACTAGTGCTCAGACAAATCAGATATTAATATGCTTTTCAAGCCCAGGAACACTCACATCCACCTTTTGAAGACATGGATAAATAGGTGGGAGCACAGAGAGAGTGGAACTTGGTGTTGGGTTTGGAAGAAAGGGTTGAATTTGTATGGAGAGGGGGAAGGAACTCTGAATCACTTGACACAGGGCCAAGCTCTGAGATGCGATAGACCAGAGGAGGCCACTGCCCTGGCAGAGTTACAGTCACAAGGCCAGTGATACTGCAAGGTGCCATCAGAGACGAAACCTGAATCTCCAGGCAGGCTTTGCCAGCCAAGGAAGCCGGGGAGCTCTGATGAGGCCAGACTCTGACAGAGCTCTAAGTGGCAGCCCAAACAGTGTGGGATATGTGCACACAGTCATGCGTATGCATGCACACTCACATCATCTACACATGTCACACATGGACATTGGCACACACACTCACACTCACGCACTCTCATACCCACATACACACTCATGCATATGTACACATTCACACCCATAAACACCTGTATCCACATGCGTACAAACACACACACGTACATCCACAACCATACACCCTCACATACATACTCATACCCACACAAACGCATATAAACATTCATACACACATATACGTTCATACATACACACAAATGCACACCCACATGTATGTTCTTGTCCACATATGTACATCACATTCTCACATGCACTCACACCCAACTATATGCATTCACACATGTACACACTCACAACACAAACATACACTCACACATTCATATTCATACATACACACACACACACACACACACACACACACACATCCTTCCTCCAGCCACTTAGCCTCCATCTTTGAATCCCACTCTGGCCTCAAGGTCTGCTTCAACTCTCGCCCCCACCCCCAGCCCTAAGGTTCTATGGCTCTGTAATCCACTCTGCCCTACAAAGTCAGTAAACACATCTTGGTGACATTCTTCTGCCCCTCCCCCAGCCTTTGTTCCTCCCCTTTGTCTGGAGAGGAAGCCTCCCTCCCCACTGCAGCTCCCTCCTCTGGCCCACTTCACTCACCACCACCCCCCCTTGAGTGGGCTTCTTGGTTTCCATGGAAACCAGAAAGGCCTAGCAGCCAGGGGTCTCACACAAAACACTGTTTGTGTCACCATTTGGGATGGAGGAGACAGTGTGAAAGTGAGAAAAAAGCTTATGAATGTCTCTCCCCCCTCCCAAGCTCTGGTTTGAGATGAAGGGACAGCTTTCTGATTTCCACTTCAAAGGGATTTTGTTGGGTGAAGTTCAAACCCTCCTGCCTAACAGAGCTAAAGAAACACAAATACACATCTTCACACACAGAACCCACGCCCATACTCATATACACACGCAAAATCCATACCCATATGCACACACAGTCACATGCACATAGAACTAATTTAAGGTGACCAGACGCCCGGCTTTTTAACAATTTAACAACATCCCACGGCATTTTAAAATTAAAATAAATATATTACAATACTATTTTTGCATTCTATGAAAATTTTTGTTGCTCCATATACACCCAATATTTCATCAAGAACTGCTCCTTCCCCCCTCCCCCGCCCTCCCAGTCAATGTTGTCTGGCTTAAAATATGGTCACTTGAAACTAATGGTACACATATACATTCCAAAGTACATACATATAAACACCTTTGCTTATCAACTAGCTTGTGGAGTTTCCCAACATTGCACCTTTACTACCATAGTTAAAAAAAAAATCTATTATCTGACTATTTCGCACCTTAGTGACAGACATGTGGCAGTAACAAGCAGAGGGGCGTGAGGCCATAGGCAGTAAAGCTAGGGATCCCGTGTCAACTTGCCCAGGCCGTGGCTCCAGTGGCTTGGCTGTTAAGTAGAGGTGCGACTTGGCAGTTAGGTGAAGATGTGCTCGGTTTCAGGAGAAAGGCAGATAAGGCTTATAACCCCAGTAAACAGACTCAGAAACTTAACAGGGCAATGAGAGAGGGAATTCTGCCCTTTCCTTCTCGAGGGCCGCTAAAAGTCGGCATCAAGTCGAGGGCAGGGAGTCAGCTCTGTGCTTTGGTGCTCATCCTCCTTGGGTGGTGGCCATTCTCCATCTTGACAGGATGCTGGCTTGCGCCTAACAGCCTGACATTTGGAAATGAATAAAACAGTGTGGACATACACACCCACACTCACACATACACACTCACATATGCATCTCCACGACCACACCCTTAAAACAGTTTCACATTGACACAGATACACATTCACATACACATATACACATTATCTCCAGTATGCACTCACATTCAAACATACACACATCTCTCTCACACAAAAGAACACAAACACACACTTACCAACCCCACCTTTCCCAGTAGAGCTGGGTCAAGTCCATTAAGAAAGCAATCCTCATGGATTCTTATAAGAACTGTAAGAATCCCCAATAACGGGGCACTTCTGTATTCCAGTCAGCAGTTATGTGATTCCCATTGATTTTTTCTTTTTGATAGATGAACTCATCTAGGAAGCAGTTTTATTGTCATGGTTACATATTGCGTTCCTAACCAAAAAGTCAACAACTCCAACCCGCAGACAGAGGGGGCTGTCTACTCCCATAAAGACTTATAATGAAAAGTTATGGTCTTATGGCTAGCAGGGGAACGGGGCACTAGCCCACCCAAAGGGAGGGTGCTGTTGATATCTAGAGAGCATCTAGAATTCAAGCCAGTGCACCAAGATGTGAATGCAACATATCAGCATGAAGCAGGGAACCAATAGAAAGGTCTGCGGGTCCAACCCCAATCCCGACTATGTGAACACCCCCACTACCTCCAGAAGCATGTATTTCAGAGGACAGCACTGAAGCTGCAGTTCAGGGAGAAGGACTGATGAGCGCACACAGGAGCAAACACAAGAGGGAAGGAGAAAGAGGGGAACACATCCTGGTCCACCAAGGCCCAAGGACGATATACCTGCTCAGAGTAGCCAAAACACAGAGAGGACCATAGGGACAGCTCACCATGAGAATATGATGTCCCTCACTGACTCAGAGCACTACGGGTGAGAACACTGGAGACACAGTGTGGGAATTGTGCCCAATCTGACCACACTAGGGTGAGCTGCTAAGGGCTTGCAACAGAGCCTCAAGGGGAACAAAGCAAGGAAGTCCGGGTAATACCAAAAATAGACTTTGGGGCCATGACATGGCACCACCATTGGACTCAACCAGATAATACTCCTAAAGGTCAACAAACAGACCTGAAACT